>VONZ01000924.1:0-107500 GCA_012976165.1 Labeo catla | reverse complement strand
AAATGTCTTGCTTTAAAGATATTTTTTTTAAAGAAAATTGCAGGAGCAGGACATCAGCAATACTAAGTGTTTTATTGTAATTCACTGTATATAGTTCAAAATGCCTGATGTGTTGTTAGAGCAGAAACCAGTGAAAGAGTGACACATCAAACCTTGACACATCTGTGTGAAAGGTCAGAGGTCGCCGTCAGGCTTGTTATAGATGTGCGCTGAAGATGAGAAGGGACCTTGGCATCTAGGTCAGATGAATCATTGACTTTCAGCACAGGCATGTCCTTTTGATAACAGCCTGTAACAATAACAATAATTGATGCGTATATGTTGCCAAGAAAAATAAAAAATGCATCATTACAACTAAAAACAAAGACTAAAACAACATACGGTACCAAAGTCAACCTCTCAGAAACAATTAATTCTATGTGGCACTGAGCCACAAAAATAGACGCTTCGCATGGTGGACTAATTGAGAATGAAAAATTGCGTGTACATGCGTGCGTCTGTGATAAACATATACCAAAACTCATCTTGAGAAAATGGTGTGGATCACAAATCACACTAATTAATTCTGAAAAGACTACCGGTGTAGCTCGCCTTCAATCAATGGAAGCACACCTGAAACGGGAAACATCTCGAGCGGCTCCATTGAAACATGAACGTGTACAACAGCCCATCATGATGAAATGAAGTATGATTTAATGGAGCTGAACATCTGGGAGAGATGCTCCATCGAGGGTCTTGATCTTTTATACACCTTCTGGCCTTTGCAGCCCTTGAGCACTATAGAGTCTCGAGTCTCGACCTCTCGTAAACAACATCTGCTGGATGCACATCACTTTAATCTCTGATGAATTGAACCAAAACTTGACTAAGGGTATCATAAAACATGATTAAAATGCATTATGATACTAAAAGTTTAATGCATTGATCACGGAAATTAATAATCGATTATTATGGCATCTAAGATTCTACAGATCACCTTGATTTATGTCCCTATACATGATAGATTTATATTTTTGGTTCAGGAAATTTTTGATCTTATCATCGCAATCTATTTTTAACAGTTTACTTAAAGTCTGCTTGCGATATTTTTGCTGGATTAATAATATATGCACATTCATTTCCTATTGTTCAATGTAAAGCCTGATGTATTATTTTATATATATATATATATTTATTTATTTATATTTATATATATTTTTGTCAACATTTGACTAAAGCGCAAAACTACCCTTGTAAAAAAAAAGAAGTACACTTTTAAGAAGAGTACTTATTAAATAAATAATATACTTTAAAATAATATACTTATGTTACAGCCTGTGATTACGTAACTTAATATTTAATGTTATCAGAATACACTTTGTTATTTTTGATCTGCATAAATCCAAAAAAATAAATAAATTAGTTGGATTTGAGTCAATCTAGGGCCTTATGATTTCCACGATGCGGAAAACACGGACGGAATTGCGGAATCCAGTCATAACATGAAATTTACTGTAGAACGCGGAATATTGCGGAATTTATCAAATTTTGGATGAATAAATCAAAAGTAGGTCAGTAGATTTCAACCAAAACACAATATGGACTAGTGCCTGTGAATATTAAGCTGCAAAAATACTATTTAATTATGGATCATGATAGTACTACACACATACTGAAGCACGCATTACACTTTAGGTGTTTTCAGCCTCTGCCGCCTCAATATATGACCATGAACACAAACAATCTCTAGAAACTTCATGAGCATTTTACAGTTTCTTTTGAGGAAAAAAAACTATTGACATATCATATACAAACAGAAACTTAAAGGTCTTCACAGCAACCCGTTAAAACAAAAGTTCGGTTTAACTTGAAGAAACTGTGACAGGAATATATTACTTAGTGTAATGTTTGACCAGAAAAATAATTCACCAGCATTTATTTACCAGAAAAATGTAAATACACAACAGTATTTCTGGAAATAAAATTGTATAAATACATATGATTTTTTATCAGTTAATTCATTAGAGATGCTTTTAATTATAAAAAATTAATGACAATGGATTCCAGAAAATTAATGCAAAAACTGAATTTGGTATTAAATAAAAATAAAGTTAAAAAAACAAAAATGAAATGTATTTCATAGGGCCTTAAAATTGTAATTTTTGTTAAACATTTAATAAATTGCTGTTAAATTGTGGGAGTTTTAAAGTTTCATGATTTCAATTAATTAGACATGTTTTTTGGTTAATTTTTTTTTTATTTAAGCTTTAAAAAAATAAAACAGATTTCGTAGTTCTCTAGTACATCTTTATATGAAGAGTTCAGATGCAAAAGCCTCTAAATCTATCTGACGTATTTCTTTAAAATTAGTATTTCTTTCTGGCTACTTTGTATAGGTTTCTATGTAAGCACTGGCACTTCTGATTGGGCTGAGGCTGGAATTTAGCGAGTCTGAAGTAAAAGTATTTGATGGACGTATAATATGTGTCAGGAGCATTCGCTAGTATCATTATCTCATTTTTGACTGAGATGGCTTTTAGCTGGTTTTGCATCTGAACTGTTCATATGTAATTTTAAATACATATTGAAATGTGGTTAAAGTTTACTTTCAAACATAGCAACAATGTAAACTAAAATATTTTAAAGTCATTTTTAATTTCAATGTCAATAGAGTGTTTTCATGACGCGTTATCAATTGGCCATATTGGCAGCACTGAATGTAAAAAATGCCACTGAACCAGACAAAAATGTGCATATTTTGCTGATTATTGCTGCTGAAAATGGTCAATTACTGTCATGTTTTGGGCTGCACTAATCAGTCAGACCAGGACAAACATTTGAATACTATAGACTGCCAAAAGTTATAATAAAACAAGAAGAAGAGTGCAAACAACTGTCTGAGGAAAAAAAAGCAATTGTGGTTAACCAAACTGAACCAAGATTTCCAGGTCAAGAATCTTGACAACATTCGTGTTTGTTCTTATCATTTTCAGTCAGGTAGGTGAAATATTAGGCTAATATCTTAATTAATACAGATCATGCGCACCTTTACCACCTATTAACGTTAGTTTGTCACAATATTGCGCCTGCTCACTAAGTCCTTCTCTATATGATTTAGCAGCTTCCACATGTTTAGTTCACATGTGGTTTAGACAGCATAAATTAGCAGAAGAACATATTCAGTAGTACATTAACCATGCAATCCATGCTGTTGTTTACATCTGAGTATCTCCAATATGGCCACACATCCAGGTTACTGACCAAATCAACCCTCTATTGAAACATGCATTACATGAATTTAAAACATTTATAAATACACAATTGTAATGATAAAGTTGCAATTTAGCAGATTTAAAATACGTTAACTTAAAATGTAATACTGAATAAAACACTATTAAAATTATAATCAAGTACATGTGCTTTAGTGTATTAGTCAACATCAAAATAAGTGTACTTTAAAGCATTATAAAAAATATTATTAAAACAAGGATTAATAAACTTATTTTCATGTTATTACAAAGTGCACTTTTTAAAGTGTACTTATTCTCTTTAAAAACACTTAAGTGATCTTTTTCATTAATATTACATTACTTGCAGTGCAGTTTTTTTTTATTTTGAACATCTGAAGTACACAATAAGTGCACATTCAAAACAATTAAAGGGACAGTTCACTCAAAAATGAAAATTACCCCATGATTTACTCATTCTCAAGCCATCCTAGGTTTATATTAGGGGTGCTCCGATTGATCGGCTACCGAAAATAATCGGCCGATAATCCCTTAGGGATGTTTGATCGGTGGTTTCTAAGAAGGCTGATCTCATAAACCATTCTAAAACTGATGACGCGCCTGCCGTGAGAGGTTTGTTACGGCAAGCAGCGGCACCGTCTCAGTCTCTTTTCGGCACGGGTAAAACGATTATCATGCTGAAGGTGAGGTACAATTCATATTTCTTCATGTAATAACTTTTAAAGTAATTTGAAAACCTTACGTGAGCCATAATTTCACAAACAGCGCGAAAGACCGTGCGCTCTCTCTCTTTCACTCTCAAAAGTGCGCAAATGGCTTCCAATCACCACATCGCGTCTGACTATAAGCAAGCTGCACAGTTGACACAGGAATTGTTACTTGCCCAATAGAATAAGTGTCGCATCGTCGCTAAAGATTGTGAACTGCATTTCTTTTTAATTCTTCACAGTGTTTAACCATTCAGAATGGGCGCTCATGCACACTTGAAGCGTAAACACATAACGCCACGTTCACGTTTCCGTGCTCATGCTACCGGATTAAAGCGTTCAAGCTGCACACGGTTGTGGTCTAGTAGTGCGTTCCAGCAGCACTGTATCTGCAGCAGTGTAGAGATCGTTTCCGCACGGAGTCTGTGCTGCACGCGCAGAATTAAAGTGACAGCGCATTGTTTGCTGTAAATATGCTGAAAAACTATTTTCAGTAACAATGTTTGGATTTGAAATCAAAATAATGGATAAATGTGTTTGTGGAAATCAGACTTGTGCTGTGTGTACGCCATTGTGCAATAATTGCACAATTCTAAAAACAAAAATGCACTGCATGATCAAACATTTATGTGAGATATATATATATATATATTTATTTATATATATATTTTTAAAAGTCTAAAAAATGCTCCCCTCCACCCCTCAAATAAAAAAAACTGCTCCCCTCTCTCTCAAAAAAAAAATCCTGATTTGAGTATATCTATAAATAATTCTACATGATTAATAGGAGGCTTAAAAAAAAAAAAATGGTATCAGTGATCAGATCGGCAGATACAGCTTCAAAAATCCTAATCGGAGCACCCCTACTTTATATAACTTTCTTCTTTCAGACGAATACAATCATAGTTATATTAAAAAAAAATGTCCTGGCTCTTTCAAGCTTTATAATGGCAGTGAATGGCTGTTGAGATTTTTTAGTCCAATAAAGTGCATCCATCCATTATTAAAAAAAAAAAAATACTCCACACAGCTCCGGGGGGTTAATAAAGGCCTTCTGAAGATAATCGATGTGTTTGTGTACGAAAAATATCCAGATTTAAAACTTTATAAACCGTAACCTCTAGTGGATGATGTAGGATGTAGGCGTAGCGTAAAATCCAGTGAGACGTGATGAACACAGAAGCGCAGTAGAGAGAGAGCAAAACAAAACACCAGTCATGAATTAGAAGTACAAAACGAGGATGTGTAAAGAAAAATGTTGGAGGATTTTGATATAAGCCAAGAGGAGACTGGTTTTCCTTTGCATAAAACAAAACCTAGCTCTCATGAAACTAGAATATTCTCACCGGAGCTACAAAAAACAAGAACTTTTTTCTTACACAAATGCATCGTTCTACTTTAGAAGGCCTGTATACAAGCCATGTGGAGTACTTTTTATAATGGATGGATGCACTTTATTGGACTTCAAATTTTCAACAGCCATTATGGAAGAGCCAGAACTTTTTTTAAATATAACTCCGACTGTATTCGTCTGAAACAAAAAGAGTCATATACACCGGCTTGAGAGTAAGTAAACAATGGGGAAATTCTAATTTTTGGGTGAACTATCTTTTCAAGCACATTTCTTTTTCTCAAAGGTGACACATTTTCTGATTTCACAGTTTATTTTGTCTTACGATTAGAACTGAAAATGTCAGAACAAATATTTGCACCTGTAAACAAAACATAAAGAGCAGCAAAGCAAGCTGGAAGTGGAACCAATGGACTCCAAATCTGTCAGCTAAGCCTCAAGTCTCCTGGCAAAACGCAGTAATTCTGGACTCGCTTTGGATGAATCTGTAGAAAACACCACCTGACTAGTGGCCTCCAGGTAATTCTGTCTGAGGCCCCTGGGCGAGAGTGTGCTAAACTGAGTGGGCTTATGGGTAAGAGTGTCTCCATCTTCACTGACCTTGAAGAGTATTTTTTAAATACACTTAAAATGAAAACCACAGGTGAATGGAAAGCCCACCTCTGACATGACCTCTCATCGCAACGAAAAGCCGATAAACCAAGCAATTTACAGTACACTTCACTTGAAATCACGCTGAATGAGTTGTTTATAGGAGTTGAAATTAACACTGTCATGTGTCTCCTCACCTTCATTCAGAACTAAAGTAGCGTGACAATCAGCAGTGACTAAACTGATGTTTGCATCTATAAACTGTCCGCTGAAAAAATCTTATTTAGACGTCTTGGCACTGTGGTTGTATTTCTTTCACATTTCGATCCAGATGCGCTACTCGCCCCCAGACAACGTAAGGAAGACATCATTACACAGGGCATCAGGATGAAGTGTAGTGATGTTGTTAGCGCTTATGAATATTCCTAGGCTTTTCTCCCAGGCACTCAGAAAAGGAAATTGAAACCTTCGAAGTGGAACAGAAAAGAACTAAGCCTGCACAAAGTGAATTAGGCTTTACTGTTAAAAGCACAGAATTCAGGAAAAGAAAGAAAAATCAATACATGGTGTGTCTAATTAATTCCTGAAGGGATTTCTCAACTCCAAACAAGAATTAATTAGCCCAGACATCACGTTTTTTTCCCTCCCTTTTTCCAAAATCAGGACCTTGAAACACTCATTCGAGGATTCAAAGTAAGTACACACCATTTTACACCATAAACATAACAGCTGCTTCCTGAATAATCTAAACATGCTTGCTGGACGAAAGAAACTAGATTGCATCTTCTGAAAGAAGCATAATGTTTGCAGAGCAAAGGAGTTTTTTTTTTTGGAAGATGATTTATTGAAATTATTGAGTTTTAGAGATTTCTGTTAGGTCTCGCCAAAAAACACCCACTTAGTCAGGCAGAGCTGTCTGACCAGCAACAAACCGTAGTTAATGTTGTTGCTACTTTCTGTTTAGGGATGCATTTATCTGAAATAGATTACAAAATAAAAACATCAATTTCCAAATGTGATGAAAATTTAGGATATTTAAAGTATTAGTTTACTCACTGAATTAAAATTTCCTTTTAATTTACTCACCCCCATGTCATCCGAGAAGATGTTTGTGTCTTTCTTTCTTCAGTTGAAAAGAAATTAAGGCTTTTGAGGAAAACATTCCAAGTTTTTTCACCATATAGTGGGCTTTAGTGGAGATCAACAGGTTGATGGTTCAAATTGCAGTTTCAACGCAGCTTCAAAGGGCTCTACACGTAATGTTGGAAGTCAAGCTAGTGCAAAACAAGCACTTGTGGTTAAAAAGTATACATTTTAATTTCTTTTTACAAAATGGCTGATCGATTTGCTAGATAAGACCCTTATTCCTCGGCTGGGATCATGTAGAGCCCTTTGAAGCTGCTTTGAAGCTTTGGACCTTCAACCCATTGATCCCCATTAAAGTCCAGTATGTGGAGAAAAATCCTGTAATGTTTTTCTCAAAAAACATTTTTTTTTTTTTTGACTGAAGAAAGAAATACATGAACATCTCGGATGACATGGGGTTAAGTGAATTATCAGGAAATTAACTTATTCTGTAGTGGACTAATTCTTTATATAAGAAAACGCTGGACAAATAGTGAACAGGAAACTTTTCATAAAACTAGTAGGTATTAAATACAGATTATTTCACAATAAATCAATATGCAGGCAAGGAAAAGTAGTTAACTTTCTACTAAATGCTTAAAATGAAAAACTGTGAATATCTTTCAAAGAAATAATGCCCAACCTGGCAATCCATGGCAAGTCAAGTGATTATTTTATCAGCAAATGTTTAAAATAAACGGATAAAATAAAGACTAGACATAAACAGAAGATCATAGTTTTGCAAACAAAATTCATAGTAAAGGCTTTAAGTGAATTAAGGCATCACAGCATTGTAGTGCACAGTAATATATATATATATATATATATATATATAAAACATAAAATAAATAAATCTTTCAAACTACTTGTTTGCATCATCACAAAAATACGTAAACATTTAAATAACGATAAAATTGAAAAATGAAAAAAAAAAAAGTATTTAAATAACATGCAAAAGAAATTATATAATTTTGATTAATTTCTTTTCTTTATTATTTACTTACTTACTGCTATTTACTGTGGAAGTCATTTCCGTTGAATTTTTGTCTCACAAATCTGACTTTTTTTTTCCCTCACAATTGCGGGTTTACACCTCACAATTCTGACTTTTTCCTCAGAATTGTGAGATACAAACGCACAACTGTGAGTTATAAAGTTATAATTGGGTGATATATAATTTTATCTCAAAACTGCAAGTTTCTCGCAGTTCTGACTTCATAGCACGTAACTGCAAGTTATTAAGTCAGAACTGTTGAGACATAAACTCGCAATTCTGAGAACACAGTCTTTTTTCCATAAAAAAGGGGCCTTCATTATAATTGTGAGTTTATATCATGCAATTCTGAGAAAAAATTCAGAATTGTGAGTTTATATCCCGCAATTCTGACTTTATAACTCGCAATTGTGAATTTATTTCACGCAATTCTGAGAAAAAAGTCAGAATTGGGAGTTTATCTTTCGCAATTCTGATTTTACAACTTGCAATTGAGAATTTATATCACAATTTTGAGAAAAATAGTCAGAATTGCATGAAAAAAATTCTGAACTGTAAGATAAACTCGCAATTTCGAAAAATAAGTCAGGATTGTGAGACACAAACTCACAATTGAGAATTCATATCTCACAATTCTGAGAAAAAAGTCAGAATTGTGAGATACAAACTCGCATTTGAGAAAAAAGAATTTAGAACGGTGAATTTATATCACGCAATTCTGACTTTAGAACTCGCAATTCTGACATTACAACTTGCAGTTGTGAATTTATATCACACAATTCTGAAAAAAAGATTTGTGACATAAGTTGCTATAACCCTTTTTTATGTTTTATTCAATGGCGGAAACGGCTTTCATAGCTTACAGACTGTCACAAGACAAACAGTTTATTTGTGACATTCAAAAATTGGTTGTATACTTGCAAGTGTGGTGCTTATGTAAAATGGCCAAAGATATGAGCACTGCATAACTACATCATCTCTTGCCTGGACAAACCTTGCACACATTTACTCCCCTCTGCTGTGATTAAATGGATATATCCGAGTGTAAAAACGCACAGCGCGCTTCAGGAACATGGTAATGTGACCCTATGAGCTCCTGTTAACAAAACGCTTCAGTAATAATGCCAGCATCACAACAGCTAATGTTAGAGGAAACAGCTCCTCCGGCACATTCACCACAGATGCAGGCAAACGCTAAACGATAATGACAATGGGAGAAAGAGAGAGAGAGACACGGTCCACTTTATTTTCTCGGAATCTGTGGCTAGGAAAGGTTGTTCAGGTGCAATGACTGTTGGCCTTTATGTAATTGAGTTTATATATTGACATTTATGCAGAACACGGCTGCCATTAATGTCAATGGTAGCGATATTACACGAGCCATCAAATTGAAACATTATCGCTCGCGTTAAACTTCAGTGAATAACTCCGACTACAAGTCTGACATCTTTATATTAAGACTCCCGAGATTGCAGTAGTATTTAATGCACTTTACGTATCATAAATAGACGTTTCACTGCAGTTAGCAGTTAGCAGTCAGTGTGCATGCCAATCAAACGCAGCCACATTAATTTGTGAAAAGCCAGCAAAACAGTGTAAACACTTGCAAAACTGAGGTAAACAACTAAGTTAGCTGTTCTAGCTAACTTCCTGCTTAAGTTACTCAGTGCAAGCTGTCTAGCGTATTCATTCCACATATATATTTGCATTCATGCATCTTGATACCTTCTATTTGACAGCTGAGAAATATTGTATTCATCTGACATGTCACACTCACCACACGCTGCTTCAGCTTCCTCCTCCTGAAGGTTTGAATGGGCGCTTACTGTACCGGATATTGCGTCACTGGTTGACGTATTGAAAACCCGCGGAAATAACATCGTTTGAAAGCATATGCCTTAAGAAAATGGTATTTATGGTAAAAAAAAAAAATTCTTTCATGACATAATGTATTCAAAATATGAGTTGTTTTTGGTTGAATATAAACTACACTACCAGTCAAAAGTTTTTGAACAGGAAGATTTTTAATGTTTTTTTTTAAGAAGTATCTTCCGCTGACCAAGCCTGCATTTATTTGAAAAGTACAGCAAAAACAGTAAAACGTTTTAATATTTTTCCAAAACAACAACAACAACAAAATAAACAATTATACTAACTCCAAGCTTTTTAATGGTATAATGTATATTGTTAAAACAGCTTTTTATTTCAGTTAAATGCTGATCTTTGGATCTTTCTACTCATTAAAGAATCCTCAAAAAGTGGACTCAACTGTTTTAAATATTGATAATAATAAAAAATGTTTCTTAAACAGCAAATCAGCATATAAGAATGATTTCTGAAGGATCATGTAACACAGAAGATGAGTAATGATGCTGAAAATTTAGCTTTGATCACAGGAATAAATTACATTTTAAAATATATTCAAATAGAAAGCAGTTTTTTTTAAATAGTGAAAATATTTCACGATTTTACTGCTTTTGCTCTATTTTGGATCAAATAAATGCAGGCTTGGTGAGCAGAAATGACTTCAAAAATATTAAACTTTTTACTGGTAGTGTATGTAAATAACAAATATTAATTAATGAACTGTACAAAATTAAGAAATTAACGAAGAAAGTTCAGAAAAACAATTACAATTATTACAGAAATTACTCATATTTTGAAATGTGGGTGCAAATGCACAATATAGTGAAATCTTCTGTTTTTATACATTTCATTATTTTTATAGTTATGGGTTTTAGTTGGACACTTTTTTAGTTTGACACTGTAGGTGTGAAAGTACACCTCAATATGGAAAAAAAAAAATAAACTAAACAATTATTTTTTCATGAATTTAATTTGTGCTCAAAATGAGTCTAAAATGCAAAAGAATACAATAATTTGGACATAATAAGATCCATTTACAAAAGAACAAACATAAAATAACATTTGAAAAGTTAAAAAAAGTTGTAATTACTGTAGTATATTTACAGTTTGTGAAAATGGGAATATTAAATACAATTAGAAAATGTACAAATATTTGTTAAATACAGTTTTACCTATTTTTGTCATTTTTTTTAACATCCTAATTTTATATAATACATCTAATTTTGTTTCGATCTGCTATTTGCAATGGTTACCAGTGTTAGGGAAAGTTTTAAAAGTAGTTTTACTACTTTTACTTTTAAAACTTTTAAAAGTAATGCATTACAATATTAAGTTACTCCCTAAAAAAGTAACTAATTACGTTACTTAGTTACTTTTTATGGAAAGTAATGTGTTACTGTACTTTTGCGTTACTTTTTAAATCTGGGCAGGGCTTGCCTGTTTGTTTTCAATATATAAAGTTCTATTTTTGGCAGATGTAAAAGCCTTTTCACACCAAAAGCCTCAGGCTTTGAGAAAAGTAAATTCACATCTGTACAGTAGAGCGCAGAAGAAAAAAATGTCAACTCTTCAGCAATAAAATAGGAAAACAAATGTTAGATTATCTTGAATAATTTTTGCTTATTAGTGTGGTTGAACTGGATCATCATAGGTCAGCAGCAAAGACATTGGTTAATACAATGGAATTAAATGCATAAAGGATATTTGTATTATTTAACATATTTAATTATTGCAGGTTTGCATCATATTCTGAGTTGAATTTCACAGTTTTTATTAATTTTGAGGAATACTGAATCTGTTTTTTGTGAGTGAGATGAATTAATGCATGTTCACATTTATTCTAGAACTAACATATTACTCCCGATTTCTCTCAACATGGGGAAAGGAGAGCTTTTAATCAATAAATGGGGGGGAAGTAACTGGCGTTACTTATTTGTAAAAAGTAACTCAGAAAATTTCTTGTCAATTAAAAAGTAATGCGTTACTTTACTAGTTACTTGGAAAAAGTAATAATTTTACGTAACTTACGTTACTTGTAGTGCGTTACCCCCAACACTGATAGTTACCATTTACAATTTTGTTATTTTTGCTACGATCATAGTACAATTTTAATAATAAAACCACATAAGATCAGTTTGACCAGTATAATTGTTACATAATTAATAGTTCATTGGAATAACAGTATATGGAGACCAATTAAAAACAATAATTAAATCAAAATAAACATTTTCCTCATTTTTTGGTTCAGAAATGATAAGTGAGACTAGAAAACATCCCCGGTTTACATTTCACAAATCTAGTTACCTTACAGTAAAGTAGTATCAATTCTTCATGATTCATATGGCTCATTACTTGCTCTGACATGTAATATTGCATCTGTTTATGATTATTTATGCAATTTATCTGAGGCTCATCTGTTCGGAGGACTCTCCATATTTAACCATGTTTCAGTGCATTTGTTGGCACATTACTGTGGAGAATTGAGTTCTGTGCTAAAGCTGCTCTATGATGTTGCCTCTGGTTACTTTCCTGGCATGGCTACATTGAAACTCAAAGATACTGTGAAATCCTATAAAATGTCAGCCAGGAAGCGCCTGGCCTCCAGCGTCCCACCTGCTTGATACCGATTCAAGTTCCTCTGTGTCCCGCAGGATCCTATGACAGGATACCTGTATGAGTAAGCCAAAGATTCTCAAAGATCTTTCTCCAAGATGTCTGCCTGTTCAATACTAAATTAAGACTGGGTAAGTACATGCTGTAAGATTCTTGGCTGCCTGCTTGACTGACTCAGGACCATGATCCTGTTAGATTTTGGACACAAGGAGCTGCCATTAATGAGGCACAAATAATGTGTAAATTAGACACTTTTCCACAACACTAATCCAATTTTCATCAGACGTGTTTGCGATTTACACCTTTTCGTGACCAGGCATGCGGTTAAATAAAGATGCTTATTTTTCCATTCAAAATGGCTTGATAATTGAGGCTGTTTAGGTTTTTGGGGATTAAAAATAGATTTGTATCATTGTATGGCGGTTGTGTCCACAATCTGCTAAGACAAATGATATGCAAACACTATGTAAAAGTCCCCTTTAATCTCAAACCTTCTTGACATACAGTTTTAGAGCAAAATGAATCTTAAAGTAGAAATGTATAATGGCAATGTATGCACTATTTTCAGTAGTCGTCATCTCTGTTGTTCAAGTCATGGTAAATTAATGCATGTCAACACATGTCCTTGACTTGGTTGATGTGTCTTACTGTAGATCATTAAAAGTGTTAAACAAACTAGGCATGTGCTAAGTGTGTCTGTCAGAACTTTGTGCTGTGTTTAGACATAAAACTTTGTGACAAGCAAGTGAAGACAGGTTTGGCTCATTTCACACTTATATATTGTAATAACCACATTCTCACACTCCCTAAGCTGAGACGCTGGGGATATGACTGTATCTTATGTGTATCACATTTTTATTTGTCCCTCCTCAACAAACTTTTCCAGGTCAGAAAGTCTTAAAGATGACACGGCCGATTGTGAGGCTTCAAGTGGGCCAATTAGGAGATGCAGAATTCTCCCAGTAGTCTGTTTCCTTTCAGTTTTTGGTTGCATAAAAGGAGTTCCACATTCTGCTTTCAAAAGTTATCTCAAAAGATCTAACAGTTCTAACTTATAAGATATCAACTCACAATTGCAAGTAAAAATCTGATTCATGAGATAAAAAGTCACAAAAAAAAAGAACTTTGGGATATAAACTTAGAATTGTGAGGAGAAAAAAAAAGAGTTCTGATTCTAAGATCTCACAATTCTGACTCTTCTTAGAATTTTAGTTTCTATCTCGCAATTATGGAAGTGCATGGAAGCCCGTTTCTGCCACTGGATAAAAAATAAGAGGTAATTGTGACTTTTTACAGTACATTGAAAGAAAAATATGCTGGATTAACATAAAAAAAATATATATATATATACATCGGTTGCATGTATTTTTATTATGTTCTCTCAACGTAATTTATCTCTGTTTATGTCACCTAAGTTATGTTTGTCAAATGAACATGATTTTTTATGTTGTTTTTATGCTTTTATGCCATGTTGATTTAACATAATTTTTGTTTAAATGAAAGCTTCATCCACTATATGCACTATATATTTATTTTAAATAAATAAAACTATGATAAAATGTACGATAAATCTAGATAAAATTAATAACAGTATTAAAACACTTTGGTAAACAATAAGTACTACATTTGTTAATAAATAATAGCATTTTAGCAACCTTAATATTGTAGATTTTTAAGCAAGGCAATAAACAACAACATTTTTTGGGATAAAACTGTATTTTTTTAATAGTACACAACAATCCATACAGATTACAAATATACAGAGAAGCATGTTACAGACATAGCTCATTTGTTTGAAACGCAGCTGTTAAAATATAATATAACCCCATATAAAAACAAAATCCAAAACTAAAAATCTTACACTTCATCTTTTAATTTGCAATTGCAAGTTTATATCCCACAATTCTGGTTTTATAACTCACAATTGCGAATTTATATCTCACAGTCCTGACTTTATAACTCACAAAAGTTTATATCTCACAATTCTGTCTTTATTTCTCACAATTGCAAGATTATATCGCACTATTCTGACTTTTCAAATTGCAATTTCGAGTTTATATCTCGCAATTCTGACTTTATAACTCACAATTGTGAGTTTGTAACTTGCAAATCTGACTATAACTCGCAATTGTAAATTTATATCTCGCAATTCTGACTATTTCTCGCAATTTTGAGTTTATGTCCCGCAATTCTGAAGTCACGAAAGTTTATATCTCACAATTCTAACTTAATTATATCTCGCAATATCTGGCTTTATTACTCACAATTGCAAGTTTATATCTCGCAATTCTGACTATTTCTCACAACTGTGAGTTTATATCTCGCAATTCTGACTTAATTTCTCGCAATTGCAAGTTTATATCCCACTATTTTGACTTTTTAACTCACAATTGTGAGTTTTTATGCCACAATTCTGGCTTTATAACTCACAATTTTGAGTTTATATCTTGCAATTCTGTCTTTATTTCTCACAATTGCAAGATTATATGGCACTATTCTAACTTTTCAAATTGCAATTGCGAGTTTATATCTTGCAATTCTGACTTTATAACTCGCAATTGCGAGTTTATATCTCGCTAAACTGACTTTATATCTTGCAATTCTGACTTTATTTCTCGCAACTGCGAGTTTATATCCCACCATTCTGGTATCTCGAGTTTATGTTGCAATTCTGACATTATTTTTCATAATTGTAAGTTTATATCCACCTATTATGACTTTATAACTTGTAATTGCGAGTTTACATCTCGCAATTCTGACTTTATAACTCAAAAAAGTTTATATCTCGCAATTCTGTCTTTATTTCTCACAATTGCAAGATTATATCGCACTATTCTGACTTTTCAAATTGCAATTGCGAGTTTATATCTCACAATTCTGACTATTTCTCACAACTGTGAGTTTATATCCCACTATTTTGACTTTTTAACTCACAATTGTGAGTTTTTATGCCACAATTCTGGCTTTATAACACAATTGTGAGTTTATATCTCGAAATTCTGGTATCTCAAGTTTATGTTGCAATTCTGACATTATTTTTCGTAATTGTAAGTTTATATCCCACTATTATGACTTTATAACTTCCAATTGCAAGTTTATATCCCACTATTCTGACTTTTTAACTCGCAATTGCGAGTTTATATCCCGCAATTCTGACTTTATAACACAACTGAGTTTATTTCGCAATTCTGACTTTATTTTTTGTTATCGCGAGTTTATGTCCCACTAGTCTGACTTTTAACTTACAAGTGTGAGTTTATATCAAGCAATTTTAAGAAAAAAATAATGAGATGTAAACAAAAAAAGTCAGAATTGTGAGATAAAAGTCAGAATTAGTTTTATTCAGTGACGGAAACAGGCTTTAGACATTCATAACATCAGAATTGTGAGATATAAATTTAGAATTGTGAGAATTCATGAGAATTTTTTTTATTTTTGTTAACCCGTGACAGAAACAAGTCTCAAAAGAAAACATTTGTACGATTGCTGTACTCATGCACTCTGCTGAATGACCAAAGATGTCCATCTAGTGCATGTTTACATAGAAAAACTATTAAAAAGCAGCACAGCACAACGCAAAAACACCTTCTCTATGAACTAAACCCTGTTTGTCCCATTTAAATGTGTAAAAGCTGAAAGCAGAAACATCAAAACAAGGAGGAAATAGACTTTGCTTCCAAAGACAGATGTCAGCATGTCACCGCATCTGCTTTTGTTGCAAACAGGGCTTTCGTTCCTCAGCAATGTACAGAATGAAGATGAATCCATCTAAATAACACTAGATTATCTAGACATGCAGTCCCCAGCAATTTCTTTTCACTTCTTCCAATTCAATAAAAATTGTCAGGTGAATGTTTATTACTGGGTGTCGAGAGGCCATTTTCAGGAAAAAGGCTCAACCCGTGAGTGAGGGTTTGTGGTGCCTGATATAAATGTGATAGGAGTTGAAATTTCTTTCAAATTCTCCACTTACAGCAATTAGCCTAAGGAGCTAATCTCTCTCTGGTGAATAACTCAAAATGAGGCAACATAAAGGTCTGCCACTTACATTAATATACCTGACAGACCTCGAATCCTACTCGAAAACAATACAAATGAAGGATTTGTCATTTTAGGGTCATCCCATGACCGCACGTCCTGTCTTGGGGTTCCTCAAAGCATCAACACCAAAGCCTTAGAGACCTATTATGAGCAGGCCCTGGACAGAGGCTTTGCTTCCAGCACTTTCCTGATGAAATGTCACATGTTTTATGGGAAGTAAATCTATGGTGGACAGGGTCATAATGAGCCCGCGGAGAACCAGGCATCTGTCATTGCTGGGCTTGTATGTGCGTATGTATGTGGCAAATATGAAAGAGAGACTAAAGAGAGAGACGGAATGAGAAATAAGACAGAGACCGAGATACAAGACTCCTGTGGTCACTAAAATTCAGCAGTCAGATGATACAGACACACACGTTACATCTATAAATAGGGAAGTTCTTGGCCTTGAGAAAATATAATACGTGCAGAATGAACTGTTTTGTTTAGTGCTGGCATTAGTAAAGGCCATTCATATCATGGGTTATTGATTTGAGCACTTATTTTATAAAAATAGTTTTATGAAAGACGTTTTAAAAGAAAAATTATAAATGGTTCTTCCGTGTGTAAAACTTGCCGCCACAATGCTATAGGGTGTTATGTTTACTGGCTATAGTCTCTATGATAGAAAAGTAACATGAACACCACAAACAGTTGAAGTGTATGTAGTTTAAATAACAAACTAAATGAAATCCTCAGTCATCCTTTTAAGCTTTCAAAGCCCCAAATGATATGTGAGCCGTAAGGCTGTAACCACTATACTGTTCAGATCAATCTCTGACTTCCAAGCTGTTAGTGGCTAACATGGAGGATTCCCAGGGCAGACTGGGTAGACATGCTGGAGACAAGTGGCTTGACTGAATTTTAAACGGGTTGCTGACCTTAAAATTAAAATTTAAATTCTGTTATCATTAAAGATATTATTATAGTTCAGTCTAAGAGCATGGAAAAAACAGAAATCTTAGCTTTAAATTAAATAAATGTGAAACAATATAGAACGTGAAAAAACATACACTTGGTTTATTTCAGGCAATATTTTTAGTGTTTGAACTTGAAAAAGGCCATAAAAACATTTCTTGAATAAAGTTAAATATTTTTAAAAGTTACTGAAATTAAAACTTTTTTCAGGTAACATTTCTAATTTTGGATACTAAACTAAAACTAAAACTGAAACAAATAAATATAAAAAATGTAGACAAAGCTATAACTAAGACTATAAAACATTTTCATTACTTAATAGTAAAATTAATTAATTAAATAAAGTTTAACTGAAATAAAATATTTATAAAAGTAATTTAGTTTTGTTGGAACCTGATACTAAACTAAAACTAAGTAAAATAAAAGAAATAAATACAAAAATACACAGACAAAGCTAAAACTAAAACTTTCATTTCTTGAAATAAAATACAAGTTAACTGAAATAAAATATTTAAAACTTAAATAATTTTTATTTCAGGCAAAAATTCAAATTTTTGAGCTTTAACTAATTAAAAGTTCATTGAAATCACCTGTCTTTATAAGTTGGTTTCAGTTCAGCGTTTGTTGTCTGGTCTCATCTATGTGTACGTGTGTTCCTGCCCTACTTGTGGATTTACCTGTTTGGAATATATTAAAGACTTTTGATTTCACTGACCTTCGTCTTCATGCTTATCCTTCACATGTAGTTGTGACAGAAGACCAGACCATATAAAGTAAAGCAGTGTGTTTACCCTTTGTTTTGTTTTTCCGTTGCCATCCTCATCCTCCACCGCAGACGGAGAGCCAAAGCCCGCCGTGACACATGAGCCATCGCAAAAGAGAGCGACAGAGCCGAGGATCGCCCTGGACCTAAAGCCCGACACGTCTGATCAGGTGCGTGAGCCGGCAACGAAGCCCGCTGTGGAGGAGATCACAGTGGGGCGTGAGGGCACGGAAGGAAGCCCTGCCCACTGCACCACCGCTTGGGGTGAGCAAACATTGGACCCTGGAGATTTAATTGACTTTGTTTGTGAGTTACCAATACTAATTCCGTCATTATCTGAACTATTGAACCGGCTATGTTGGGCTCCTCCCTCCTTCCAGACTCCACCTCAGTTCTGCGACCCAGCGGCTCCACCATGGCTTCCAGCTCCCACGTCTCCACCGGAGCTCATCAGTCCACCAGCTCTACCGGGCTCCCTTGTCCCTCTGGCTCTGCCTTGGTCAGTTGTCCCCCTAACTGCACTTCAGGACTGCACTCCTCCGGCTACACCTCGTCCTTTCGTCCCACGGCTCCGTTGGGCTCCTCCCTCCAGCTCTGCTGTCACTCCGGCTTTGCCGCGGACCTCCAGATCTCCACCTCCATCTTGGTCGCCTAGGCCTTGGACAGATCCTCTGTGTTGCCTGGACTCATCACCTCTCCGTCTCCATCTCCACTTGCTCTGCCACCGTCGGTCAGCCCCCTCGAATCGTCAGCCCTTCCTCCACCATGGCTCCTCCCTCCATCGGCTCCGCCATGGGTCATCATCATGTCTGCCACCTGGGTCTCACCTGGCTCCTCCTGCTCCAAGTCTCTCCTGTCTGATCCGCCCTGGACCCTTCTGTCTCCTCTTTGGCTCCTCCCTCTATCATCACCTCCTTGGACCTTGTTTATCGTCCTCCTCCTGGGAGTCCGTCCTCCACCAAAGCCTCCTTCAGCACTGACTTCCTGCCAGCTCATCACCGTCTCTTACATCCTACATCCACTCCTTTGTCCTCCTCCTAAGTCCCCCTCCATCCCTCCCTTTTTTTTCTCTACGACACGAAGTTGCGCCTTCCAGGAGGGAGACGAACTGTCACACCCCTGAACTCTTTGTATTGATTTTTCCCTCTTGTGCCCATATATGATTTTCCTGTTCTGCCCTCATTATGTCATTATGAGTTAACCTTATATCACCTGTCTTAAGTTCATTGTAATCACCTGTCTTTATAAGTTGCTTTCAGTTCAGTGTTTGTTGTCTGGTCTCGTCTATATGTACGTGTGTTCCTGCCCTTCTTGTGGATTTACCCGTTTGGAATATATTAAAGACTTTTGATTTCATTGACCTTCGTCTTTGTGCTTATCCTTCACATGTAGTTGTGAGAGAAATAAACTTATTTGATTTCAGGCAACATTTTTAATTTTGGAACTTACTAAAATAACTTAAAACTAAATGAACTAAAACAAATAAATAGAAATTAATAAAACTATACAAACATATTTTAAATAAATAATACAAATGACAAAAACAACAAAATTACTAAAACTTCAAGTAAAGTATTAAAATTAAAAAAAAAAAATATTAAAAAAATTAACAAAAATGATGATATAATGTATCAGTGATCCTAAAATAACACTGAAACACACACACATAATTTGTTTTGTGTTTGACTGTAGAAAGTAATTTAAAATAACGTTTGTCCCCCATGCATTAAAATGGGCTTCACAGTGCAAATCCAAATCCCTGTGACACCATAATTAAACTATGAAATTACACGTTCTGCTTATGGTTTGTTCCATTGGCACTAATTAGGACTTCCTTTTTCATGGTGCAATGAAAGCAGTGAGTTGCATTTGTAGTATTTATTTAGTTTGTCAAATTCATTTGAATCAATGTGTTATTATCTGCTGCATCAGAGCCATTTTGGAAGGAAGGTGTGATAATGACCCATTTCATGCAGACTAGGCTTTTGTGCGGCCGCAGTATCTTTAGACACGTCAACCAGGGAATTATTTCCCTTGGCTGTTTTTATACCCCCCAGCTATTTTTGTAAAACATATCATTTGTGTAACGTACAATATATTTGGGAACCGTTTAGCTTCACAAAATAAGATATTGTCTGGATGAACAATTCTGAACATATGAAAGTCAAAACGTTAATAAAGGAGAGAGAAATGTCAACACCACTACACAGATGTAAGCGGGAATAGTAAGCAATATGTTAATTCTGGCAGCCATTTGACCTGTTTCCATATAATAAATGCTAATTTGCAGCTACTAATTAACAATAAAATGGTGCACTTTATTTAAACAATGAAGTTTGAGGGTGTTTAATCAGCCACACTTGAGCTCAGGACACAAACGTGGTTGGAAAAGGTGGAAGAACTAGTTTGAATGGTTTTCTGTCATCGATGGCACGTGGAGCGAAGTCCGCCAGTTCTTATGTTCAGTTCTTTGATAATTATATACAATTACGTAGAGCATAATTAAATTCATCATTATCTCAAGTACAATGCGGTAACAAGAGAGCAGAACGAGAAAATGTTTGATTGTGATAATTACTAAAATTATTACATGAAGACACCCCCTCGTAATTCAGAAATACTTCATTCCCGATCAGGAGGCCACACGCAGCCTTGAAATATAGTTAACAACAAAGTTAGGGGACAGAGAAAGAAAAGAGCGTTCAAAAACATTCACTTTTATTTACCAAGAAGACTTCCCTGCAGTTATAGAATAATGAGTTCACACTGTGTGTGACTGGATCATAAAAAGCTTTATATCATAATCAGGGCTAGACAGAAACTTGAAACACACCATCCATCCAATGCATTAATGTGCATTTTTGAACACTTTAGCTCTATAGCTATAATACTTTACTTTTATTATTAACATAATATTAATCTTTAATGATTATAATGATTTTATGTAATGATTATAATTGAGTGTTTGGAGCAGTTGTAAAAGCTTGTAAAAGTTGTAAAAGTTTGAACATTTAGATTAGACAGATATTGATATCATACTGTTAGCATGATTTAGAACATTGTTTACATGTTTTTAGAATGGTTAACATGTTTTAAACATGATTAGCATACTGCAAGCATGTTTCTAGCAAGAATAGCTTGTTGATAATGTTTTTATCATGATTAGCACACTGTTAGCATTGTGCTAGTATGTTTTTAGCATGATTATCATGTTCTTAGAATTATGCATGCACATTTCTAGCATTATTAGCATGTTTTAACATGATTAATATGTTGCTAGCATGTTTTTAACATGACTAGCATGTTGTTAGCATTGGTATGTATTTAGCATGATTAGCATGTTGCTAAAATGTTCCAAACATGATTAACATGTTGCTAGCATGTGTTAGCATGATACACATGTTGTTAAACTGTTTTAGCAAGACTAACATGTTGCTAGCATGATTTAGCATGATGTTAACATGTTTCTAGCGAGAGTACCTTGTTATGTGATTAGCATGTTGGTAACATGTTTTCATGAGTAGCACTTTGTTAGTATCGTGGTAGCATGTTTCTGGCATAATTAGCATGTTTTAACATGATTAACATATTGTTAACATGTTGCTGACACATTTTTAAAATTATTAGCATGTTGCTAGCATGTTTTAACATGACAATCATGTTTCTTGCATGCTTTTAACATTATTAGTATGTTGTTAGCATTGTGCTAGCATGTTTCTAGCATGATTAACGTTAACATGCTTTAGCATGTTTCTAGGAACAATTTACCATGTTGTTACCATGATTAACATGTTGCCAGCATGTTTCAGTATGACTAACATGTTGTTAGCATAATTAGCATGTTATTAGGATGTTGTTTGCATGTTTTAGCATGTCATTAAGATGTTGTTAGCACATTTTGACATGATTGACATTTATTAGCATGTATTAGCATGATCAGCATGCTGCTAGCATGTTTTAGCATGTTGTTAACATTGTGCTACCATGTTTCTATCATGATTAACATGTTGTTGACATAGTGTTAGCATGTTTCTAGGAACATTTTAGCAACATTGCTGGCACATTTTAGCATGATTAACATGTTGTTAGCATGACGTTAGCATCTTTCTAGTACGCCATTAACATGTTGCTAGCATGTTTTAACATGTTTTGACATATTATCATGTTATTAGCATGTTGCTACCATATTTTAACATGATTATCCTATTGCTAGTATGTTTTTAGAATGATTTCATTTGGTAGCATTGTACTAGCATGTTTCTAGGACCATTTTAGCAAAATTGCTAGCATGTTTTAGCATGATTAGCATGTTGCCCGCATTTAGCATGTTTAGCACTGAGCATGTTTTAGCTGATTTAGCAAAAATTTAAAAAAGTTAATATTTATCTTTAACTAGGAAGAAAACATACAAAATCCAGTTGTAATTTTCTGCAAATACACTGTTTAAATGCAAAACATTTAAATATACATAAAACCACACTGAAACCTATATATAATTAGTCTGAAACCACACTGACATTCTGGGATTTGAATTCTAATTTAAACCTGGTGATAAAGTTGGTTTCAAAATGTTTGCTAACAGTAAACAGTATGATGTACAATAAATATTTAAGATTCAATGGCAAAGAATCTGGATGCAAGCCACACTAAAATCTCATGAGCTTTACAATGAGCACAACAGCTGTTATGTTAAGCATTATATAATTTGTGTTAATGATGATGTACTGTACATAAAGCTTTAGAGCCTGCATAAATATATATTCCAGTCGTTTCGTGGTCCCTGATGATTCCCCAGTCCTTTCATCATAAGTGTAATTGATAGGCTTCCCCCTAACCAGAGGCACTCAGGAGATTTACAAAAATCCTTTATAACCCAACCCCTAAAATATAGCTTCATTCATATTTTATACAAGCTAAAAGTTTAACCACTGCAAAATGTATAAGTCTTCACCCCATTCAGCTGAATTATTGATGTTACTTAAGCCAGCAGAGGCAAACTCATCACATTGACCCTGCAACAATGTAAAGCTGACTGCTGTTATGACCTTCACATCATAAACTGGTTTTGCAAGAACAATATAATCAATAAGTCAAGGTATTTCTAAACATATGTTTAAACATAGCCATCAGAGGTTTATCTTTACAGCACCTGCAAGTCAGTAATGTACTGATATTCCTGTTTGTGAGTTTGTTCAAAATCCTAAGCCTCAAGTAGGCTATTAAACATTAATTCAATTAGCACAAGTCTCTTAAAGGAATAGTTCACACAGAAATGAAAATTTGCTTATCATTTTCTCACCCTGAAGTCATCTAAGATCATCAGAACAGATTTGAAGAAATTCAGCATTACATCACTTGCTCACCAACAGATCCTCTGCAGTGAATGGGTGCCGTCAGAATGTCCAAACAGCTGATAAAATTATAACTCAAGTAATCCACACGACTCCAGTCCATCAGTTAATGTCTGGTAAAGTGAAAAGCTGCATGTTTGTGAAAAAAAAAACATCCATCATTAAGCCATTTTTAATTTCACTCTATTGCTTCTGGATATAATATGAGTGCTCTATCCATAATATTTCTTTCTCCAGTGAAATGAGTCTTCCAGGAAAGGTTGCCATTAAAATCTACACTTACCTTAACTTTATTGCCAGCACTTGTATTTTCTTCAGGAAATGCAAATCAACTCATGCAACAAGAGAATATCAGCATTGGGATTTAGATTCAAATGTACAGTCAAAGCTGTCTCAAAAGACAACACACAAAGCTGTTTTAATTTGCTTGTTATAATTTCTTGTTGCAACATCCCTTAACAGCTGTTAAATCTTACACTGAAGCATACACAACCCATCAGGTTCAATTGATGCATGGCAATACTGCGTTACTTTTTGTTTGTTGTTAGGCATCGCTCTGCAATACTCGATTCTGATTGGTCTATCATCCCATCCTATGGGACAATGTTTCCTAGTCCACTCATCCGGTAAAAGCTGGGATACACTAAACGACTTTTAAAGATTTTAAAACAATAGGTATCTTTCACTTGTCAACTTTGTAAATGGTTACAGAGAAAAACACTAACTCAGCTAACAAAAAGAACATTAAAGAACTTAAGAACATTTAAGAACATTTTTCCAAATGTTCACATTAAAAGAGAAGTTCACTTTCAGAACAAAAATTTACAGATAATTTACTCACCACCATGTCATCTCAGATGTTCATGTCTTTCTTTCTTCAGTCAAAAAGAAATTATGTTTCTTGAGAAAAACATTTCAGGATTTTTCTCCATATAGCAGACTTCAGTGGTGCCAAGTTTGAACGTCCAAAATGCAGTTTAAACTTCAAAATCGTCCTACACCACTGTCTTACAAGTACTGACCCAGTGTTTACAAAGTGAACATGCAAAGATCAAACACCCTTTACAAAAAAAGGTAAAACAGCAATGTAGGGCGATTTTGAAGATGAAGAAAAAAATGAGATGAGAATTGAGAAAAATTAGAATTTTTCAACATAACTGTATTGACCTGGATTACACGGACTACGCATGCGCATCACAGAGACGAGACAAGATGAACATTTGAGGTTAGAAAGTATATATATTGTCAATTTGTTAAAAAAAATTACCAGTCATTTTGCTAGATAAATCCCTGCTTCCTTGGCTGGGATCATTTAAAGCCATTTGAAGCTGCATTTAAACTGCATTTTGAAAGTTCAAATTTGGGGGCACTATAGTCCACTATGGAGAAAAATCCTGAAATGTTTTCCTCAAAAAACATAATTTCTTTACGACTGAAGAAAGACATGAACATCGTGGATGACAAAGGGGTGAGTAAATTATCTGTAAATTTTTGTTCTGGAAGTGAACTATTCCTTTAAATTATGAAAATGTTATCTATGAATGTTCTCTAAACGTTTAAAATGTCCAGTTTTTTATGTTTAAAAAATGTTTTTTTATTGGTTATGCAAATGTTAAAGCTTTAAAGCCTTGGTACCCTCACAAACAGACATGAAGATTGACACGGAAGAGAAAAATTTGTTGAAGAAAGTCGTTATTTTTGTTTCTTTGCACACAAAAATGTATTCTCATAGTTTCATAACATTACGGTTGAACCACTGATGTCACATGGACTACTTTAACGATGTCCTTACTACCTTTCTGGGCCTTTAACATGTCAGTTGCGTTGCTGTCTATATTGTGTCAGCTCTTGGATTTCATCAAAAATATCTTAATTTGTGTTCCAAAGATGAATGAAGTTTTTACGGGTTTGTAACGACATGAGGGTGAGTAATTAATGACAGAAATGTCTTTCTTTTTTTTTTGGTGGACTGTTCCATGATGTTCCATTTTAGAATTTTGCAAACATTATAGGAATGTTAGAAACGTCCAACTACAATGTTTCCAAAAAACATTCCATGAACAAAGAAATAATTTTTTATGCTAAAATGTTGAGAACGTTATTAAAGACCAGACAATATCAGACAAACATTATATTACATTATAATATATTACATTATATTACATATATTACATTACATTATAAGTTACTGTAATAACGTTTCTGAGAACATTCCCTATTAGCTGGGAAATGACTAAGGATCACACACTTCAGTCAGTCTGAACACAACAATCTTATGCATGACAAATGAAAACATCTGAAGCTATAAAATCGAGTTCTGTGCCTATCATACACTATGTGATTTTCTGTGAAATCTTTTAACTCTGACCAAAGTCTGAGGCTATATTTACACTAGTGCATTTTAAAACGCATAACTTTTGCTAAGGTTACATCTGTTGTTTACACTACTCCAGAGTTTTCAACCCTCGAAAACAGAGATATTTGAAAACGCTGCAGTATTGTACGTTTAAATGCGGAAAATACGTAAATATTTGTACGTTTAGATGCTGTACAGTAAATACTTCAATATTGCCTGTTTTAGTGTCTAGAAAAACGTAAATGAAAACGTTTTATAGAACCACTTTTTACGTAAAATACATACGTATTATCATGAGATCACATTGGTACAGCAGTTGCTCTCATTTTAGAATTGTAGCGTAAATTTTCCAACTGAACTAATGATTTTTATTTCTATAAAATGCTAAACGTCAGTGAAGGCGGTGCAGCGGTGGTCAAATAATGCAATCAGTGTATGACCATACACTGTGTAACACCAACTACCCCAGATGAAAAAAATGTGCAGTTCCATGATGTAAAGTGCTGTATTTTCACATACTAATTTTGTACTTAATATACTAAACATTATTCTTTAGTAAGATAATCTTAAGAACATAGTGTACTCAGCTGTGCTATTTTGAGACACTATGAATAGGCCTTATAAATTTAAAATGTGTTTTTAACACACTATCTCTGTATTAAAATAATGTATGTAGTTACCACTACACCCCCACCCCCATCCCAGGCCCACCTCGAATATCACTTGGCCCACCCTTCATCAAATTTCTGGAGCCGGGCCTGGAGTGACAGCATTCACATCGGAAGCGTAATGATGGCCGACTCTCCGATTCATTAACATGGGCAGCGACAAAACGTGCTTTTCACGCTCCACTGACATTTGCAATGTGAAACAGTCGGAACGGACATAGCTAAATCGTTGTCATTCAGGAATAAGATTGCGTGGGTGTTTGAATCAAGATCTCGATCTTTTAAGGTTTAATCGTCTAGCTCTAATGTAAACACTGCAAAATGTTTTGGAGGATATGGTCACGTGCCACAAGATCTCATCACATCCCTACTGCCCACATTCGCTTTGCGTATCTTTGACAACCGTGTAAACAATACCATCATGCTTATTGTTGTACCCATAGATATGTATAGGTAGATGCCTCATTCGACCACTCCAAGCTCATAGACGTGTCCGCCATCTAAATAATAGGTCATGTACCTATATATATCTATGGTTGTACCTGCTTGAATGGTCATATGACATGCGTTTTCAGTTGTGCAGTGTGGACAGATATCGTTCCTGAAATGCTGTGAAAATGCTAATGTAGATGAGGATCGTTTTCATTTTGAAATGCTGTTTTTTTACTAGTGTAAACAGGGCTTGAAATTCAGTGCTAAACCTGAAACCGCACTACCCAGCAGGCAACAGATGTCAATATAACGTCAGATTGACGTTGAAATGAAAATTGGGTTGACTTCGGTATTTGACGTCAATTTGACATTCGATTTCGGTTACACAGCTTAAAACAACAAAATATCATCGTTAGTTGACATCGGTATTGGATATAAAATTAACGTTGACATTGGCCGTTGAACCGACACTGAATTTTGGTCACTCTACATCACATCCGAAATTTACATTCATGTCTCTCGTGGACTTGCATTCTCATTTCATACAAATACAACTGCTGTGTGATATGCAGGCTAATATATGTGACCCTGGACCACAAAACCAGTCTTAAGTTGCTGGGGTATATTTGTAACAATAGCCAAAAATACATTGCATGGGTCAAAATTATAGATTCTTCTTTTATGCCAAAAATCATTAGGAAATTAAGTAAAAGATCATGTTTCATGAAGATATTTAGTACAATTCTTACTGTAAATATATCAAAACTTGATTTTTGATTAGTAATATGCATTAGTAAGAGCTTCATTTGGAAACTTTAAAGGCGATTTTCTCAATATTTAGATTTTTTTGCATCCTCAGATTCCAGATTTTCAAATAGTTGTATCTCGACCAAATATTGTCCTATCCTAACAAACCATACATCAGTGGAAAACTTGTTTATTCAGCTTTCAGATGATGTATAAATCTCAATGTCGAAAAATTGACCCTTATGACTAGTTTTGTGGTCCAGGGTCACATATAGTGTGCCAGTTGACTGTACGTTACTATTTTCTTATGACTCACAAGCTATATTTCTTTTGCTCAAACCTGTATTTGACAGAAACATCTAAACAATTAAATGACCCCATACAGCAGATAATGATTTACTGCCGCTCACCCTTGTGCATCATCAGAGATTTGAGAACCTTCAAATGAGTGGTCAAATGAGTGCGCAATGAACAAAAAGAAAGGAAATACTCATTTATCCTTTCATATCTGAAATGAAAGCTGTTTCACAGAACGCCCCCAGCCACGCGTTCACTCACCTTTGCTCCCACGCCAAAGTGATACTGAAAAATGGACAGATATAGCCCTTTATATTTAGTTTGACGTTAATGGCTCAATAGGTTCTTGTTTTTCTCGTTTTCTTTGTCCTTGTCCTTTTTCACTTTGTAGCTCTTGTTTTATAGTCCTGTTTTGACATATTTCATTGGCCTTAGCTAGTGAGGCAGAAAAGAATTCAACCTTGCAATTCCTTTTTTCAGATTTCTCTTTTGTTATTATTGTTATTTTTTGTAAAACCTCTCTCTTGGTGTTGGTGGACTTACTAACCAAGGGGACGTATATAATGGAACTCCATTCATCCAGATAAAAAGAATGTGGTTTCCACAGCAACAGGAGCCCATTATGAAGCATCACTCTCAGGGACATAAGATCTCTGACTAGTTCATTATTCCACACTTTGCGAAGAAAATTAGCTCACGCTTTCCATGTGAGACGTTGTCATGCTTTAATGACGTTCAGTGTCTATAAAACTGTTTTATCACAATATGTTGAAGACATCATTACAGATATGATTATTCGACTATGGTAATCATGAATGCGAGGTCTGCTGTGTGCCTAATACCACCCAAACAAGATTTAAATGGCTTCACCATGGTCCATTTTTGTTGTACCTTTTTGTTTATCATGACTCAAAGTCAACATGAAATCAAATCAACCATATATACACATTCTTGATCTTACTGTGAATTTCCAAAAGCTGTCTTCACAATCTTTTACTAAAACTTTCTCTACCCTGACATCTCCAAACCCCCTTATTTTTTATCCCCTCCCATCTAACCACCATGTCGAGGTTTCAAATTTATCCACTTTAGAGAGCGTTTTTAAAAAGCTCTGTTTTCTATGACAAAAACGTCCATAAGTGTGGACGGAGGCCAAAATGGAGAGAAAAAGATGTTTTCAAATGAAAACATATTAGTATGGAGAAGGCCTCAGAAATATGTCAAATTACTGAGGTTAAATGGCTTGCAAATAAGGTCTCAAGCTGAGCTACTCCCATTAAGGTGAATGAGAATGCTTACAGATTGCTTTCTCTCTCAACCTAGGCTTGTTGGAAAAACATGCCTCTACTTATATTTTTACAAAACTCAAAAGTACAATTCAACCTAAATGACCACTTGTGGCAGTAAAACACCAACAAATGTTATTCCAGTTCATACAGATTATGATCACAGGGATTAATAAAGAGTAATTTTACGCACATTTTCTTGCACAAGATTATGTTATGATCTCAGAAAACTTTTATCATAGTGCATGATTTATAAACTAATACATTTTGACATTTGCATCAAATATTTAGTTCCATATACGTATGGCTTTTATAATGTAGTAAACTTGCTCAGTAGCACACCTGGTACAGCAATGCACACTGATGCAGAGGGGTGAAACACTTTCGTTAAAGGTATAATTCACCCAAAAAATGAAAATGATGATGTACTAATCCTCAAGCCATCCTATGTGTATATGACTTTCAGACAAATACAGTTGAAGTTATAATAAAAAATGTCCAGCCTCTTCCAAGCTTTATAATGGCAGTGAATGGGTCGAGATTTTGAATCCCCCAAAAAATGCATAAATCCATCGTAAAAGTATTTCACACGAATGGTTGCTTTCTTATAACCTCTTTGGTCATAAAAGTGGTTTTATGTTAAGCACCAAAAGCAAAGGGCATGTGATTGTGTAAAGTACAGGATCTATAATTATTACTGTGAGGTGTGAATACCATATGATGGGATGACAGTGACGGATCCGTTCTCTCTGCACAGATGACTAAACAAGCCATTTCATTTAAGTTATGGAAACTTAATCAGTCTCATTCAAATTAAAAGCATAACCATCTGCCCCTCATCCCCCTTCCACCCTCTTGAAAGTAATTACCTCACACTAACTGCTAGCAGTGTAGTATGTTTTGATCTGTCCTCCAATTGTTTAATTTCATGCAAATATATTCTCGTCATGCTCACAATGGTTCTTGGTGCAGTACAAGGCAGACAAGCACGGGATATCTGTACCAGTGCACAGTTAGATCTAACACAAAGCGCAGACAAGAAGTCATTTATTTGAATCAAAACGTATGAAGTTTAGTGTGTGATTCTGGCTAATGTGAAGACTGATGCGAAAACGACAGCAAGGAAGCGGCACTAATTAACATTAGCTCTCATCTGTCTTTTTTAAGTGAAAATACTTTTCCCTTTCCCAGTGTAAAAGCTGAGATAACTATAAGTAGATTGATTTTCTAAGTGTAAACACTGTAGCTGTGATATTACATATACTGAACTTACTTTGTGACAGTTAATGTGTTCTGTATATTGTGAATGAAATTTAAATACTACCCCAGAAAGCACACATATGTCTGCAAGATGTCTGTTAAAGATCTCTTGATCTGGAAAGCATCTGCTGTGTGCAAACGGCTGGCAGACATCTGTAAGATGTCAGTTTTACATACATTCTAAATCGTAAGCATCTTAAAGACATTTAATAGACGTCTATTTGACATCTGATAGGAAACGTCCAATAGACGTATTGCAGATGTCTTGCAGATGTAAATGCAGACATCAGATAGACGTCTCCGAGATGTACATGTGCTATCAAGGACACTACCAGTCAAAAGTTTTTCAACAGTAAGATTTTGAATGTTTTTAAAGAAGCCTCTTCTGCTCATCAAGCCTGCATTTATCTGATCCAAAGTACAGTAAAAACAGTAAAATTTTGAAATATTTTTACTATATAAAGTAACTGTTTTCTATTTGAATATATTTTAAAAAGTAATTTATTCCAGTGTTCAACGCTGTTTTCATCATCAGTACTCCAGTCTTCAGTGTCACATGATCCTTCAGAAATCATTCTAATATGGTGATTTGCTGTTCAAGAAACATTTATTATTATTATTATTATTATTATTATTATTATATCAATATTAAAATAAAAAATACATTTATAATGTTACAAAAGATTTCTATTTCAGATAAATGCTGTTCTTCTCAACTTTCTATTTGTCAAAGAAACCTGAAAAAATTATATTCAGCTGTTTTCAGCATAATAATAATAATAAATGTTTTTAAGCAGCAAATCAGAATATTAGAATGATTTCTGAAGGACCATGTGACTGGAGTAATGATGCTAAAAAATCAGCTTTGAAATCACAGCAATAAATTACATTTTAAAATACATTCAAACAGAAAACAGTTATTTTAAATAGTAAAAATATTTCAGAAGTTTATTTTGTGCTGTACTTTGGATCATATAAATGTAGGTTTGGTGAGCAGAAGAGACTTCTTTAAAAAACATTAAAAATCTTACTGTAACTTTTGACTGGTAGTGTACATTTTCAATGTTGTCATTGTTATGTGATTTACAGCATCAGTTGCATTGCTTTACTGCCATTCACAATTCTCCCTCAAGGCCTCATTGCACATTTCTGAATTTCAGCAAAAGTTGTACTTTCCAGATAATTTTTGCCTGCTATTTTATAAATACTATGAATTCAGACAGACTACCATTTTATGTTGTAGGGAAGTAGACATATTTGGGCTCAGAGTGTCTCTTTGGTGTTTTCAAAACATTTCTCTGTTTGTTTGAGAATTCCGCCTTGCTCAGCATAGCAACACTGGCTTAACCAATGACGTTGGTTTGGGGGTGGGGCTATTGGTTTGTTTGACCAACAGCAGAAGGGGGAGTTCAGGAAACCTGTTTGAAAACAGTTGGTGCTTTATGTGCCACAGAAATGACAAACTTCACATTTAAATAAAAAAAGACCAAGGCTGATTTTATACCTCACATCTCCTTTTCATTCAAAGCAGTGTTCCTCTCGGTTTTGGGGTCGCCTGAGGTGATCTCTTCTTGGAGAATTGAAGCTCTGAGAACCTACAGAGAAAGTCAGTATCAAACAACAGAAATCTGGTTATGGACCATCTTAATAATGAACAGTTTCTCAATTTGGGAACATATTTTACATTCAAGCATATGTTTCAGAAATGATTCACTGGATTTACCTTCCCTAGAAATTGTGTTGTGTTTTTTTCAGTGCTATAAAAAAAATCCATATGTGGTCTATTACAAAGCGATTGTCGTATATGAACATATTAAGCTTTAAAACAGCTTCCATTTGTCTTACCTTAGGCGAGAATTGACCTCTTTATCTCATCTGCCATTCCATCTGTCTTCCTCTCTATGGTATTGAAATGCATGAGCTCATTCAAGCCCCTTTTAATGTAAAGATCATCTGTAGTCTATAGCGCTCAGGAGCTTGAAAGGTCCATGGGTCTTCATTTCTCTTCCAATTCTTCTGAGTGCTTTGTGGTAAAAGGTTACACAGGTTTGAATGACGGAGAGAGAAGAACAAAAAAGTTCCTTCAAGGCCAAAGTCTGCAAAAAGATACTCATCAGTCTTAAAACACAGAAGTCATCAGTTGTACAAGAAAAAACTTTGTGCAAGATTTATCTGAACTGAAACTCTTAACATTATTATTTGAAACATTTTGTAAGCCTGAAGCATCAGCAAAAGATAAACTGCTATAAAGATGAATGATGTGTTATATTAGAATGATGTTCACCCAATCAAAACTGGGCAAAAGTTTCGAACAAATATTAGGATTCATTAGCATTCAGAAACACCATAGAGAGTTAGAGTACTGAATACATATAAGTGAATAAGTTCTGTATGAGTGAATCTAATACTTGCGTTGCATTAATGAGGACAAAATCTGCCCAAGTCTTTCAATGAAAAAAAAAAGACACATCATCATCTCACACATTCTGCATTTGCTGTGTAATTTTAGGCCAATATAACAGGTTACAGTATTCACACTGAACATGTGAGCAGTGTGGTGCTGCTTCCTAGAACATTCTCAGAAGTTGACAATGAATGTGTTGAAAATGAACCATGAACCATACGGTATGTTATGTAAAACTAATACTTGAGTATTTTACTATCAAAACTCTTTCAAATTTATTAGAATTGTTTCATCACTGCCTAATAAAATGGCAACATTAAAAAAACTATCTTTAGATTTTAGATCGCAGGGTTAAAAAGGTTTTCACTTTTAAGACCAAGCCTTAAGAAAGAAATTGTGTCATTAAATGTGACCTATTATCCCCCTTTTTACAAGATGTAAAATAAGTCTCTGATGTCCCCAGATTGTATATGTGAAGTTTAAGCTCAAAAAACAAATAATTTTTTACAGCTTGTTAAAATTGCAACTTTTAGGGTATGAGCCAAAACACGCTTTTGTGTTTGTCCCTTTAAATGCAAATGACTTGGTGGTCCCACCTCCTTTCAGAAAAGGGTGGAGCTTCAAGAGCTGGTAAAAACAAAACAGGACAATCTCATGCACTGAAAATGTCAGAAACTTTCAGTAGCTGTGTTCAGCCTTATATGTTTGAACCTGAATTGGTTTAAAAGTCTGTCATCTGATTGGACTGTGCACAATAAATGCGCATTTATGAATTACACAGACGGGGAGCAGGGCGCTATTTACTTTTTAGGTCTGACGTCACACGTCACCACTTCCGTGTCCGAACGCTCTATCAGACGCCGCAAGAAAACAACAAATGGTGCTAATATACACACCATGTGATACAATACACTGTAAAAAATAAAAAACACAATTTGTTGAGGCAGCTTAAAATAATTTGTTACCCTGCTGCCTTAAAATTTTAAGTTCAGTCAACTCAAATAAGTTTAGTCAACTTGAAATGTTAAGTTGTGCTAAGTAACAACTTAGATATTTGTGTTTGCTAAACTTAACAGTTGGGTAAGTAACCCAGCTGCCTTAAAATTTTAAGTTGATTCAACTCAAATATCTAAGTTGTCACTTAGTATAATTTAACATTTCAAGCTGAATAAACTTTTTTTTAGTTGACTGAACTCAAAATTTTAAGGCAGCCAGGTTACAAATTATTTTAAGTTGACTCAACAAATTGTTTTTTACAGTGTACTACCAAAAAAATGTAATCCTCCCCTTTAACTCTATATCGAAATCCCAGATTGCCAAACAATAAAAATATATATATAAATAAATAAGTAGAAAAATTATTTGTGTTTGGGACGCCGTGAGCACGGAGACTGTAGTGTACACCGTAAGTTTGAAAACGTTTAGCTTAAATGTTTAATATGAATAAACAGTGCTCATAAACGGCTGTTGAGATAGTATTCCCAAGTTAAATAAGCTGAGGCTCGGACTCGGAAACAGCATTCGTTGGTGCGTTCATGGACGCATCATCACTTAACAAGCAAATAAAAATACTAACATGGCTGGTCTCATGGTGCCTTTGTGTGCTATCAAAAACTTTATAAGTCCCACTTGTGATTACGAGCTCGACAAATTCAAGCGGTCGACTTCACATTGCTTTCATATGCAGTTTTTAAGTACCACATTTCTATTTACGATCATTCTGGTAGCACGTGAAGGCAGCATCAGTGAAAACAGGCAGAGGCAGTAGTAGCTTTAGCAACATTAGCGTTACAGAGTGCCAAGAATCTTTTTTAGAAAGCCAATTTGGAAAACAAATGCATAATACTTACTTTGTCTGGAGCTGAGGTTCATGCATAACGCATTTCAAAATCAACCTTTTGCGAAAATCCAGTATTGAACTAGTCTCAGCCTTAAGCTGAAATTACACTAGTGCGTTTTCGTTTTAAAACGCATAACTTTTGCTACAGTTACACCCTGTCATTTACACTACTTTGGTGTTTTCGACCCACGAAACGAAGACTTTTTAAAATGCTGCAGACCCTGTTTTAGTTTGAGAACTCCAGGGTTGCGTTTCAATGTAAACGTACCCAAACGGCGAACGTTGTATACGATGGTGTGGCTACCCACATTCTCTGTGTGTATAATTGGTGACTGTGTAAACAATAACATCATGCTCATTGTTGTACCCATAGATATGCATAGGTAGATGCTTCATTCTACCACTCCAAGCACTTAGACGCGTCCGTCATCTAATAATAGGGCATCTACCTATACATATCTATGGTTGTACCTGCACAAATGGTCATGTGACATGCGTTTTCGATTCTGTAGTGTAGATGTGGATCGTTTCTGAAACGCAGTGAAAATGCTAGTGTAGATAAGGAACGTTTTCATTTTAAAACACCGTTTTAAACCACAGACATCATGTCCACAGAACATTGGCTAAACGTCTGATGCATACGGCACACTTAGCTGGAAACACTTCGGGAGTTTCGAAGTCGTCATCGGATTGGTTAGATTATACAGGATTTCCGGGAGACGTGTATGTCGTGTTCTTTAATGTTCCACCTGGAAACCAATATGGCGTGGCACCAAACCCCCTCACGAAAGAAGAAAGCCGTCGTGTTTACAACTGTGACAACGAGCGCTTATCAGGATCAACTAAACACTGGATTTTCAAAAGTATGTGAATAGTTTGTGACATAAAACGTAAAATATGTGAGTTTTACACACCAGTCTGTTATCGTGGTGACATTTCCACGCCCCTAAACATGATGCGGCACAAAACGAAACATGATACATACAGCTTGGGCGGGCCTTGGCCATTCAAAGTGGCCAAAGTTCCCAGAACTTCTGCCGTCAGTCTGAAGGTCAGGCTACGTGAGACTAGTATGAAACTGACCCTCGTTTGTGTAATGATTGGTCCAAACATATAGGGAACTTTTTTCATCCTTCAATAATGAAATTTACCCACTGTGTCCTCACTGGATCTGATGGATGGAGTCTATGGAGACTCCTATGTTTGTTGGTGCATCCCAAAACACAACATTTGTAATGCCTCTTTGGCGCTGACATTGTATATCTCCAGCAGGTACAGCAAAAAAAAAAACAAAACAAAAACAATGGCAGACTGCTCCTTCTCACTCTCAGGGTTGCCAGGTTTTTACAACAAGTCCCGCCCAATTGCTACTCAAAACTAGTCCAAAACTAGCCCAATCGTGTTTTGAGGGAGGGTGGGGGGAGTTGTGTTCTGAATATCACATTTTTGGGGTCGATTCAACCCGCGGACATCAAAAATAACCCACAGCAACAGCATTAAAGTAGCCCAATTCTGCGGGACTTGGGCTGTGTCTATGTTAATTAAATTAGCATTAGCATAGCATTAGCTTGATCATCACAAATTGGCGGATTTCTCTCTATGGTGATGTCATTGGGAGAAATCTGGAATTACGTGTTCAGAGAGACTGTTTATGATTTATTGGGATTATTTTAAAAAATTAGAGGGTGGATTTTTACCATTATAGGCTGGTTGTGACCACACAACTGTGTTCAAACACCTTATGAAAGTAATTTTTGAACAACAGGTCCACTTTAAAAGGGGTCATCGGATGCCCATTTTCCACAAGTTGATATGATTCTTTAAGGTCTTGATGAAAACTCTATAATATACTTTGTATATATAATATATATAGCTCTGCAAAAATCATCCTGTTCTGGTCAAGGTTGTTTTAAATGTTAATGAGCTCTGCTCGCCCCGCCCCTCTCTTCTCTCTGTGGAGTGACAAGCCTGTTTACTTTAGCCGTGTTTAGCCGCTAAACTTGCTAACTAGCACGTTATTAGGAAAGGTGATTGCAGAGATTCATAAAAAAAAAAAAAACTTATACTCACTTCTGCTGTAAGTGAAGCTGGATCACGAATGATTTGCATGAACATAGACGCATTTATGTAGATCGGGAGGTGCATTCCCTTCACAAACAAACATAATCCACTGCATCTTCAGTGGCTCAGATGTCGGGAGTAAATGACGACCACTATGTTCATTATTACATCCAGTAACACAACACCTCAATTGCTCAATCTGAGATATTCTTTAGGTTGGACTGCTACAGCTGATCTGAGGTAAAACGCTCATGTCAATCAACTATCGTGGGAGCGGCCTTTGTCGGTGTGATGCCACAACAGGCATCTGAGAATGGCTCGTTTTGAAAAAGGGGATATTATTTTTTTACAGATTAATTAAAAAACACTGCATGGATTTTTATCATTATAGGGTAGATGTGTACATACACTGCCAACACACATTAATGTTCAAACAACATGAAAAAGTGAACTTTGCATCCGATGACCCTTTTAAGGAAAACCTGCTTGAATAGTCACAGTATAACTTCTAACCAATAGGTGGTGCTATGACTGAATTGATAGGGTATTGGATAGAGCATTGTGACAATATACAGAAAGTTTTGTGTCAATAAACCCAGTTGTTGCAATGTTTCAGCCTCAGATCAAATACATTTTCAATTTATAATATCAAAAGGCTATAATAATGTTCAACCAGCAGTCTGAAAATGAACTGAGGAATCTAGTTAAGGTCCACTAAAAAAACAACAGGAAAAAATCCTCCAAAACAATAATAACAAAACCTTCTGTGCTTGGCTTCAAAAAAGAAGAGATCCTGAACAGGTGGAAAACATTGTTTAATCCTTGATATCAACAATATTAGGTGTCTAGACCAAGATTCTTCAGTCGAGCAACAATAACTTTGAGCGCCTCATAACTTACTCGCTTTAAGATCAAAGCCGCTTTTCACCATTATAGATGCAAATTGATTAAATTATGCTGGCTAGCTTTCAAATTCCGTGAAGGTTAGAAGGATCGTTTTTAGAAAATGGAGGGAAAAATAGAGAAAGACACATTCTCCTGCTTCTCACATGAGTAGACTTCTTGCTCCTCAGAGATAAAGCGCTCTTCATATAAACAGTTTTCTTCTCTTTACTCCATAAACCACTTTTAACATCATATACTTACCCGCTCAAGGGACTTTCACTGGCCAATATATGACGGATACAGCGTGCACTTCAAGAATTCCTCACAGTCTGGTTAATGAACCCTCATGCTCTGTGGGACATCCTGTTTTAGAATTTCAAAATTTAGTTTAGTGCTTTATGGGAACACTGTTTCACCTCCAGAATTTCTCCTTAAAACAGTGTGAGGGTTTAAAACAGCATGAGAAAGTAAACATTTGTCATGGAATGTGGAATTTGAAGTTCAAATAACACTCAAATTTGATTGGCCAGTTGCTGATTGGACCTTGTGATTGGTTTATAAAGATACATTTATAAACAATGACATCTAATATTCTTTCCAATATTGTCTCATTTGTGTCTTTTTCATAATCAATTAGGAGGAAGAACTAAGAAAGGCTAAATTAAACAGAGATCTCCATTATGTCTACTGAGATGAGCAATAAAATGTTCTTCTGTGTCCATTTAGACACAATATGTTTGTTTGGAGGTACAGAAATGTGCAAAAATCATTTCAAATTTCATAAATTGCTGTTTATACAGAAATATTAGGGTTTATATTAGCATGTTTCCTGTGTGGATTCAGGATGTTTTGACATGAAGGAAGAAATTATCACTCCAATCTAGTTCATGACATTCTCTGCTGCCAGTTTCATGCGTACCTCCCCAGCTGTCCTCTCCTCGACACACACATCCTGCTCTCTTGAAGCCCAGCTGTTTGTCCAATTTGTCTCCCTCTCTGCCACTGTTTTGGGCCTCGTTACCCTCTTGTCTGGCAGGAAGTGAGCACGGTTTTGAAAGATTATCCAGCCTGATGCTGTTCCTGAGACCCTCCTGCGATCATAGACATGACAAGAATGAAAAATGTAACTGCGGTTTTTTGTTCTGTGAAGAAAACACAGAACAAAACTGTAATTTTTGCTAATGCATACGGTGTAGATTTTAGCGCACTGCTATAAGGTTGCTGATGTGTTCAATGTAGATGTTATTACATTGCTTTGAGGTTGCTAACACATTTAGGGTAGATTTCAGCTTGTGGCTATGAAGTGACTAATGTGTTCAATGTAGATTTTTAACATGTTATGAGGGTGGTGACATGTTCAGTGTTGATTTTAGCATGTGGGTATAAAGTGACTGAGTTCAATGTAGATTTTAGCATACAATGTATATTTTTAAAACATTGCTATGAGTTTGCTAATGTGTTTGGAGTAGATTTTTAGCATGTTGTCATGAGGTTACTACCGTGTTCAGTGTAAATTTTAGCATGTGGCTATATATGCAATGACTAATGTGTTCAGTGTAAATTTTAGCATTTTACTACTATGTTCAATGTACATTTTTAAATTTTACTATGAGATTGCTAAAGTGTTTGGATAGATTTTACCATGTTGTTGTGAGGTTGCTACTGTGTTGAGTGTAAATTTTAGCATGTGGCTATACAGTAACTAATGTGTTCAATGTAAATTTTAGCATGTGGCTAAGACATGGCTAATGTGTTCAGTCTACATATTTAATATGTTGTGACATTGCTAATGTGTTCAGTGTTGATTTTAGCTTGCTAACATGTTTAGCATAGATCTTTAGTATGTTGTTATGAGTTATAATGTTTTCAGAGTAGATATTAGCATGTGGCTATGATGTGACTAATGTGTTTAATGTAGATTTTAGCATTCTATGTAGATTTTTTTTTAAACATTGCTATAAGTTTGCTAACCCTGGTGAAAAAAAAGCATATGCTGGTAGGCATGTTTTGATGCTGGGATGCTGGTTAGGTATGTTTTTGTGCTGGTTTAAGCTGGTCTTTTGCTGGTTTATGCTGGTCCTTTGCTGGTTTATGCTGGTCCTTAGCTGGTTTATGCTGGTCCTTAGCTGGTTTATGCAGCTCCTTTGCTGGTTTATGCTGGTCCTTGACCAGCAACATGACCAGCATAAACCAGCAAAGGACCTGCATAAACCAGCAAAGGACCAGCATAAATCAGCTTAAACCAGCATCAAAACATACCTAACCAGCATCCCAGCATCAAAACATACCTACCAGCATATGCTGGTTTTTCACCAGGGAATGTGTTTGGAGTAGATTTTAGCATTTTGTTATAGGTTGCTAACTTGTTCAGTGTAGAATTTAGCATGTGGCTATGATGTGACTAATGTGTCTAATGCAGATTTTTTTTTTAAACATTGAAGTTTGTTAATCTGTTTTGAGTAGATTTTAGCATGTTGTTATGAGGTTGCTAACTTGTTCAATGTAAATTTTAGCATGTGGCTATGACGTGGCTGATGTGTTTAATGTCCTTATTTAACATGTTGTGACATTGTTAATGTGTTGTGTGTATTTTAGCTTGTTAACATGTACAGCATATATTTTTAACACATTTTGAGAGTTCGCTAACGTATTCAGAGTATAGCATATTGCTATGAGGTTGCTAACATGACATTTTAGCTTGTTGCTAAGAGGTAGCTACTATGCTCAGAGTATTTTTTAGCATGTTGTTATGAGGTTGTCATGTTCAGTGTAGATTTTTGTCACGTTAAGTTTGCTAATGTGTTAATGTGTAAGATTTTTGCATGTTAATATGAGGTTGCTGTATTAAATTTTAGCATTTTGCTATGAGGTTGCCAACTTGTTCAATTTAGATTTTTAACACGTTACTACGAGTTTGCTGATGTGTTTGAAGTAGATTTTAGCATGTTACTGTGAGGCTGCCAACATGTTAAAGTTAAGCATGTTGATATGAGGTTGTTAAAGGGGTCATCGGATGCAAAGTTCACTTTTTCATGTTGTTTGAACAGTGTATGTACAAATCTACCCTATAATGATAAAAATCCATGCAGTGGTTTTTAATTAATCTGTATAAATAATATCCCCTTTTTCAAACTGAGCCATTCTCAGATGGCGTCACACCCACAGAGGCCGCTCCCACGATAGTTGATTGACATGAGCGTCTTACCTCAGATCAGCTGTAACAGTCCGACCTCCATTGTTTCGATGCTGGAGCAGGGATGTAAGTTAGACAGGGACATCTCAGACTGAGCGATTGAGGTGTTGTGTTGCTGGATGTAATAATGAACATAGTGATCGTCATTTACTCCTGACATCTGAGCTGCTGAAGATGCAGTGGATTAAGTTTGTTTGTGAAGGGAATGCGCCTCCCGATCTACATAAATGCATCTATGTTCGCGCAAATCATTTGTGATCCAGCTTCACTTACAGCAGAAGTGAGTATAAGGGTTTTTTTTTTTATGAATCTCTGCAATCACCTTTCCTAATAATGTGCTAGTTAGCAAGTTTAGCGGCTAAACGCGGCTAAAGTAAACAGGCTCGTCACTCCACAGAGAGAAGAGAGGGGCGGGGCGAGCAGAGCTTATTAACATTTAAAGCAGCCATGACCAGAATGCAGATTTTAGTGCAGATTTGAGCAATTTGCTATGAGGTTGCTAACATGTTCTAAACTAACATTGTTATGAGTTTGCTGAGGTGTTCACATAGTACATTGCTTTTGCTATGGTGTTAAGAGCAGTTGCTAACTGGCCCAAGTCCAAAAATAAAAAAAATATCTCTGATATTCTCTTTTTTAAAAAAATATTGAATCCCACCACGATTGTAAGTTCATGGGTGTGTTTTTTTTTTACCATTTTATCTTCTTAACAGTCACTTTTTTTTAATGAATTTATATGATTATTTTGATTCAGACATACACATTTAAAACCTACACTCATTCTTTTCCAATAAAACAAACTAAAAATATGCACGGCTCATCCAGCACTCAGAGGCATGTCGGCACATCAATATATCTCACCCAAACATCCTGTTTCAATAGGAAATATATCAACACAGTAAAAACCTGGCTTGTCAAGGCATTCCATGCAATCTTTGATAGCTATCCCAAACCTGCACCATCCAATGGCTTTTATCCTTAACAGCTTATCAGAGCAGTTCTGTCCCTGTACCAAGCACTGAGCTTCACGCTCGCAACGTAGACAGATAAACAAGGTGTCATTCGAGCCGCCACATGCCAACTCCCTGTCTTTAGAGGACAATTTGTTATGCTTCTCTACCATTCAGGAGAGAATAAATACTTCATGGAAGCAAAGCCTGATGATCGGGGGTGTGTTCAATGGTAAATAAAACAAGCGAGGCGCGACTGCATACAAACGTGGCCATCTGTTGTTTATCTCATACACAGCTTTTGGCAAATAACGCCTAACATCCACATGTGCTGTTTAGTTGCATCAATGTCAGTATGCACTAATGCACCATACAGCAGTATAGATCAGCAATCAGTGCTTCGCTGATAGAAACACCTCAAGGGAAATGTTTTGAATTGTTGCTTTGAGCTTATCTGAACTTGGCTTTGTGTAATCACTAGTGATTGCATGGTGACAGATGCGTTTAGTGAGATGCTGTTTTTATTTAAAGCGTTAATTAGGAACATAAGGACAAGATGCTCTTATCATGCCACATTCGTATGTCATGATCTTTCATTTTACGTATTTATGTAGTGTAGCATGAGCTGTCTGCCAGTAGTAATGGCTTAAAGTGCATTTGCGTCGCTCATTAATGGTTTTTGCTAAGGCATGCATACTTGGGGTGGGGGATTTGAACAAATCTCTTACCATAAGTATTTTGGCCCTCACTGTTTCCATGCCTGATACCTCAAATCATGTAGCTTGTTTAAGAAAGGTCTGCTATTACATGATTAAATAACAACGTGCAGTAAACTGTAAAACTGTTTGCACTACAAACCGGTGTGTTCATAATTAAGATAATACATTCAAATATGGTAAGACACACCAATTTGAAATATCAAGCAGCAAAATTAGCTGTTTTGTACAGCTAAAAATAGCAGGAAGTGGATAAGACTGGAAGCCAGACCCATAACATTTACAAATGGTAAGTCCACACTTACGGGAAAAGTAAGGTGGATATTATGCTATATTATCACAGGGTTTGTATTATGTTTTTAAACTGATTGGTTCTAGGCCTCATTGATCTGAACGTATGCACCTTGGTTTTTGAGTGAAAAACACATTATTTGTGGATAATTTTGAAGTGCATAAGCTAAGATCAGTGAGGCATACGATCAATCAGATTCTTTGGGGAAGTTGTTTTACTCTGTGTGATCAAAGTCAATAAGTCGTAGTCCAATCATTAATTCATTAATATCATTAATTAGCATTTTCAGGAAAAAGTCAAAATGTCTAAAATACAACATGAGGTTTAAAAGTTTACCCCCCAGATTTAAATTTTGTTAACTCTTACTCACTGTCATGACTTCTTTCTTTTGCTGAGCACAAAAGAAGATATTTTGAAGAATGTTTTACACTGTAACGTTTTCACCAGTTTCAACTTTAAGTTAAATCAAGTTAAAACTACAAGTCATTTTTAACTCATTACAATAAAATGTTTAAATGTACTTTTAAGTTGATTTAACATGCGAGTTGAAATGACTTGTACTTTTAAGCTGAATTAACTTAAAATTTTAAGGCAGCTGCTAAACTTAAGTTTTTAAGTTGAAACTAGTGAAAACTTTTTACAGTGTAACTGTTTTTGTCCATAAAACAAAAGTCAATAGAGTCCAAACTGATTTTCTGAACTTCAAGTTAGTTCACTCAAAAATGAAAAATCTGTCATTAATTACTAGAGCCATCACTAATGATTAGTTTTAGTAATTGAGTAATCAGTCAATTATTCTACCGATTAATTGAGTAATCGAATAATTGTGAGTTTTAAATAGGTTTAATATATCATGCAGCCTTGGAAAATGATCTAACAATGCGTTTCATGGATTCTTTTCTGTGGAATGCACCACTTCTGGTATTTTGCCGGTTACTCGACTCAAGGATTTCTTAAAATCGAGTACTCAAATTGAGTCAAGGAATTGTGACAGGCCTTTACCCTCATGTCATTTCAAACCTGTAAGACCTTCACTCATCTTCGGAACACAAATGAAGATATTTTTTGACGAAATCCAAGAGCTTTGTGACCCTGCATAGACAGCAAAGCAACTACAACATTCAAAGCCCAAAAGGTAGTAAGGACATTTTTAAAATAGTTAATGTGACATCAGTGGTTCAACCCTAAATTTATGAAGCTACGAGAATACTTTCTGTGCACAAAAAAAAACAATAATGAATAATGAAATAATGACTTTATTCAACCATTTCTTCTCTTCCATGTCAGTTTTCGATGAGTACCCCATAAAAGCTCTCGGATTTTACCAAAATATCTTATTTTTTATGTTCAGTTTATGCTCTGAAGATGAATGAAGGTCTTACGGGTTTGGAACAACACGAGGGTGTGTGATTAATGACAGAAATTTCATTTTTAGGTGAAGTTAAATTAAAAAATGACAGTTTTCAAAACCGTTTTGTGTTTGACAGATGAAAGTCAGGTTTGAAAGGACATGAGGAGGGTAAGTTAATGATAACAGAATTTTTATTTTTCAATAAACTATCCTTTTTAACATATAGAGGTTCTCAAAACTAACAAACATGCACTAAAAGCCAAAAATCTCCCATTTTGATTTCATACGCACTTTAATTTTGAAATTAGTCCCAAACATTAGACGTTTTTACCTTCTTGTGACCAAATAACCTTCTGTCCAGTTTCCTGCATATGTTGGCCACATTCAATGCCAACTTCTATTTACTAACTTGAACTGCAATCCAGCCGAAAACCAACTTCGAATACTAAATCCCCTGAAGGTTTAGTATATATTGTGTGCACTGCAAGGACAAAGTTGGCTCAGAACATTTGTTGTGCAACCTTAAAAAGTGTAAAAAAGTCTATGTTGCAGACACAACAAAGCCTTTGTCTACTGTTGCAGGCCCTCAGTGACCACCTGCTTTTATCTTTACGTGTGCAAACAAAGTATAGATCATAACCTCTTACTTTGGATGGCACTAGTGGGTTAAGGGCTGAGTGGTTAGCATGGCCCTGTTAGTCCCTATGGCTCATAACTACACCATCTGGCTGCAAAGAACATCTTCCTCTATAACAAAAAAATGTGGGAAAAGTACAGAGGCTCCAACGGACCACCAAATTTATTTGTCTTTTCAGTACATGATCATTGGCATTCATTTGGCATTCATTGCCACTTCTTGGCTTTGTGTCTTATGCAACCTCTTGAAATAATCATCACAGCAATGGACCAAATACAAACCTAGCATCTGCCATGAAAATAATTCCAACTGAAAATGTTTGGGTCTCCAACAAAAGAGGTCCTGATCTCCGAAAATTAAAAAGAAAGCTGAACTGAACTCATATAAAAGCAGAGGAAAGTGAAAAATGACCTAGTTCTACTATAAACCAGGTCCGCTTGCTGCATCAGCTTCTTATGCATAACCTAGATTGCATATCCAAAGTCTCCTGCTTTTCCATTTATGGATCAGTAGTGTGTTTATACACTTCAAAGCCAGATGCAAACACCTCAGGTGTGAAGCTAAAGCGAATATGTCACTGAGCTTAAATAAAAAAAATAAAAAATAATGAACATGCAAATATTTCTACCTCTGCTGATGTTATCCTAGCAGGAGCTAGTATTGGTCATTATATCTATAGGGTCTTCAAAGGCTGAGACTTCATTTCATCCTCCAGCAGGGTGCTTTTATGTCCCACCTCCTTCAGTTCAAAACCTCCCCAAACACAGTAAGACTTGTGCTTTGATTAAAAGAACTCGAAATAGAGGTAAGGCAATCAAGAAGTATGCTGTCAGTGGGACTGAACAGGAAAAGTGGACCCAGTCAAGTTCACTAACAAGTAAAGAACAGAGTATGCTGTGCTATTGATGTAGAAAACTATACACTAAAAATGCCAGGTTAAAACAACCCAATTTGGGTTATTTGGCAAATCAGCACTGGGTAAATATTAGACAGAACACATGCTGGGTTATTTTGACCCAGCTGGTTGGGTTAAATGTTTAATTTAAGTTAATTATTGTTTAAAATGTATTATACTGCTGGCTTAAAATGGACTGAAACTTATGAAAAAGACGCACATAGAATTACTAGAGGCAACAACAATAATCAAAAGATTCCATTTATTATTATGCAAGAACACAGACAAAATAAGACAAATTGAATTTATTTGAATGAATGCAGCATTTATGATATTACATACATTTAAACGTGTTTTACAAGCAATTTAGACATAAAAATGTAACATTTAAAAGTAGCATTTTAAATTTAATGTACTGAACCGTTCTCTTTAATCGCTTTTTACCGAAATTGTGCTAATTCTCATGCCGGTGTGTTGCCGAAATCTGAGCTGGTTAAGAGCTGCTGTTTGCAGGTGTAACTTCGAACTTCAGACCGTGGCCTCGCGTTTCACCGCGACTGACTCTAAACTGCCCATATACAAACAGTACTGACAATAGAGAACATATTTTAACATCAAATTAAATTAAATGAAGTACTATAACGAATAAAATCCATGTAACGTTATGTAATTCAAGGCAAAAAGTGTTCCCCTTCAGTCGTTTCACTACGACGTTACATATGGGAACTCGCTTGAGTGACCAATCACCTCTGAGCTTTATAGAAAAGGCCAATGAAATTGGCGAGTGGAGTTTGCACACAACGCCACTCCCCCGTACATACGGGTATATAAGATGGCGGCGTGCATCCACTCATTCAGATTTTCGCTTCGGAGCCTCACCGCGATGAGCTTGCATTCTAATCAAACTCCTGCAACAGAGTTACGCTCTCTCTACCACGAACCAGCGCATCTGATATCATCGCTGCAGTTCATAGATCCTGCGAGCCAGCTGCCTGCGTGAGGAACGTGCCGGCTTTCCTCACACACCAGCGAGTTCTGACCGCACAGTTTGTGCCATCCTCCCTGGGCAAACCGGGATCTAAAAGAGCAATTTCCTTACGGTCGTTGAGAGTCATTGTCCCGGTATGGCTTTCCGACCGTGCGTTTCTGGGTGCGGTAGTTTCCTCACCTCCGTTGACGGTCATGATCGCTGTCTCACGTGTCTGGGCCGAGCGCACGCTGAGGCAGCGTTTGTGGATGGTTCATGCGCTCATTGCGAGCGTATGTCCATGGCCACGTTGAGGTCCCGCCTCTCGTTCACGAGACGGCTCCCTTCGTCGTCTTCCCACGGCAGTTCGTCGAGCCAGAAAGACTTTACGGCTGCTGCGGCGAGGCGCTTGGGGGACCTCCAGGTGATGGTGCAGAATGTTCTGCCGGGCAAAACCCCGCGGGCTTCCGCTCCACCGCGTGGTCCCGTGGTGATGCCCAAGCAGACCGCTCCCCTGCCTAAAAGCGGGCCGAGCGTCTCCTTTGGTGCTCCCCAGGAGGAGAGGATGTCTATCTCAGCATCAGAGGGAGAACGGTCGGCAGATGAGGCGACGTTTGAGCAGCCTCCGCGGGTTGCTCCGTCCGGTGGCGGACGCCGAACTGTCGGCTATGCTCCTCCGGGCGGCCAAGGGTTACGCGGGGGTCCCTCAGGTTGAGCGTGCGGTTGTGGTGCACTTATGCCCGCAAGACGCCGCCACCTGGCGGGGCTCTCCGCGCCTCCCATCCAAAGCCTGTAGGCTCTCGTCGGCTCTTACCGGCAGAGCCTACTGTGCTGCGGCCCAGGCCGCCACTGCCCTGCACGCCATGGCCACCCTGCAAGTATACCAGGCCAAGGCGCTAAAAGAGCTGCACAAGGGTAGTCCTGACCAAGAGGTGATGCAGGAGCTGCGTGCGGCGACTGACTTCGCCCTTCGGGCGACCAAAGTCACGGCGCGGTCCCTTGGTCAGGTGATGTCCACGCTCGTGGTCCAGGAACGCCATCTCTGGCTGAACCTGGCGCAGATGGCAGATGTCGACAAAGCGCGCTTTCTCGACGCTCCCGTCTCCCAGGCCGGCCTTTTCGGTGACACTGTCGAGGACTTCGCCCAGCAGTTCTCGGCAGTTCAGAAGCAGACTGAGGCGATCAAACACATCTTGCCCCGTCGTGAGACCCCCAGGAAGTCCCCGGGTGCCCCGCCTCAGCCTGCTCGTCGCCGAGGGCGCCCCCCTGCGGCCCCCAAGAAGCAAGAACAACCTGCTCCGTCTCCGGCTGAGGCCCATGATGCGCGCCTCGCCGCCAGACGTCGTGGCCGCTGCAGGGGCCAGCCACCAAGACCCGCAGTTCTGCGCGGCGCCCCTGACACGGGCAGCCCGGAGATAGTGGAAGCTGCTCTTCGGGGGACGACAACATCTGTGCCCCCACTCCCGGAGGAGGGCCGGGACCTTCTGTGTGTTCAGCCGCCGTCGACCTACGGGTCGGCGGTACCCACCCACTCACAGAAAGAGCAATTTTCCACATCTCTGGGCCAAGTGCCCCGGGATCTGTTCCTGAGCGACGCTATGCCTCCTCGGGTTCGGACTCGGAGCCCACATTCGCCAGCGCAGGAACCTGGGAAGAAGGTAGGTGCTGCTCAATGCAGTCAGACTTTTCTCCAGGACGTTTATCCTTCTGGGATCAGTCCCCTTCCCCTTCCTGCAGGCTGCCCCACCGCGGTCACGTCGGTCAACGCTCCGTTGATCCCACTTGCGGCCAGGCTGGGGGCCTGGCTAGAGCTTCCCAGCCCGTCCCGGTGGTTGATCCAGACGGTACGTCTCGGCTATGTGATACAGTTCGCCAGGCGTCCGCCCAAGTTCAGGGGCGTGCTTTCCACTTCTGTCCGCTCGGACACGGATGCCTCTGTCCTGCGTGCGGAGATTGCTGTCTTACTGGCGAAGGACACAATCGAGCCTGTCCCTCCAGCCGAGATGAAGTCGAGGTTTTACAGCCCCTACTTCATCGTGCCCAAGAAGAGCGGTGGGTTACGACCAATCCTGGATCTTCGAGTTTTGAATCGGTCCCTTCTCAGGCTGCCATTCAAAATGCTCACCTCGAAACACATTCTTTCTTGCGTTCGACACCGGGATTGGTTTGCAGCCATAGACCTGAAGGACGCCTACTTTCACGTCTCGATACTGCCTCGACACAGACCCTTCCTACGGTTTGCCTTCGAGGGTCGAGCGTATCAGTACAAGGTGCTCCCATTTGGCCTGTCCCTGTCTCCCCACGTCTTTACGAAGGTCGCGGAGGGCGCCCTGATCCCCCTTTGGCGGAAGGGCGTCCGCATCCTCAACTATCTCGACGACTGGCTCATTATAGCTCACTCGCGAGATTTGTTGTGCGAACACAGGGACCTGGTGCTTCGGCACCTTAGCCATCTGGGCCTTCGGGTCAACCGAGAGAAGAGCAAACTCTCCCCAGTGCAGAGGATCTCTTTTCTCGGCATGGAGCTGGACTCGGTCAACATGACAGCCTGCCTCACCAACGAGCGCACGCAGTCAGTGCTGAACTGTCTGAAACTTTTCAGACACAAGACAGCGGTCCCTCTCAAAACTTTTCAGAGGCTCCTGGGGCATATGGCAGCCGCAGCCGCAGTAACGCCGCTCGGCCTGCTTCATATGAGACCGCTTCAGCGCTGGCTACACGATCGAGTCCCAAGATGGGCATGGCACAGTGGCACACTCCGGATTGGCGTTTCCCCGCAGTGTCGCCGCCTATTCAGCCTGTGGTCAGACCCTGCCGCCTTACGGGCCGGAGTCCCCTTAGGACAGGTCTCCAGGCATGTTGTGGTTCACACGGATGCCTCCACCACGGGTTGGGGTGCTGTATGCAACGGGCAAGCAGCCTCGGGCTCCTGGACAGGACCTCGACTGCTTTGGCACATCAATTGCCTGGAGTTGCTAGCCTGGAGAATCCTCCCACTGCCAGCTTTATTACTCCCTCAGCGAGGCTCCCCTCGGCAGGGACGCACTGGCACACAGCTGGCCTCCGGGGCCCAAGTACGCTTTTCCCCCAGTGAGCCTCCTTGCACAGACCTTGTGCAAGATCAGGGAGGATGGGGAGCAGGTTCTGCTGGTTGCGCCGTACTGGCCCACCCGGACCTGGTTTGCCGACCTCATGCTCCTCGCGACAGCCCCTCCCTGGAAGATCCCCTTGAGGAAGGACCTTCTTTCTCAGGGAATGGGCACAATCTGGCACCCGCGTCCCGATCTATGGAACCTGCATGTGTGGCTTCTGGACGGGACACGGTAGACCTCTCCGGCCTTCCACAGGCCGTGATAGAAACTATCACTCAGTCTAGAGCCCCCTCCACGAGGCAGGCCTATGCACTGAGGTGGGGTCTCTTCGTTGACTGGTGTGCCTCCCGTGGGGAGGACCCACAGAGATGTCTGATTGCAGTGGTGCTTTCCTTTCTGCAAGAGAAGTTGGAGCGTAGGCTGTCCCCTTCAACTCTCAAAGTGTATGTCGCTGCCACTGCTGCATATCACGATGCAGTCGATGGAGCATCCATCGGGAAGCATCAACTGGTCGTGAGGTTCCTCAGAGGTGCGAGAAGGGTTAACCCCCCTAGACCGCACCTCGTACCCTCTTGGGATCTCTCCGTCGCCCTTCGGGGCCTGCGGGGACCTCCCTTCGAGGTGGTGAACCTGCAAGCTCTGCCCCCGGAGGAGGCAGACCCGGCCTTAGCGTTGCTGTGTCCCGTTCGTGCCTTACGAATATACGTGGACCGCACCCGGAGCTTCAGACGCTCTGAGCAGCTCTTTGTCTGTTTCGGAGGACAGCAGAAGGGAAATGCTGTTTCCAAGCAGAGGTTGGCCCATTGGGTGGTAGATGCCATCTCCCTGGCATATGAAAGCCAGGGGCAGCCGTGCCCCCTAGGAGTTCGAGCTCACTCCACTCGGAGTGTTGCCTCCTCCTATGCGCTGGCGCACGGCGCCTCACTAGCAGACATCTGCAGAGCTGCGGGCTGGGTGACACCTAACACCTTCGCGAGATTTTATAATCTCCGCGTCGAGCCCGTGTCCTCCCGTGTGTTAAGGTAAACATCAGATAATCTGCGGGAGGCTGGCAGGTGTCGGCTTGCTGCGCCATTCCCACGGGATCCGTGCGCTATTTTCCCAGAATGTTCCCTCCGGCGAACCTGGGTCCTTCATGCCCCGCAGTCAGGACTAGATGCGGAGTAGTGGGTCTCCTTCGCCCAGAAGGTTGTGGCAACATGTCTCAGTATTTTTCCACAGTCAGCCAGAAGGCTGTGTTTTCTCTCATACATCTATAACCAGAATAGATGTATTCAATTTCTTTATTCCACATGCCTAAACCACATGTGCTCCGCCCCCCCAGCCCATGCTTCAGTACAACTGGCACCCCTGTGGGGCCCCTATATTGGCCCCCAGGGTGTTGGGAAGGTTACGTATTGACTCCACTTTTTGACACGTCCGCCTGTCAGCACTTGGTGTCTTGCGTAACGCGGCCTTAGGGTTGTGGCCTTTTCCATGAGTCTGTTCCCATATGTAACGTTGTAGTGAAACGACTGAAGGGGAACGTCTAGGTTACGTACGTAACCCTCGTTCCCTGAAGGAGGGAACGGAGACGTTACATCCCCTTGCCACAACCCTAGATCACACTGACGCTGGGCTGCGGCTCGGCTCCTCAGCAAAAACCTGAATAAGTGGATGCACGCCGCCATCTTATATACCCGTATGTACGGGGGAGTGGCGTTGCGTGCAAACTCCACTCGCCAATTCCATTGGCCTTTTCTATAAAGCTCAGAGGTGATTGGTCACTCAAGCGAGTTCCCATATGTAACGTCTCCGTTCCCTCCTTCAGGGAACGAGGGTTACGTACGTAACCTAGACGTTTTCCACCCTGCGAAACAACCGCTGCTGAATCTCGTCCTTATGTTGCTTTGCGTAAAATAATATAATTCACAGCACAGTAAACATTTTATAAATTAAATAAAATGTATACAAACCTTTTTTCGCTGAAAAAGTGCACCAAATCGCAGTGCTGAGAACCGCTTTCTCCTAGACAAAGAGGACTCAAAAAGCCCGCACTAAAGACTATTATGGCTGCGTCCGAAAGCCTAGTCAGCGGACTTGCTGCCTCGCTGCCCTATCAGGCAGTGACTTCGAAGGCTGCGAAGACGACTCAAGAAACAGTTTCGGACAGACGTCAGAGACAGCGCAACGTGAAGTCGTTGCTAGGTTACCTAACGGTTAAGTTGTACATTTTGTAGAAAAACAATCTTAAACAGTTATGTATAAATGATTTAATAATACATAAAGACCTCAATGTCATTGTCATTAAAGGTCTGTGCATCAGAAAAGAGGAATGCTTATTTTTTTGTATTTTTTGCTTAAAAAATAAAAGCACTGTAGCAAGTATTATTGCAGAACAGGTCATTGTTATTTAGTGGCTGTTTCGTTATAATTGCTAGTATATTGTAAATTTTATTCTTATTTACTGCTCATTTGAACCCTTTTAACATTTTTGTAAAATACTATTATTACAAATAATATTATTTATTATGCTTTTTACATTATTACTATTCATAAAGTATATCATGGTCAAGATCTCAACTATTATATAAGTAACAAGTTTAATTTCACCAGAATATCTTTATTTATATAGCTTATATGACACACACGCACAGGATTGTGGGAAATCGAAGGCAGCGAAGGATACATCTATGCTGCCTTCAAAATTCTATCAAAACAAGGTACCTCCGGAGACAGGAAGTTAAGCAGTATTTGGATTCGGACATTCCTTGATGCCTTCCTGCCTTGGAATGCTGCCTCTGAAGGCAGCATTTTTGAGCTTTCGAACACAGTCTACCCACAAGTTTCTTACACCCATGAGGCCTTGCGTCAAAAGTGGGAGTGTCTTCCATTTCAAAGTAAACAAGTGGGACGTGACACTCATTCATTTAACAGTTGACAGGAGTGACAGGCAAATGAAGCCTCGTGAAGCACCGAGACTTTCCTCTGACTGTTTCGAGAAAAGATTCAAAGCTTTGAGAGGGTCGAAAACAGCGTGATCTGATGGTTAGTAAAAAAATAAAGCAGCTAAAAGCCTGTGAGGCTCCGTTGGAAGAAGCATTCACCACAATTTCCATAGACTGACTCGTCATATGCACAAATGAAAGCCTAACCGTGAGTGTGTTTGTTGAATTTCTGACTGATAAATTATTTTACCCATTAAACAGTGCCATTAAATGCCAGTACGAAAATCAATATGATGTAAATGAATAGTGTACACATATATTAATTGCGTATGGCAAATATTTAATTTTCCTGAAATAATTTGTATTCTTCATATTACTTGTATGACTGGGTATTTAAAAATGTAATTATTAAATAGGTCCCAATGAAAATGTACTGGCAAAGTAAGATCTGGGGTTTGAACATTACGACACGCAAAGTAAATCGTGCACATAACTGAACAGAAAGTGAGGCTTCTACGAAAGTGATTTCTACGTTAACAAACTCTGAATCGAGGCTTCATCTGGCATGCCCTTTAACAAACTCTGATGTCTTGGTTCAAATGTCATTTCACTAGTTGACAGTCATTCAAGATTTAGCGATCCAAACTTATTACCACAAATTCAAACAGCATATGTTGTCCCTAAGAACCGTAGTGATATCTCCTATAAAGTTTTGCAACTTTACAAAGTAAACAATGGTCCAAAAAACACTTAGCCTCTTCGCTAGTTAGCACACAAAATACCATTGCTATAACTACGTCCGCCGCTTCACCGGAATATGTACCCACATACTTTTTTACAGTAGCACCCCCCAGAAACCTGTGGATAGAATTGGGAAAGATGCAATGCTCATTATGGCCGCAAAGCCCCACCTTTTTAATGAAAGAGCCAATTGTTGATTAGTAAAGTCAGCGCATCATAGCAGCTGCTGTTAGAAGTCCCAGTTGCTATAGAAACGGTTAGCATTCTGAGACGTGCGCTCAAAACTGCGCATGCACACTGGCTGATCTAGTCTGAAAAATATATTTTTTTAACGCCATTGGAGCATAAGGAACAATATTTCAAAGAGATAGGAGCTGCACTTTATTTATATAAAGTGCAGCCAGAGAGGCGTTTCAGAGACAGCCGCCGAGTGAAATGACTTGCCTTAAAGGGACTTTGGCCCCCACTCTGACTGTAACTCAACAGCAGGGTTGCCAGGTTTTCACCACAAAACCTGCCCAATTGCTACTCAAAAGCCCAATTGCATTTCGAGGGGGGTCCTCTAGAAAAAAATCACATTCCGGGGAGTAAAACATACATTTTTGGCGGGTTTCCCTGGTACAGTTCACATTCCAGGGGCAAAATATAACGTTGTTAGGGTCGCTTCAACCCACGGACATAAAAAACAACCTGCGGCAACAGTCTTAAAGTAGCCCAATTCCGTGGGAAAATCGCTCAGCAGCTGGGTTGTTTTGTCAGAGACAGGCTTAACCCAGCCATAAAAATGACCCAGCAGCTTAGTTACAGAAAAACTATCCAGCACCTGGGTAAAAATATTAAAAACAACCCAATACAATGACCCAACAAGTTGAACGCAGCATTTGGGTTAAAAAAATAACCCAGTACTTGGGTAAAAATATTAAAAATAACCCAATTAAATTAACCAACGGGCTGAACCCAGCATTTTTTAGAGTGTAGAGAGTTTGGGTTTAAAGTAGTAAATGTTTTATTTTTATTATTATTATTATTATTACTTATTTATTTGTAATAAATGCTCATTTTTGATAGCAGCTATCAGTTCTAGAAATCAAATGCTTGGAATAATTAACAGTGTAGCACACTACTTTAGAAATATGTATTGTGGAATAATGTCTATACACTATTTCACTTGCATTAAAAAATTGTAGGCTATATACAGGTTATACTATGCAGTATTCAATAACTATTAAGCTACTTTTCCATTCTGAACCTAAAGCCAGAGTTCATCACAGTGCACTCTGGGATTACATTCTCCACAAAGAATACATGTGAGCTGTCTTTAATTTGGCTGATATAAGGTATCTTACGAGCCAGCATAATTAAGTTGCCCACCTTTTGCACCTTTTGTGTCAAAATGCTACCTACAGAGGCAGCTCATTAGGTTCTGGAACAGAGCTCGTGACTTTAAGGAGATAGCCGGTAATAGTAGACTAAAACAAACTTCTCAAGGATTGTGCAAACTCAGCAGCGATGGCCCACAGCTATGATATAATCCTGATCTCCCCGGTCTGCACATCGCACAGCAGGAGATAAAAAGATAGCTTTGCTGCTTTGTTATTCATATCACCTCACTGTGTTTCCAGTAGACACAAGGGACAACTATTCTGTTCCCTCCCCAAAATGTCAATGTGCATTGGGCTGCATATAGCTAAAGGAAGAGAAGAAACTGTGCTTTTCTACTCGCATTTCTCAGAGCACTATAGAGCCTATAACCAAAATGTCTTCAAAGATGCTCTTGAGGGAATGCTTTGAAATATTGCTGAATAACAGTTACATTGCACAAATAAAGCAATATACTGCAATGCATAAACTTTTATATATATATATATTATTTTACATGTAATAATAATGTTTATAAAAATATTTTTCAAAGTACTAAATAAACCAATTATTACTAGAGTAAATGTCAGTTTTTCTACTACAAAATTTCACATTTTATTCAATCTGTTATTTGTAACTGTTTGTGAAATTTAGCAGTTTCTGAGTAAAAATAACTTCTAGAGCAATTTTTTCCCTGGTGTATGAGGGGAATTAACACTGCTTGATTCATGCTGTATTTGATGGTGACCTCAGCTGTAATTAGTGCTTTCATGTGATGTACTTTGATCTGGCGTCCAGAATCATGCTGACTAGGAAAGCTTGCCAGTTTCAAAATAGATGGGCCAATGTGAGCCTAGATTGTAATGTTATAGCCTGTTCTTTATGCCTGTATTTACTCTTTACTGAAAAAAGGTAACATAAAGACTAGAGAAAATCTGATAAATCTGACGCCAAATATATAATAGCAATTATATTGGTCCTTAAATTTGATCAACAAAGAATGCTGCTATTTAGTCTAACAGCACTTGAATTTTCTACCTTTTTTATTAGCCTACGTATTCCAGATTAACAATTGGCAATAATGAGCTGTCAGAGTGCTGTACAGAGTGGTTCTTCAGTTTTGCTGTAACTGCGCATACGCAGATCTTTCGTGAATGAATAGTTGATTTCTTTTGTATCCTGTAAAAAGACTAAACTATGGAAGCCCATTTCTGCCACTGAATTAAAAAATAAAAAAAAGGTCATTGCAAACTTTTTCCAGCAATTGTGAGTTTACACAATTTACACAAGTGTGACTTTTTTCTCAGAATTGTGAAATTATATCCTGCAATTCTGACTTTATTACACGCAGAGTTATTTAGTCAGAATTGTATCCTTTTTGCCCTTCAAAACTGGACATTATAACTCAAAATTGCGGGGGGTGGGGGGCATATAATACTTTTGTTATACTATGGGCTATGGACGACAACAATGAGAGACGCACAGCAGGTATTCACACACGCTTTCTCTCTCTCTCTCTAATAACTGCATTAGACTGCATTAATAACTGCATTTGCTTGTATATCAGTGGCTCAGGCCTCTGTTATTAGCTGTAAAATGACAATTTGGAATTTGCAATGGAAGGTTTGAGATGAGGTGCGTAAAAAAATTAGTTCAACATACACAAGGTTTCAAGATGGAAACATGACAAATGTCTTGAAATAAATCATCTACACAATGTTTTGAGGTGTGGTTGTGAATCCAGGCTGTTAAAAGATTATGCACTTCCGAAGAGGTATTAGCCATTACGCTAGAGCCTATTAATGGAACGGACTTCTTCCGTTCTAAAACAAATTAAGAACTACATTCGATTTTTACTGACTCAACGCAAGGGCTTGCGATAGAAAACACTAAAGGTTTCCACTGATTACGACTTTTTGCTGCGGTGGTAATATTATGTATTAATAGGATCACGATAAGAGGTAAATCCGGCCCTGATCACGCAATTTTGAGAAAAAAAATTAATTGTAAGTTTATATTTCAGTTCAGAGAAAAAAGTCAGGACTGCAAGTTTATATCTCGCAGTTCTGAGAAAAAAGTCGAAACTGTGAGTTTGTGTCGTGCAATTTTAAGAAAATGTAAAAATGGCAAGTTTATATTTCAATTTAGAGAAAAAAGTCAGGACTGCAAGTTTATATCTCGCAATTCTGAGAAAAATAGTCAGAATTGTAAGTTTGTATCATGCAATTCAGAGAAAAAAAGTCAGAACTGCAAGTTTATATCAGAATTCTGACCAAAAAGTCGGAATTGTGAGTTTGTACCATGCAATCTTGGGAAAAAAATTCAAAATAGGAAATGTTGCAATTCAGAGAAAAAAAGTCAGTTTATATCTCACAATTTAGAGGAAAACATGTCTGAATTGTGAGTTTGCATCCCGTAATTTTGAGGGGAAAAAAATCAAAATTGCAAATTTATATTGCAATTCAGAGAAAAAGGTCAGAATTGCAAGTTTATATCTCGTAATTCAAAACGCAATTTTGAGAAAAAAGTCAGAATTTAGAGATGTAAACTCGCAATTGCAAGAAAGAAGTCCAAATTGTAAGTTGCAAAAAAGTTGCAAATAGCTTTTATTTTATTTTTATTCATTGGCGGAAATTGGGTTTCATAAACAGGTGTCACATTACAAAATAATAAAACATTTGGACCAGACTCTGTCGAATGGTAAACAAACCATGCGGTTTCAAATATTTTTTTGTCAAAAAATCTTTGGCAAGATTATAATATCCTATTTAGGAATATTGTCAAAGATAGCATAAGCATGTATGGCTAAATGTGGCGCATTCATTATATGATGTAAGTCCTCATGTTAATTAATATCCAAGTTAATTTGTTCATTTTGCTGAGCGAGATTCAAAGGTCCAAGTCAGTAAAATGATTCTATTTTCCTTTCCCTCAATACAGTCTATGGCATTTTTAGCAACTCCTGCAAGGAGGTGCCAGTAGGTGGCAATGACTGACGTAAGTGAATCACTCAAACAGTTGTGAATCAGTCAAATGACTGACGTAAGTAAATCAGTAAAACACACAAACTGTGTATCATTCAAACAATCAGTGAATGAGTTATTTAAAAACATTCACTCAGCTGACTCATATCAGCTGATTCATATCACGAAAGAAATATCACTGTTCTTTGGGGGCGCGTTAGTTCTGCTTTGACCGTTTCCAATGGTGTAACTTTGGTTTGAGGTATTCCATTTTCGAATTGAGTCCCATTTCCTGCATTTACACACATGACAAACTCAACTGACTGGCTTCACTCCTGTATGATTTCTGAGTCTCTTCAGACCTTAGAACTGTACATGAATTGTGAGCTTCTAGAACGTTTGACCTCCTAACTGAAGATCTTTTTACAAATATAAATAAAAATAGTCTAAACAAAAAATAGTCGTATTAAGTGGAAACAATAAGAGCAGCCATAATCAAAGTAGGCTTTAGGCTACTCTCTCAATATTCAAAGTGCAAACAGAGACCAAATTTTTCAAGCATGATACAGAGCTATAGACAACTACACAAACAATTATAGCCTACATACAAATAACAGCCTAGAAATGTTATGCAGCCTCATTTGCGCGCATGGGGGAACCGCTCTATGCAAGCGGGGTATTAAAATTGCTTTTGAAAGCGCGTGCGCGTTTTACTTTCGGTTTCGTTTTAAAAATTGCGCGAATTCTCGGCGGTGCTGAGCGTGCGTTCTACAATACATTAGTTTAACAAAACGAATTTGAAAGTGGGAGGGACACAAACGTTATTTTGAAAAGTGTGTGTGACCGTTTAAAATTATTTTCGTTGGTAGAGCATAAATAGACAAAACCATTTAAAAGATTTAGTCCAAAATATACGTTTTTTTGCGGATGTAACCGACGTATGAAATCAGATTGATACTGCTTAAATAAGTTCCTCTCATGTCGTGCTTAGAAAGTGATACCGATTGCAGGCTCACACTTTGAAGAACAGAACACTATGGGACTCTCTCACATGGGACACTCATTTCCCTGAAGTGGTTTGTTTATACATCTTGTCCTTAAAAATTTTGCTCAACAGCAGGGTTTGGAGCCTCTTCAGGTGCAGATCCAGATCCAGGTGAGTGTCTAAATGACGTTTTGCCTCTCAGCTGTCTCTTTAGGCCTCAAATGACTCCTGACAATCTGCACAAAACCTTCAATTATCTTTCAGTAACCCCTACATACATAAACACACAGTTGTATCTTTCAAATATAAGTTTTAGATGCTGTCTAAATGCTATCTGATTATTTGTGAGATCAGATTGCACATGCAGTGATTCTAGTGAACAGGAAAAGTTGATAGCGTTTGACCTTTAGTAACAGGCCATTAGTGGTCAACTGATCGTCTTGTCACTTCAGCACTAGTCCATTCTTCCAATTAAAAAATTAGTCCCAGGGCTAATTCTGAATGCACACCGTTATCTTCATTCAGCACATGGTTTGGTTATTTCAGGCCTCGTCTCAATTATCACCTCGCAGAAAGTAATTAACTTCAAGCCAGTTGTTTGCACTTTCTTTTCATGGACTAGCTATCTTTTGCAAATCTCTGAGAGGAAACTCCCCAGCGTCGATCGGATCGATACAGCCGCGGCTTGTTTTGTAAAAACACGTGCACTTTGAAGAGGTTGCGACCAAGGTCATCTTAATCAATAAATTATCTTGCCATCCCCCTGGCGTGATCTTGAGATAGCATTTTCCTCACAGACCTGTCACAATCGATGAAGGCCTGGTCAGCAGCTTGTGGATGTCACAGTCTCAGCTCTCTAGAAAGGTTGCATCAGATACTACATTTGTAATGCACTCAATGAGCAGTCATAGCTTCAAGAAGCAAATTATTTTTTTATGTATTCATTTTTTAAGCCACCAATGAATTGCTCTTTTAGAAACGAGCAATTATACATAGTGACAATAGCCAGAATGACTCAAAATGATGAAGTAAGTTGCATTCAGTGACTATTTTTCTCATGAGTAAGGCCTTATTTGAAAGTTTGCTCATCGAAGTTGCTTAACTTAAACGCATTGTAGACGCCAATGAAGTACGACCACGCCACCTGTTCGGCGCGTTATGTTTGATTTATTCTGATTCGAAATTAGCATTTGCAAGACATCAGGGGATTTTCTTTATGCTGACAAAATTGATAAAACCTCCAAACTGTCAGATTGGAAAATTGGTTTTTACATTTCGAGAATTGAAAATTACAAACAGATGCTTACTCTGTTACACAGGCTGAAGGATTTAGATCCATAGCAATTCCCATTGACAGACATTTTTCATCACTGAAATTGACAGGCCACCAAGAAACTCACTGACAACCTGGCATCTCGAGTCACAAATATTCAATAGATTAGGCCAGGAGTAATTAATCAGAAATTTCAAACAGTGTCAAATGCTGAATAGCATAAGGTACAATGCCATCATAGACAAGCCCAGTGTTGTTTTGCATCATTCTGATACTGTATGTAAAAGAAACCCATAGATGCTGACTGAATGCCTTGTGTTATTTAAAGCACTCATGCCATTTGTGTTCCTCACAATAGGTGCACCGACAGGTGGAGTCTGTGGATATCCCTGGGGTTAAACACAGGAGACAAACACGTTAACAAAAAAAAGGAAAAAGAAATGTTTAATGATGCAGAAAGGCTTGTATTATTGAGAGAGAAAAAGCCTCCTTCCAGTGTCATTTCAGGTATAAATAGCACTTCTGGTTTGAGGTGACATGCTGGCCAGATATATAAAAGATGACTTTCACCAGTCAGAAACAGTGAAACACTACAAAAAAATTATAAATAGGGTTATGCAAAAATTATTTAAAATTATATTTTACAGCTTTGATGAATAAATAGTCTATGTATTGATCTAGAGATTTGTAAAAAATAATAATAATAATAATAAAAATAATAATATAGTATGCATAGGTACCAGACTTTTGGACCTGTTTTGCCCCTGTTGTTCTTCCTGTTTTGCCTTATTTGATCATTTTCCTGTCCTTGTTTACTTTAATTGATTATCACATGCACCTGTGTTTCGCTCATTACTCCATGTATTTAAGTTCCTGTCTGTTCATTTATCATTTGTCGGGTCTACTTGTTGTATTCGTGTGTCTGCTAATCCTCAGTTGTAGATTATCCCTCGTGTTTTTTTTTTTATTAAAGACTGTTTAACGTTTCTCTACGTCTTCTGCGTGCTGCCTCGCCTATGAACCGTGACAATAGGGCACACATTGGTCAAGCTTAAAGGGGTCATCGGATGCCCATTTTCTACAAGTTGATATGATTCTTTAGGGTCTTAATGAAAAGTCTATAATATACTTTGGTTAAAAATTCTCAATGGTTGTGTAAAACAACACCCTTTTTACCTTGTTAAAATCAGCTCTGCAAAAATCATCCCATTCTGGTCGAGGCTGCTTTAAATGCAGATAAGCTCTGCTCGCCCCGCCCCTCTCTTCTCTCTGTGGAGTGACAAACTGCTCCAAGAGATTGTTTACTTTAGCCGCATTTAGCAGCATTTAGCCGCGTTTAGCCGCTACACTTCCTAACTAGCACATTAGTAGGCAAGGCGATCGCAAAGATTCATAAAAACAACCTTATACTCACTTCTGCTGTAAGTGAAGCTGGATCACGAATGATTTGCGCGAACATAGACGGATATATGTAGATCGGGAGCCGCATTCCCTTCACAAACAAACGTAATCCACTGCATCTTCAGTGGCTCAGATGTCAGGAGTAAATGACGAACACTACGTTCATTATTACATCCAGCAACACAACAACTCAATCGCTCAATTTTTTAGCTTACATCCCTGCTCCGGCATCGAAACAATGGAGGTTGGACTGTTACAGCTGATCTGAGGTAAGACACTCATGTCAATCAACTATTGTGGGAGTGGCCTCTGTCGGTGTGATGCCACAATGACGGGCATCTGAGAATGGCTCAATTTGAAAAAGGGAATATTATTTATACAGATTAATTAAAAACTACTGCATGGATTTTTATCATTATAGGGTAGATGTGTACATACACTGCCAACTTCTAGGAAGTCATGTGATTTAGGGCATGTGTTTAAGATTTGACGTGGCAAAAGGCACCAACTAATTTAATGGTTTTACATGTTTTAAAAATACACTGTCAGTCAAAAGTTTTTGAATAGTAAGATTTTTAATGTATTTTAAAGAAGTCTCTTCTACTCACCAAGCCTGCATTTATTTGATCCAAAATACAGCAAAAACACACATATTTTGAAATATTATTACTATTTAATATAACTGCTTTCAATTTTAATATATTTTAAGATGTAATTTATTCCTGTGATTTCAAAGCTGAATTTTTAGCATAATTACTCTAGTCACATGATCCTTTAGAAAGCTTTCTAATATTCTGATTTGCTGCTTAAAAACTATTATTATTATTATTATTATTATTATTATTATTATTATGTTGAAAACAAACAAACAAGTATAATTTTTTTTTTCAGGCTTCTCTGATGAATTGAATGTTGAGAAGAACAACATTTATGTGAAATAGAAATTTTGTAACATGATAAATGTCTTTATCATCACTTTTAATCCATTTAAAGCATCTGTGCTAAATAAAAGTATTTCCATAATTCAATCATTTTAATTAAATATTGACAATAATAATAATAATAATAAAATGTTTCTTGAATAGCAAATCAGCATATTGGAATAACTTCTGAAGGATCATGTGACACTGAAAACTGGAGTAACTATGCTGAAAATTTAGCTTTAATCTCAGGAATAAATTACATTTTAAAATATATTCAAATAGAAAAAAATATTTCACAATATTGCTGTATTTTGGATCAAATAAATGCAGGCTTGGTGAGCAGAAGAGACTTATAAAAAACATTAAAAAAATCTTACTGTTCAAAAACTTTTGACTGGTAGTGTATGTATCACAATAAATTATATTTCATGTCTAAGAAAAAAAGTAAATGTATTGACTAATACTCAAAATGCTAATGTAAACTATATTTCAAAGTGGAGTTGAGAAACATTGGGGAAATTTTTTTAAATTCTTAATTAATTTATAATCATTATGAATTTGTGCTAATAAGATACATATATTCATGGAAAACCATGTGGCATTAAAGTTGATTAACATTTTATGTAAATATGCAATATTTTTTCACAGGGATGCAAGATCCAACTGTAGGAATGACCCATTTGCTCATTTCCAAGTCAAAACACAAACACGAACAGGAACATAACAATTAGAAATGTCCAAAAAAAATATCATTGAAATTACAATTTCAATAGCACACTGGGTGGCTATTTTCTTGACATGCCTCATTACACAGTGATTTGAGGGAACAATCATTCTTGAACTTGTTCGAATAAATTTATCCTTTTGTATACTGTATTTATCCATACTTAATTTGCATGGAAATTTGCACAGAAATACCCAAAGCCAAGTTTACTCCCTGGGTATATTACTATGAAAGAAAACAGCGTGAAATCTATAATTATAGTCTATAAAACCTACCTTTGCATTTGTGCAGCTTTAAATGAGAAAATCAACGATTTTCATGGAACAAACTGTATAGACTAGTAGGTGAGCAAAAGGTTGAACATTTCAGTCTCATTAGGGGGGATGCATAACCTGTCACCATTGTGTGCTTATGCAAGCCACTTAACCCTAGGTTGCTCCAGGGGCGACAACATGGTACCTGCTCTATGGCAATGTTGAGAAATTTGTGGAAACAAATTCCTCTGGCCTTGAACCTGTGCCGTGTAGCAGTTTAGATTTCAAAAACTGCAAGGTTCATTTTGTCATGGCTATTCGAGATAAGTGAGTGCGCGTGCATGTCGGCAAACTGATAAATCCCACATTATTTGCTACCCTCTAAAACTCCAAAACTGAAGTTTTTTAAGTTTTTAAAGTCATAATGCATCAGCATTCCAAAGTGAGCCAGACTTTCAAAGGACATTTTTTTAGGACTCTAAGATAAAGCTGAAAAACTGATATCTAGCTATGACACTGCATTGAGAATCATTAATTCAAGCACAGACAATTCACTCCAGGCTGCCTTTACTTTCAGTCTATAGGGACTACACAGGGATAATTGCAGTCCTAACTCAAACAGGAAGGCAATACAGCCTGCGTGTTTCTCCATGTATTGTTTGCATCTTGTACATGTGTGTGCATATACATCTCATATTTGTATTCACATAAATAAGTTGGGGGGAAATGTTATGGAGTGAATTTCGTGCCAATATTTATCAAACTAATCCAGCGTTTTGCAAATAAACACAATCTGCTTTGCAAAGAAAAAACGCAACGTTCAAACAAACGCAAAGTGATTTGCAAATATGAAACTCTATTAGAGAGAAAATGCAGAGGTATGGACAAACATATGTATTGTGTGTTACAACTGTGAGACTCAGTTGCCTTTTCATGGGGAAACTTGGCTTGATTTTCTCACAAATGCGTGCAGGCAGATTTTCTCACAAATGCAATTGAGCAACTTTCTTTTCCAAAAATGTCCATTTACACTAGTCTCCCGAGACCCCAAACACCTGTTTACCTTTAATACAGCAGACCAACATGAGTGGGGAACAGGTGAGTTTCTGTCTTACTATATCTATAACTAACCATTTAGATGTTTTTACAAAACAACCTTATACTACAATATCAGTGAAATTCACAATAAGTGCTGTAGAGTTGTTAACATGATTGATTATTTCAAAAATCAGTAGAGACATGGCTAAACATGTAACTAGGATGTCTTTCCCTATAAAAACTGATCCATTCTCCATGTCCTCTGTTGGATCGATGGATATAGAATATATACATATATTGATACAATTGTTCGACATTCAAAATAACGCAGGGGTATAATAACAATATATCATGTCGCAATATATTGTAATACTAAACTGCCTACATGGGTGAAGACACTCTGGACAGCAAGGACTCTTCTCGGAGTGACTCAGATGACGAATGTTTGCATTTTGAAGAGCCACTAATATAATTTCTGAGAGTAGCCTTTGATTCTTAACTTCATAAGTTAAAAGTTGCTTGCATATATATAAAAAGCTACATATTTTAGATGGATTTTTCCAAACAGGCTATTGTCAGACTAAAATCTGTATTCAGAGTAAAATATTGGTTGAAATATGAAATATCTCCTACAGGCCACTTTTAGTTTTAAATGTTGTACAAGGCGTGTATATAAACTATGCTTTTACTATAGTAAAAGTGTGGTAACCATGTTTTTTTTTGCAGGTTACCATTTCTATAATGGCAGCTTTACTACAAATACCATGGTATTTATTTAGTAAAACCATGGTTAATTTTCATAAGGAATATTAATGTTTAGATTATATTTTGGTACATTTATATAGCTGAATCACAATAAAGCTTACTCACCTGAACTCAACCACTGTAGGCTATGTCTCAACATATATAGCAGAATGACAATAAATCTTACTTGACCTAATGTAAAAATAAAATTTAAATCGCTTTTATTGTTGGTACACAGTTGTCACTATCCACAATACATTTGCATTTTAGTATTACAATATTTTGTGACATGATATATTGTTATTATACCCCAGCATTGTTTTGAATGTTGAACAGTTGTATCAACATAAGTATATATTGCGCAATCCAACAGAGGATAAGAAGTACGGAGAATGGATCAGTTTTTATAGGGAAAGACTGCATAGTTAAATGTTTAGCTATGTCACTTCTGATTTTTGAACTAATTAATCATGTTAACAACTTTACAGCACTTATTGTGAATTCACTGACATTGTAGTATAGGGTCACTCTGTGAAAACATCTAAATGGCTCATTTTAGATATAGTAAGACAGAAACTCACCTGTTCCCCACTCATGTTGGTCCACTGTATTCCCTGAAAAGTTAAACGGGTGTTTGGGGTCTCGGCAGACTAGCGTAAATTGACCGACAGCGCCATCTGCTGTTTTTGGAAAAGGAAGTTGCTCAATTGCATTTGTGAGAAAATTTGCCTGCAAGCATTTGTGAGAAAATCAAGCCAAGTTTCCTTATAAAACGTTAAGTCTCACAGTTGTAACACACAATACATATGTTTGTCCATACCTCTGCATTTTCTCTCAAATAGAGTTTTGTATTTGCAAATCACTTTGTGTTTGTTTGAAAGTTGAGTTTTTCTTTGCAAAGCAGATTGTGTTTATTTGCAAAATGCTGGATTTGTTTGATTAATATTGGCACAAAATTCACTCCATAAAATGTATACTGGGACATAGTTGTCCAAAATCATTCCAAATTTGTGTACTTTTAAAGTGAATGGCGACCTCAGAATGTCTCCAATCATTTAGTCCACCTGAACTCTCACAACTGACCCTTTGCAAAACCCACTGTTGTTATGTCTGACAAACAATGTCACTCTCACACTATGTTCTCACGCAGTGAAAAATACATTGCAGAGCAAAGAGGAAACTGACAACATGTTGACAGTCAAGACAGATCAAGTTACTTCTGATACACTCTAAAAAACGCTGGGTTAAAAACAACCCAACTTGGGTTATTTGGCAACTCAGCACTGGTTAAATATGGGACAGAACATATGCTGGCTTTTTTTGACCCAGCTGGATTAAATGTTTTTACCAAACATGCTGGGTTATCTTTTTAAAGTCAGCTATTGTTTAACAATTATATTGCTGGCTTAAAATGGACTGGAACTTATAAAAAACACACACAAAGAATTACTAGAGGCAACAGCAATAATCACAAGATGAACATTTATTATTAAGCAAGAACACATGGACAAAATACAAGACAAATCCAATTTATTTGGGTGAATATAGCATAGTTTACAATATTACATACATTTAAACTCATTTAACAAGCAATTCAGACATAAAAATGTAACATTTAAAAGTAGCATTTTAATTTTAGTGCATTCAACCATTTTCTGTAATCACTTTTTACTGAAATAGCGCTAATTCCCATGCTGACGTGTTGCCGAAATCTGACTGTTGTTCGCTGGGGTAACTGCAAACTTCAGACTGCGGCCTCGGATTTCACTCGTAGCTGAGAGATATGACTGACTCCAAAACCTGCCCATAAACAAACAGTACTGACATTAGAGAACATATTTTAACATCAAATTAAATTATTAATTAGTAACTCAGTACTATAATGAATAAAATCCCTTTATTTTATGCAAGGCAAAAGGCGTTTCCATCATATGAAGTGACCGCGGCTGACGCAGCTGACTGATGCAACTGACTGATATCTCGTCCTTATGTTGCGTTGCGTAAAATAATATAATTTACAGCACAGTGAAGACTTTATAAATGAAATATAATGTATACAAACTTTTTTTGTTGTTGAAGAAGTGCACCAAATCAGCAGCGCTGAGAATCGCTCTTTCCTAGAGGACTCAAAAAGCCTGTGCTCTGACTGACTATAACTCAGTAGCTGGGTTGTTTCGTCAGATACAGGCTTAACCCAGTGGCTGGGTAGAAAAAAATAACCCAGCCTTAAAAATGACCCAGCAGCTTAGTTACAGAACAAACTACCCAGCACCTGGGTAAAATAATAAAAACAACCCAATAAAATGACCCAACAGGCTGAACCCAGAATTTGGGTAAAAAAAAAACAAAACAAAAAAAACAGCATTTTTTAGAGTATATTTTTTAGAGTCTCAGCTTTAAATTTTTTTTTTTAAGAAATTAAAACAATAAATACAGTTTTGTGGCTCTTGAATGTGTGACAGATCATTGTATTATTAGACCTTATTAGATTAAGCGGCACGTGAACCAATCATCTTATTTACTTAAAGAACGAAATAAACATGAATAAACATCAGAATGTATTTTATTTCAACCGTGGAAAGATGTCAATACACATAATTTTTCATGTTTGAGTCCACTAAAGTTGATCTTCTCTCCTGTCTGATTTGTTTGTTGGATAAAAAATGACAGATTCAGCATTATGATTGGTCAGATCGCTTGTCAATCGAGCTGTTTGTGAAAGGTCAATTGATCACAATCTCACCTTCACATTTCAAAATCCACCCAACAACTGATGGATAGAACCAGACTTACATTGTTTCCTTTTGCTGTCACGATTTCTCGATTTCAAATCATTTTTCACTGAAAATCTTTTTTGTGTTCCATGTGAGTCATACAAACTTTGAATTTCCATCTAGATCTGAGAAAACAATACAGCAATCATTCACAGAAACATCTGAGGTCATTGGAACGACAAAAATTACATTTACAGCTTCTGAAGCTCAGTTCACAATGAGACCATATGAGGTGCATGACACAGGTGCCCTACATCAGTGACTTATGGTCCAATTAGTATCTTCAGGCCTTGACAGGAATGGATTCTTGGGAAAGTACAAAAATATACGGCCCAGGTGAAAGTGTAGATCACGTCCCCTGAGAATAATGATGATATACAGCTCACGGTGGGAAAAAGATGTCAGCCCATCAATGGGTGACTTTCATTCAAAAAACCTTTGGAGACAAAACTGGAAACGCTAGCTCACGTTAGCGCTGTCTACACTGGCATCTGCATAGACAGCAACACAACTGACAAGTTCAAGGTCCAGAAAGGTAGTAAGGACATTGTTAAAATAGTCCATGTGACATCAGTGGTTCAACTGTAATAAACAAAGGTCTTACAGGTTTGGAACGACATGAGGGTGAGTAATTAATGACAGAATTTTCATTTTTGGGTGAACTATCCCTTTAAAATAATATCTAGGTATGTGGCACAGATGATTTTGGAGGAGAGCTCCAGAAAAGAACTTTCTTGTGCAGTTACCACCAAAGACACCAGATCCTATTTAGTCAAAGATACTCACACACACACACACACACACATAAATGAGTATGCACAGCACACAATCTATTGTATATGAGAGCTTCTTAATAGATGGTAGAACCTTTAGTGTACTAACCATCCAGAGAAGACATGCAAGATTGGGCTGCCATATGTCTGGTACTATTCTCTACGGCCACAAAAAACTCAAAGGAGCTATCTGTCTCTGAGTATTGCATCACACGCGGCAGGATGGTGACAAGAAACCGTTGCCTGTAGTACACATGTGGCAGGCTGTTGCGAGATAGTCATGGGGGTGGGGGTGGTTTGATGTTGCTGACATTTCACTTTCTTTATACACCATCACATCTCCAATACATTGCATCCAGCATAAACTTGTATATCGCAATATGACAAAAATGTGCATGCTTACAGTTGAGGTCAAAAGTTTACATACACCTTGCAGAATCTGCAAAATGTGTATTATTTTACCAAAATAAGAGGGATCAAACAAAATGCATGTTATTTTTTATTTAGTAGTGACCGGAATATGATATTTAACATAAAAGATGTTTACATATAGTCCACAAGAGAAAATAATATTTGAAGTTACAATTAAATTAAATTAAATGACCCATTCAAAAGTTTACATACACTTGATTTTTAATAGTCATGAGTCCCTTGTTTGTTGTGAACAGTTAAACTGTCCGCTGTTCTTCAGAGAAATCCTTCAGATCCCACAAATTCTTTGGTTTTTCAGCATTTTTGTGTATTTGAACCCTTTCCAACAATGACTGTATAATTTTGAGATCCATCTTTTCACACTGAGGACAACTGAGGGACTTATATGCAACTATTACAGAAGGTTCAAACACTCACTGATGCTTCAGAAGGAAAAACAATGCATTAAGAGCCGGGAGTGAAAACTTTTGAACAGAATGGAGATGTACATTTTTTCTTACTTTGCGTAAATATCATATTTTTTTCATTCAGTACTGCCCTTCAGAAGCTACAGAGGATACTTGCATGTTCCCCAGAAGACAAAATAAGTTAAATTTACCCTGATCTTCAAATTCCAAAAGTTTTCACCTCCCAGGCTCTTAATGCGTAATTTTCCTTCTGGAGCATCAGTGAGTGTTTGAACCATCTGTAATCGTTGCATATGAGTCCCTCAGTTGTCCTCAGTGTGAAAAGATGGATCTCAAAATCATACAGTCATAGTTGGAAAGAGTTCAAATACACAAAAATGCTGAAAACCCAAAGAATCTGTGGGACCTGAAGGATTTCTCTGAATAACAGCAGACAGTTGAACTGTTCAGGACAAACAAGGGAGTCATGAACAACTATCATTAAACAAAAAAACACAGCTGTGGGTCATTCAGGTAACAACACAGTAGTAAGAATCAAAGGGATGTAAACTTTTGAACGGGTTCATTTTTATAAATTCTACTTTTATGTGAAATATCTTATTCAGGTTGGTAAAATAATCAACTTTTTGCAGATTCTACAAGGTGTATGTAAACTTTTGACATCAACTGTATGTATTAGTGCCCGCATTCTCCACCACCAAACAAAGCATAATGCATTCATTAACAGACTGAAAATGCTTTTTTTTTTTTCCTAGGATGCATTTTAAGTCAATCACAATGAATGTTATTCAATCGTAAAATTCAATGTGTGCACTTACACTAATAGGACTGCATGCACTCAAGAGTTTAATTTATGTTGTAAAGTGGAAGCTTGCTGACGTGTGTACCAACATTATGTTTTTTCTACATAACCTACACTAAGTACGCACCATCTCCCCACATTATACCGTAGCAGTTCGCCCTGTAACCTTTAGCTCATTACGAATTACGGACTGAAGGCATATCTGTAGAACTAAACAAACCACAATTAATTACGGCGACCTCAAAAACTGTTAGCAACCTTTAGAAGACTAAAAGTGTTTTCCCTAGGGAGCATAAAACTAATCATTTTCGCAAGAATATATTTATGAGAACACACACCTTCAGGGCATGTTTGGTACTTCAAACATCAAACACAGTGTTCTAAACGATGTGACAGAAGTCAGTGAACTTGCGGCATTATTACACACAAAATTAATGAACGTTTGTCCGTCTGAAGGCAGAAATGTTCAGATTTAAACTCATGAAAAAGAGTTTCAAGTAGCTTTTGTTCTCTGAGATGTAAGCTTAATTTTTCAGATAGTTTATGGATTATTTGTGTTCACGTTTGGGCAAAGTTCTAAAATGTAAAACTAGCAATGTATCATCATTTTTGTTTCCCTGTGAAATTGAAAATATTCAAATAAAGGATTTTTTTTTGTAATAATTAGAATTTCATTGAATTTTAGTGTCCTCCATGTACTTTCCATCTGTTATTCTTTAGTCATATTCTGAAAAAAAGAAAGAACATTATTTTATGACATTATTTTGGTGGAAAACCAACAGTAGAAACACATTTAGCAGTAGATTTGGTGAATAAATATAAATATAAAGTTGGTTAAAAATATCAAATTGAACATCAAACTTACACTGTCATGCATGGAATGTCGAACTTTAGATATTAATTTCCAACCTGTCAAGGTTTCATTGGGTAAATTATCTGGTCATTGTCTAAATAGTTAACAAACTTTAATCTACTGAGTATCACAAAATCATATTTGTCTTGAAAACCCCTTTTTTAAAAATATTTTTGATAAAAAATCTACTATTTAGAAGTTGCAGAGCTCAAGTGGTGCTGCTTAAATGAAAGACCCGCAGCTATTCCTGAATGAAAAATGATTCTCAAGGTTAGAATTAAAGTTTCATTTATCAGATTCTGCAGAGCTGCTCAAACTCCCTAATGCTCTTGTTTTTATTTTCAAAAGGTTTAGTTTTGCTAAACTGCAATTACATGAAATATCTGTAAACTTTGGTGAAATCTGACCCTGAAATCGGTAGATCTGACCCTAGAGAGACGTGCTGACACGTTTAAAATTCAATGCAAAGTCCGCAGATGGAGTCAGCGAAGGTGATGTGATATAAAGAGATTTGGTTCGGAAACTTCGGGAAGATATTCAGGGTCATGTAACCACAAAAGGAAAGGTTATTTTGAAATAAAGACAAATGTACCCTCTCAGTTTTGTTTTGATGGGAGCCTGTACAGCAAAGGTTGAATAGTATTGCATTGAAAGATTAACAACAGAGCTCAACAGTGGCCCCCCACTCAGCAGCCTTGGCTCCGGAAGTATTTTTCAAAAGTCTTTAATTCAAAATAATTTAAAAGCTTTTACATAGTTTTAAGAAATTCAATATTTTTAACAAAATTAAATGCTGTAACTATGCATCCCATGAAGAATTACTTATGAGGTATTCGGAAAAATTTGTACAAGTTGTACAATATAACTACTGACTTAAAATTATAGAATAATTTATAGTATAGTTTAAATTCTAGTATTTTTAACTATACTACAAATGGCCTTACTTTTACATAGTGTTAAAAGTGGTAAAATTTACATCTGATATGGGTTTCAGAAGTGGGTGTGGCAAAATGGCTCAATAGCGCCACCTATAAAATTTCAACGAAGTGCCCCTCAAGCTATGTTTCAGATACATGTACAAAATTCGATAGACACATGTAACATGCCTACAAAAAAGTTCCCGGTACGAAGTCCGAAACCTAACAGGAAGTCTGTTATTTTGAATTTTTTCATCAACTTTTGTGCCGTTTTGCCATTTTCAGGTGTTGTATTGGAACTTCTAGAGATTTAAATAGATCAACACCAAATTTGGTCAGTCTAATCTAAAGACCTTTGTGACATTAAATTGCAAAGATCTTGAGTTTTTGTTGAAGGCCGTGTCTGTGGTGACCTGACAAACTTCGATGTTTTGCCATTAAAAAGGAAGTTGTCATAATTCAGGCATACAACATCCGATCTGCCTCGTCCTGAACATATGCCCATAACCATATTCAGTTACAGCCATAGCGCCACCTGCTGGCAACAGGAAGTGATATGTTTTAAGCACTAACAAACTCCTCATAGATATTTAATGACATCGACCTTATATTTGGTCAGTTGGTACCGGCCTTGTGGGCAGCTGGCCGACATATAGCGCCATTGCGCTCTTGGTGTCCCAAGTTCGAGTCCCGGCTCGTGGACCTACCGATCCCCTTCTCTCTCCCACTTCGCTTCCTGTTACTGCTTTCCGTCCTATCAAAAAAATGCTGAAAAAAACATATATTTGGTCAGGCTAATCTAAAGGCCTTTGTGATGTAAAATTGCAAAGATCTTGAGTTTTCATTAAAGGTGCCAATACGTGCCAATCTCCAGTTATAGTCATGCAGCAGGAAGTTTGGCACATATAAATGTGACATGTTCCTTCTGTATTTACCACTTTAAATGCATATTGCTTACCGTTCACTGTTTTCCTAAAGCCACCAGGTGGAGGTGAGCCTGGGTGCGAGGGTCCTTTCAACGCTGCTTGCAGCTTTAATCTTTGTTTGTGCATTGTTTTGTGGAAAACACTTAAGATGATGAAACATTGATTCATAAGTGGCATTTAGTTTTACCACCTGTATTGTAAATGTAGTTATCAGTAAAGTTTAAGTTGTAAAATATACAAGCACCAATATTCCATCTTGTATTATCTGAAACATGAAGTGTATTGTTTCAGTGAATTTCTGGCAACCACAGCTGCCTGTTTTTAATGTAAATTTAACAAGATAGTTTACAGTCGATTAAGTCATTTGCAATGCTTTTGTTTCCATGTTGGAAATTCCATGTTAATACCTACAGAGACGTCTCTAAAATACATTGTTCTTGAACTAAAAGCGAAACATTTAACACTGAATCTCAAGAGCTCACAGTACGTCTGTTTTGAAAGATTTACACTGTGTAGTAGCATTTAAAAAAATCAATTTCTGTAAGGAAATTTAATGCATGTTTTTTTTTTATAAATGTGGAGCCCTACTGCTGTGCACTCTTTCTTTACACCTTTCCCACTTTACTTTACACAAGCATCCCTTACATTGCACATTTTGCCTTTTGTGATAGCAAAGGTGGATAAAGCTGGCAATGTGACAATTTCAGGTCTTTTCTGAGATCATTATTTCTGCTACTACAATGGTAAACAGTACCTTTTTAATCGAAAAATATGAAAAAAGTCTTTCTTTTTAAGCTGATGGCTGTTTTATCCAAATACTGATAATGCATAACAAAAGCATATGTTTTTTTTTTGTTTGTTGTCTGCACTATTTCATAAAATGGTGCCAGAATGCTCTGTAAGTGGCAAATTGAAACAGCAAGTTGTCCATAATGTCTATACTTACCGCAATTATGAGTGTGGAAAAAAGCAGCACAGATTAATGCTGAAGTATAGGTCTGAATAAATTCAAAGGAAAGGTTGCTTATAGGAAGAAAGGAAAAGTTGTACAAATGAGATACCCTTACCAGAGCAAAGCTGTTACAGTTGCTGCAGAAAGTAAGGGCCTTCTGGGATTTCTGTGTCTAGGTCAATGCCGAGCAAATTGATCCCATAGAAAGTCTGCAGATTAAAAAAAAAAACAGCTTTACTTAGATTCTCCCTCTCAGGCTTGAAGGAATCCGTTTCTGTGATCAATTAGCCTCCCGCATCATGTGTGAATCAATTAGAGTTGCCATAGATAAAAAAAAAAAAAAAGCAGACTTAATGACAGCAGGTTACATTTCTGAGATGAGGGCAAGGCTTCTGCTTTTCTGCTCTTTAAAACTTTCAATTTATCCTCTACCTCCTATAAGACACATTCCCCAGTGAAATTAATGAATTCACAGGGATCACTGACACAGCACTAAGTCTAGTGTGTAAGTGTCTTAAGACATAATAAGATTCATAATTCTTCCCTATATGATTATTAACATAAAAATGATCAGGACATATTGCAGTTGTTTTCAACTTGTGGGCTATGCTCAATGAATACATTAATGAATTTTAAAAAATGGATCGCAGAACTTTTCTTATAGGGTCATCGGCAGCAAAATCAAAATAATGTTAGTAAAGTTGGCACTGACAGCTGTCACCCCCTTGTGGACTGTTTTGTGTGTTTTTCCCAGTGTATGCCCTTATTTGGTCTTTCCTGTTCCATTTTCAATTATGATGTCACTGTTGTATTGTTCACACCTGTCTCCCCCTGATTAGTCTGTGTATAACAGTTTGGTTGTCGGATATTGTTAATGTCATGCTCGGTCTGTTGTTTGTTCACTCCGTTTATTTCAAGTTCTGTTTATATTTGGATTCCCTGCTGTTCCTGTCCGTTCCTGCTCGTTGTGTGGATTGCTTTAACAAAATGTACATGTTCTGGATCCCCTCGCTCCTCCTCCTCATTCCCTACACACCACGACTGTGATAACAGCCTGGTGGGCCATGAACTGACATATAAAGCCGTTGTAGAAAAACTAAAAAAGTATTTTTTTGTACAATGCACTCCAATAAACTTTTATTTACAATTGTGAAAATCATTTTAGGATGAAAGCCTGTTTCCGTCACTGAATAAAAAACTAAAAAGATTATTGTGACTTTTTCCTATCAAAATTGTGTGATATAAACACAACTGAAGGAAAAAAAAGGAAAGGAAGGAAGGAAAGGACGTGACGTGTGGCCAAGTATGGTGACCCATACTCGGAATTTGTGCTCTGCATTTAACCCATCCAAGTGCACACACACAGTAGAGAGAAGTGAACAAACACGCACACACACCGTGAACACACACCCGGAGCAGTGGGCAGCCATATTGCTATCGCTGCGGCGCCCGGGGAGCAGTTGCTCAAGGGACTCACCTCAGTCATGGTATTGAGGGTGGAGAGAGCGCTGGTTATTCACTCCCACCACCTTCAATCCCTACCGGACCTGGGACTCGAACCCGCAACCTTTCGGTTACAAGCCCGACTCCCTAACCATTAGGCCATGGCTGCCCAAAAATTGTGAGAAATAAACAAAATGCAATTATGACTTTTTTCTTGCAATTGCAAGTTTATATCTCGTAATTCTTACTTTCTTGCAATTGTGAGTTTATATATCACAATTATGACTTATTTCATGCAATTGTGAGTTTATTTTTAATGGAACTGTGAGTTTATATCTTTGCAATTCTGACTTTTTTCTCCCTTTTTTTTTTAGGTAATATGACTGTTTTTCTCAGAATTGTGAAATATAAACTTGCAATTCTGAGAAAAAGTCACATTTGTGAGACACAAACTTGTAATTCTAAGACAAAAGTATGAATTGTGTTTATAACTGGCAATTTTGTTTACATACCACAATTCTGACAAAGTCTGAACTGCAAAATAGAAACTTGCAAAAAAAAAAGTCACATTTGTAAGATATAAACTTGCAGTTCTGAGAAAAAGTAACATTTGTTATATAAACTCGCAATTCTAAAAAAAAAAGTACAAATTGTGAGTTTGTAAGTGGCAGTTTTGAGCAATTGTGACTTTTTTCAGGTAATTCTGATTTTTTCTCAGAATTGTGATATAAAGTCACAGTTGTGTTATAAAGTCAGAATTGTGAGAAATAAACTTGCAGTTCTGAGAAAAAGTCACATTTGTGAGACACAAACTTGTAATTCTAAGACAAAAGTATGAATTGTGTTTATAACTGGCAATTTTGTGTTTACATACCACAATTCTGACAAAGTCTGAACTGCAAAATAGAAACTTGCAAAAAAAAAAAGTCACATTTGTAAGATATAAACTTGCAGTTCTGAGAAAAAGTAACATTTGTTATATAAACTCCCAATTCTGAGAAAAAAAGTACAAATTGTGAGTTTGTAAGTGGCAGTTTTGAGCAATTGTGACTTTTTTCAGGTAATTCTGATTTTTTCTCAGAATTGTGATATAAAGTCACAGTTGTGTTATAAAGTCAGAATTGTGAGAAATAAACTTGCAATTCTGATAAAAAGTCACATTTGTGAGATATAAACTTTCAATTCTGTGAAAAAAGTATGAACTGAGTTTACAACTGGCAATTTGAGAGTTTATAACTGGCAATATTGAGTTTACATCTCACAATTCTGACTTTACTCACAATTATGTTTTATGAAGTCATAAATTCCGAAATATAAACTCACAATTCTGAGAAAAAGTCACATTAGTAAGATATAAACTTACAATTCTGAGAAAAAAGTACGAAATATGAGTTTATAACTGGCAATTTTGAGTTTACATCTCACAATTCTGACTTAACTCGCAATTATGTGTTATAAAATGAGAATTACGAGATACAAACTCGCAATTCTGATAAAAAGTCACATTTGTGAGATACAAACTCACAATTGTATGAAAAAGTCACATTTTTAAGATATAAACAATTCTGAGAAAGAAGTACGAATTATGAGTTTATAACTGGCAATTTTGAGTGTAAATCTCACAATTCTGACTTAACTCACAATTGTGTGTTAGAAAGTCAGAATTACGAGATATAAACTTACAATTCTGAGAAAATTATGATTTGTGAGTTTATAACTGGCAATATTGAGTTTACATCTCACAATTCTGACTTTACTCACAATTATGTTTTATAAAGTCATTAATTCTGAAATATAAACTCACAATTCTGAGAAAAAGTCAGATTTGCAAGATATAAACTTGCAATTCTGAGAAAAAAGTACGAAATATGAGTTTATAACCAGCAATTTTGACTTTACATCTCACAATTCTGACTTAACTCAAAATTATGTTTTATGAAGTCATAAATTCCGAAATATAAACTCACAATTCTGAGAAAAAAATAGTGAGATATAAACTCACAATTCTAAATAAAAAAGGATGAATTGTGATTTTGTATCTTACAATTCTGACTTTATTTCTCAGAATTTAGTTTATATCTCAGAAATCCGAGAACAAAAGTCAGAATTTCGAGTTTGAATTACGCAATTATAAGATAAAAAGTCAGAATTGTGAGATAAAAAGTCACAATTACCTTTTTTAAATTTTAAAATTTAAAAAAGGCTTGCCCCGCCTCCGAGTTCTTCTGATTGGTCCACTGCTTTGGAACTGCTTTAACAAAAGCTTACAAAGAAACAACAAAGTAATACATTGAATTGAATGTAAACTTTTGAAGTAGAATAACTAAAGTAGTACTTTCTTATAAGACATACTCCAATAATCTTTATTTACAACTTTCAAATAAAACACAACACTTTAATAGCTTGGATGATAGCAAAATAAATAAATGGAAACAGAGTGAAATTAAAATAGAGGTAAACTGCTTCCCATAAAACTTCTGCTTTATATTATAAGTGGATTTTATAGTAGCTGTTAAATGTTGTTTGAATTCTACATAAATCATTTTACTTGCTATTTTTTGTGCTGTATTGATGTTCCTCCCACAGGTGTAAGTTGTCTGTCGCCGTCTCTCTTCACAGTACAAATATTGATCACTGTCAACACGTGGTCAATTTTCTCCATTTTGCTCTTGTACTCCAGCCAGTTGTGCTGTGTTTGTCAAAGGGAAGGATGCCATCCAGCAAGCTGTGCACTGTGGAAACATCTGAAGTGCCAGAAATATTTAACAGCCTGTTTATTTTGGTTATCAATGCTTTTCCCCCATATCTCATGAGTCTTAAATAGCAACCCGAGAGGCAGTAATTAGCGAGAAAAAGCTCTAAGGAGAGATAATTGGGTTTAGTAGACATAGTTACAAGGAAGTAGTTTAGTTGCAGGAATCTTCTGTCTGTCAGAGAGCCAATTAACGGTATCCGACTGGATCCGAAACATCCTTTGTAGAAACTGCTGCAAAGTCAGCGTGTAAATGAGTCGCATTTATGGTTAGAAATACATTGAGGAAGGCATAGCGGGCGTGAAAGGTTATTTTGATGGAAGTGTAAGAAATTATGTGGACAGTAAAGGCTTTTTAAAATGCTGTGTGCAACACTTACTCCTCTTCTCCTAGGATAAGGAAAGTTGGACAGTCTTGAGCTGCTTACATAATAAAATAGGCTTTAAGATTCAAGGAAGGCTTTATGGCATGGCAATAAATAACACATTTTTGTATTGCCCTGGAAAAAAATGGACGTTTGCTATATTTGGAACACAGTACACCTGCTTAGATTCAGCTCATAAATTATACCAACTTGCCAGCTTGGCATTTTTATATGCTAGACTCACCTGGAAATGTCTAGACTCACCTGAACAGAAAACACATGTATGACATACATTCTGCAGCCTATTACATGTTTAGTGTTAAAAAAAGTAGAATTAATTCACTAAAATGTTATAATTGTCATCCATTACAGCCATCATATCATTCTAAACTTCTATGACTGACTTTCTACCATACAAGATAAAAAAAGATGTTTTACAGAATGTCCACGCTGCTCTTTTACAGTCAAAGCAATGGTCAGGGACTATCTAGCTTAAAAAAATAATAAATAATAATAATAAAAAACACAATATTCCACGTCTACTGAAGTTATATGTCATAGTAGACAAAGAAAAAACCATTAGACATAAAAAATCGATTTACATCAATTTCCATTTACATTTGGGAGTGTGTGATATTTTCTTGAATTTTGTCGATAATGATAATTGGACGATATTTTGCTAAGTGTGTTATAGTGCTGGTATTTTGGCAGGTTTAGGACTGTCGTGGACAGCTGACTCCCAAAGCTTTTGATATTCTTCATTTTCTGTTAAGCTGATTAGTTTGCAGAAGTAACAGAAATTAACTTTTTAAAAAAGTTGAAATTGATTTAACCTTTTCTGGGCTTTTTTTTCCCCTTTATAAGACAATTTAAAGGTTTTTCTAACCTAATTAAATGTATGCATCATCTTTTGTGTCAAATTCTTAAATTTAATTAACAAATTCAAATAGTAATACACTATACCAATCAAATGAAATCAGTATCAACAAAATTTGTGTTTGCAATGTAGAGGTGGTACAAGTGCATACATAAAGTATTGATGTTTTAAAAATGAAATGTTAAATAGTGAGTCATTGAGTCATTCATTCAAACAATTCATTCAAACACTGAATAAAAAATAAAAAAGGCTATTGCGATTTTTTTTTTTATCTCACAATTCTGACTTTTTTCTTCCAAATATGAGTTCATATCTCAATTCTGGCTTTGTTTTTCTCAGAATTGTGATATAATCTCGCAACTTTTTTCTCGCAAATGCGAGTTTGTGTATCGCAATTCTGACTTTTTTCTTGCTAATTTGAGTTTGTATCTTGCAATTCTGACTTTTTCTTGCAATTTCGAGTTTATATCTCGCAATTCAGATTTTTATCTTGCAAATGCGAATTGGCATGTCGCAATTCTGACTTTTTCGGAAATTGCGAGTTTTTGTTTTTCTCAGAATTATGAGAAACAAACTCGCAATTCTGACTTTCTTCTCGCAATTGCGAGTTTATATCACCCAATTCTAACTTTTTCTCACAAATGCAAGCTAGAATTCTGACTTTTTTCTTGCAAATTTGAGTTTGTATCTTGTAATTCGGACTTTTTATTGCAATTTCGAGTTTATATCTCACAATTCTCACTTTTTATCTTGCAAATGCGAGTTTGTATGTCACAATTCTGACTGTCTTTCGGAAATTGCGAGTTTATATCTCCCAATTTTTTGTTTTTCTCACAATTGTGAGAAACAAACTCGCAATTCTGACTTTTTTCTCGCAATTGCGAGTTTATATCACCCAAATTTTTTTTCTCACAAATGCAAGCTTGTATCTTACAATTCTGACTTTTTTCTTGCAAATTTTAATTTGTATCTTGCAATTCAGACTTTTTCTTGCAAATGCGAGTTTGTATCTCACAATTCTTTTGTTTTCTCGAAATTGCGAGTTTATATCGCAATTCTTTGTTTTTCTCAGAATTGTGAGATATAAACTTGCAATTCTGACTTTTTCTCACCATTGAGTTTATATCTCGCAATTCTGACAAATTTCTCAAAATTGTAAGTTATGAACTTGCAATTCTGACTTTTCTTCTTGTAATTGCGAGTTTATATCTCGAAGTCCAACTATTTTCTCGCAAATGCGAGCTTGTATCTTGCAATTCTGAATTTTTTCTTGCCATTACGAGTTTATATTTTGCAATTCACATTTTTTTCGTGCAAATGCGAGTTTGTATCCCACAGTTTGGACCTTTTTTCTTGCATATTTCACAATTCATATCTCACAATTTTAACTTTGTTTTTCTCAGAATTGTGAGACTTTATGATACACAATTGCAATTTAATTCTGACTTTATAATACACAGTTGTAAGTTAGAAAAGTTCCAATTGCGTGATATAAACCTGCACTTCTGAGAAAAAAAGTGACAATTCCAAGTTTGTCACACAAATCTGACTTAATTTCTCAGAATTGGGAGTTTGCATCTCACAATTCTAAAAAAAGTCAAAATCGTGAGATGTAAACTCGCAATTGCGAGAAAAAAAGTCAGAACTGTTAGATAAAAAGTCGCAATTACCTTTTTTATTTTTTACTCAGTGGCATAAAAAGGCTTCCATACAAAACAGTTCTGCTGTGGTTTGTTTGAAACTATTTTCGTGGACAAAACAGGAACTGTTGTGTCCAAAATGTAATTTTATCGGCCTGTTTTACAAAATATCACATTTGCAGTTGTACTGATATTTGGAGAAAAAAACTATACTCTTTGTGTGATATTAACTATGATGTATCAGATGATACAAACACAAAACACATTTAAAAGTCATACAGAGGCATATTTGCCCCTTTATCTTGATTTTTTGGGGAATTCTGAATGTATTTTTAAATTAAAAGATTCTTTATAGTGGAAAAAAGTTCTCTTACTTGTTAAAAAGTTGTTCTGAAAAGGTTTTTTGGGAACCCAAAATGGTTCTTCTATCGCATCGCTATGGAAAGTCACTTTTGAAACTTAATTTGCGATTGTACTGTAACAAGTTTTATCCCAAAAAATATAAAATTCCAAACACCAAGAACCCTCCACATTTCAAAAACATTCCTTTATTATAAATAAATTATTTGTATAAAAAATTGAATTGGCATGCTTCAACCATGGCATTTGCACACTCACAACCCGAGGTTATAGACCAGAGTAGCCAATACAAGAGACAAACGCATTTTCCAATGCAGGTCTGACACTTTGGGACAAGAATGAAAAATTTTCACAACCACAAAATACTTACAATTAGAATAACATGTAACATGGTCGACTCCAATATTTGTTCTGTTTCTTTAAACTTCTTTATTTTTTTTCTCTCACCCTTTTGCCAGTGTCCCGTTTTATTGGCTGCCCACGTAAATGGCAGCTTTTGTCTCCTTTTTTTTGGACGGCCGCCTATGCTTTCTTATAAAATATCCAGGAAAAAAAGTCCAAGAGTCCATCCTCTTGTCCACAAACAACACCGATGTCTCATGCTTGGATTTCAGTCATTGGATCCTGTTTTGTCGGAGCCAGCCAGATCCATGGCAAACCATTTTCAGGATGTGCACTCATATGGCATGATTGGTGTAGCTGACATAAGTTGTTTTTGTGGACGGTGCTGAAAAAGCAAATAGCCAGTTAAAGAAAACAGCAGTGCGTCGGAAAGGAAAAAACAAAGATGAGAGAATTGTGGTATGCTGAGTTAATTTCCACTTCATTTCATGGATTGAAAATGATTTTTCTTTTGCTTTCATTTAAAAGTAGAAAGGGACAATTGAGAAAGTAATAACATATTCTTTTGTCACGTCTTTATCTTGTGCCTTTTTGCAAAAAAGGTCTGGGCTGTGACATGTCACTCTCAAGAAGTCATTGTAAAAGAATTCAAGGCAATGAAGTAAAATGAGTGAACACTTATTTCAGACATTATTCACTCAATTTTTGGAAACAGAAAATATGCTCCTATAACTTCTGCCATCATTCACCTTCACGTTGTTACAATCCCACATGAATTTCTTTCTTTCATTTCTTTCAAAAGGTGAGTTTTTGAAAAATATCTCAGCTACTATTGACAATATTATTAAATTTGAATGAGAACTATGTCTTTCAGGCCCTGAAATGATATATGACTATATATGATAATGACTATAAAGGACTGTCCTAGTCATACGGACCATTTTTATGGTGCATTCAATGAGACGAGAGCACATTACTCAAAATTTTATCTTTGTGTTTCACACAAGAAAGAAAGTTCAGGGTTTTTAAAGGGGTCATCGGATGCCCGTTTTCCACAAGCTGATATGATTCTTTAGGGTCTTAATGAAAAGACTAAAATATACTTTGGTTAAAAGTTCTCAATGGTTGTGTAAAACAACACCCTTTTTACCTTGCCAAAATTAGCTCTGCAAAAATCATCTCATTCTGGTTGAGGCTGCTTTAAATGCAAATGAGCTCTGCTCGCCCCACCCCTCTCTTCTCTCTGTGGAGTGATGAGCCTGTTTACTTTAGCCACATTTAGCCGCATTTAGCCGTTAAACTTGCTAACTAGCACATTATTAGGAAAGGCGATCGCAAAGATTAATAAAAAAAAAAACTTATACTCACTTCTGCAGTAAGTGAAGCTGGATCATGAATGATTCGCGCGAACATAGACGGATATATGTAGATCGGGAGGCGCATTCCCTTCACAAACAAACAAGATATTCTTGTCTAACTTACATCCCTGCTCCAGCATCGAAACAATGGAGGTTGGACTGTTACAGCTGATCTGAGGTAAGACGCTCATGTCAATCAACTATCGCTACAACGACAGGCATCTGAGAATGGCTCAATTTGAAAAAGTGGATATTGTTTTTACAGATTAATTAAAAACCACTGCATGGATTTTTATCATTATAGGGTAGATTTGTACATACACTGCCAACACACATTAATGTTCAAACAACATGTAAAAGTGAACTTAGCATCCGATGACCCCTTTAAACAACATTAGACATGCAGATTTCGCAAAAGGCTCAAGTTGGTCATGTGGATTCGCTGTTTTGACCAATAGAAAGCTGCTTAGTTAATACATTGCTACACTATCAACACTATTTTGTCTGAAAATTTCACTTTAAATATTGTCTCATTAATTGGTCCATATTGCTACTAACTCTACAGACCTGACTCACGACAACACATTAGCATATTTTAGTGTTGTAATGCAGCATTTACTGTTCACAAATTAAACATCGTGAGAAACACCAAAACGTGTTTGTCCTCCAAATGGCATTCTCTGCTTATTCATTACATGCCACATTTGCCTCTCATTATGAACTGGCCCTGTGTTAGAGCCCTTTAGCACAAGGGTCACGGCACATTAGTGAGGGTCTGAACATTTGCATTAACTTTTTACACAGTGCTGTGAACCTGCGCATGCTGCCCTTGTCCTGGTTAATGATCAGATCCCTCAAGTAAAAGGTAACTGCTGAAATACGGTCTGCTGCCATGAGCTTGCAGATTCCCTCAGTTGTCATTTTTTTTATACAAGATGTGAATCAAGCCTAAATGTTCCATCTAGTGTTGGTGTCACACAATGCAGGCGGCATAGCTAATGAATTAGCAATGATACTCTAGTGAATGTGTCCTTATCTGCTCCATTTCCTCACAATAAAATGCTTCAGATGACAAGATAAATACCAAAGAGAGTAAGCAATCCAAGCACTGCAGAATGATTAGTTATCAGTTCATTAGCACAAACATCATGCCACCATTAAAGGAACAGTTCACTCAAAAATTACATTTCTGTTCATAATATACTACGCGTTTACTTTAATATATGTGGTCAATGACATACGACTGAAGTAAAATTATTTGGCCTTTCAGCATTGTTGTGTATTTGAACCCTTTCCAACAATGACTGTATGATTTTGGGATCCATCTTTTCACACTGAGGACAACTGAGGGATTATATGCAACTATTACAGAAGGTTCAAACGCTCACTGATGCTCCAGAAGGAAACACAATGCATTAAGAGCTGGGGGGTGAAAACTTTTGGAATTTGAAGATCAGGGTAAATGTAACATTTTGATTTCTGAGAAACATATCTTCTGTAGCTTCTAAAGGGCAGTACTAAATGAAAAAAATATGATATTTAGGCAAAATAATAAAAATGTACACATCTTGATTCTGGTCAAAAGTTTTCACCCCCTGCCTCATTAATGCTGAGTTGTCCTCAGTGTGAAAAGATGAATCTTAAAATCATACAGTCATTGTTGGAAAGAGTTCAAATACACAAAAATGCTGAAAAACCAAAGAATTTGTGGGACCTGAAGGATTTTTATGAAGAACAGCAGGCATTTTATTGAACTGTTTAGGACAAACAAGGGACTTATGAACAGCTATCACTAAACAATAAAAACAACTTTGGATCATTCAGGTATCATTTGGATCATTTTGAACGGGGTCATTTTTATAAATTCAACTATTATTTTCTCTTGTGGACTATATGTAAATGTCTCTTATGTGAAATATCTTATTCAGGTCAGCACTAAACAAAAAATAACATGCATTTTGCATGATCCCTCTTATGTTGGTAAAATAATTGACATTTTGCAGATTCTGCAAGGTGTATGTAAACTTTTGACTTCAACTGTATAAGAAAAAAAAATCATGCAAATTCATTGGTTAAAAAGAGTGGAAACCCTGAAGAACATTTGGCTCTGAAAATGTCTGGAATCCTGAAATTAAATTTCCATAAACTAGGACTGTTGGATCTTCCAACATCTTGTGAACAGTGGAGGGCCTGGAGGTTGAGAACCACTGCTAATAAAATATTAAGCCAAACTACTAAGCTTTTCTTTTCAAGAACTTCTTTGAATCTTTTTCTGACTTTATGATGTCAGGAGAGTTTTATAACCTTGAATTTTTCACCCCTACACCCCCCAAATGGAGATATTAAAATACATGAATTGCATTTTTAATGTAGTTTTAAATAAATTAAGATAAAAAAAATCAACATAATGTCATTGACCCATGTGCCATATTAATATTAACAAACTGTGCTTAAAAGAGAAGACGTCTGTACTCACTACTATTGTCCACACTCTCACAGAGTTCGGTTTTCACCTCTCCATTGGGTCGTTCACTGGCCAGCTGGCTGAGCTTGTTTGTCATGGTGGCTGCGGTGACGATGGCCTTGAAGCTGCGCTTGCGTTTGGGCACGTTTTGTTCCGGGTGCAGGATAATGATGTAGACTTTGGGCATGTACAGCATCCCCAGAGACACGGATGCACTCAGGCTCAGAGAGACGGTCAGTGTGGCTGTCTGAATGTACATCTGGAGAAAAGAAGAGGGAGATATCAGTAGTTATAGTATAGATAAAATACTGTGCAAAACAGTACTGCTCTATAGGCGACAAAAGTTCTAATACAACATTTTCTTTCATAAAGGTCCATACTCTTAAGAAAAAAATGTGGTTTCTTAATCTTTCATCAAGGAGAAATAACTTTCTCCACCTTTGATGTGACTTTCTTCTTTTACTCATGTAACCAAGGCCACACTAACTAGACTCCTGTGTTATGTTTTATATGCTCACTGCTCTATGGTTGTTCTGTATGGCTGTTAGGCAGTTATTTTTAGTGTTAGGTGGTGTATCATTTATGTTTGAAGAACTTGCATCAGATTTGGGTTAGGGATTTGTTCTAGGTAGTTACATACAGTAGCAAGCGACAAATTATTGCTAATATTACTATGTTAGTTGATTATTAAGTTAGAATGCACCTCACGATCAGTTCTGACTCTGACACTTTTAGCAATAATGCTAACATACAAATTTACAAAACCTAAACCTAGGATGCAACCACACGCCCCGAGCAAGACAATTTAAAATGTCGAGTCATCCTTGCCCACGTCTGAGAGTTTGATAAATGGCTAACCTCGCTAACAAATATATTACTGCTTTCCTTACCTTGGGTGCGAGTGATCAGTAAGTTAACGAGCAGTAAATGATAACATATGCCTGCTGTGGGTGAAGCAGATGATAAAGCTCCTCACGTTTATATTAAGAGAAATGGGGTGCTGAGAATGAATGAGCTCAGGTTTTTAGGTCAGGGAAGGAGAATCTGGAGCACCGCAGGAGGATGACACTCCGTACTACTGCTTAGATGAGACTGAAATCAAATTAACTGTATTGCTTAGTACTGACGTGGGCAGAGAGGTAAACACATCAGCAGAGGATTTCATGTACTGTCTCTCCGAGACAATAGAGCGCTGCCATCCTGTCAAGGAAATTTGACTGCGCACAATGCTCGCTGAATCTCTCTTTGAATTGTAATTTAATTCAAGTCTAACCTTGTGACCCTGCAACCACTCCTTTGTGTGAGTCTCCATACTGACAGACGGTATAAGGAAGGACACTCGCTGCAAAAAGAAATTGGAGAACATACTGTAGTGGCTGTGGCAAAGGAAGTATGGCATTTTAATTAAAACAAGCAAATGAGTTGTATGGCCTTTAGCATTTCTTCGAGAATGGTAATGTATTTTAGCTGGATTCTCTGCTGAAAAAACTAGGCTAGTCTGATGGCTGTTTTTAAAGGGGCTTTGGCAACTTTTTAGCTGTTCAGACTGGGACTATTACCAGTTAAATCTGCTGAACACCAGTCAGACCAGCTTGGTCAAGCTGAGAAACCAATAAAAACCAGCTACAACCAAAAAAGAAGTGCATTATTTGGGAAATAGTTGACTAAATGGCTTCTGAATTACTTGTTTTCAAAAAGACTTTGATATTTTTTCATGTCATGTCAAATGTCATATATCTATGGAGCCCCTAAGGAGACAAAGTGATGGAAAGAATATGAGATTGGAGGAAAAATGATATTTCAATGCCTTTGAGTTCACTCGCAAAAGTATTGCATTTCCCAAAGAAACTTTGCTTCCTCACAAAAGCATTGAAATAAAGGGTTTTTTTTCAGCTCATATTATTTTCATCACTAGAGGTTTGTGGGCAAGATGCAAAGTTTCTCTAAGGGAACACAAAGGTTTTGCAAGAAAACACAAAGTTTCTTGGGGCAATGTAAATTATTTGTGAGAGAATGCAAACATTTTGCAAGAGAACCCAAAGGTTCTCTTGGGAATGTAAATGATCTCAGGGAACACAAAACATTTGCAAAAGAAGTGTCAGGGGAATGCAAAAGTTTTGCAAAAGAAGCCAAAGGTTCTCGGAAAAACACAAAAGCTTTGCGAAAGAAGCCACAGGTTCTCAGGGGAATGCAAAAGTTTCACGAAAGCACCCAGGGGTTCTCAGGAGAACACAAAAGTTTTGCGAAAGAACCCAAAGGTTCTCAGGGGAATGCAAAAGTTTTGCGAATTAATCCAAAGGTTCTCAGGGGAAACAAAAGCTTTCTTGAAAAGAACCCAAAGTTTTCAGGAGAACAAAAATTTTCTTGAAAGAACCCAAAGGTTCTCAGGAAAAGAAGCCAAAGAACCCAAAGTTTCTCCGAAAAAAAGTTCTTGGAAGAACCCAAAGTTTTCTCGCATAAAAGTTTTCTGAAAGAACCCAAGGTTCTCAGGAGAAGCAAAGTTTTGCGAAAGAACCCAAAGGTTCTCAGGAGAACACAAAAGCTTTGCGAAAGAACCCAAAGGTTCTCAGGGAAACACAAAAGTTTTGCGAAAGAACCCAAAGGTTCTCGGGGGAATGTAAATGATCTCAGGGGAATGCAAAATTTTGTGAAAGAACCCAAAGTTTCTTGGGGGAACACAAAAGATCTCAGGGAAATACAAAAGTTTGCGAAAGAACCCAAAAGTCTTGGGAGAACACAAAAGTTTAGCAAAAGAACCCAAGGGTTCTTGAGGAAATGCAAAAGATCTCAGAGGAACACAAAAGTTTTGCAAAAGAACCCAACGGTTCTTGGGGGAATAAAAAAGATTTCAGGGGAATATAAAAATTTGGCGAAAGCGCCCAAGGGTTCTCAGGGAAATGCAAAAGATCTCAGATGAACACAAACATTTTGTGAAACTTATGTGAGGAACGCAAAAGATCTCAGGGGAATACAAAAGTTTTGCAGAAGAACCCAAAGGTTCTTTTGGGAATGAAAAAGATCTCAGGGGAACACAAAAGTTTTGTGAAAGATCCCAAGGGTTCTCGAGGAAATGCAAATGATCTCAGGTAAACACAAATGTTTTGTGAAACTTTTGTGAGGAATGCAAAAGATCTCAGGGGAACACAAAAGTTTTGTGAGAGAACACAACAATTTCACGAGAGAACCCAAAGGTTCTCAGGGGAACACGAAAGTTTTGCGAGAGAAACTCAAAAGCATTTAAATTACATTTTCTGATCCAGTTTTTCCTTTCCTTCCATTATTTTCTCATTACCATGTCCCTTCGGGGCTCCATATACTGTATATTACATCATATAATGTGGCAGAAACAAACTGCCTAGAAAATAAAAGAAAATAAAAATGTCTCAATTAAACATTTCTCCTTCTTTGTGTTTTTAGTTAGCCATCATTTAGCAAGCTAACGGCTATCTTAGGATAATGCTAACTGCTACGATTCATTTACTATTTCTTAAGCCCAAATTAAACTTCCATTTTGATGTAATGCTTAACATATGCTACAGTCAGTCGCATTGCCTTATTACAAGTGACAGTGTCTTGTCAATGTAGGCACCAGTTGCTCTTGCCATCTACAGTAGTTTATTGCTATAATTCCATCTCATCCACTTCTTTTTTGATTGTGAATCAGCAAGCAGTGTTGCCACCTTGGACCTGACTCATAAAATAATAATAATAATATATAACACACATCTCCTTTCTTATTCTTTTCTAGATATTTATGTATTTTTGTACTTTTCTGTTCAAATCTAGAAGTTTGCTTTACCATACTTTCCATGTTACTGTACAACCAGGGTGAAAGGATTTTATCAAGCACTCTTCATTCATATGTTACTGTGGATAAAAGCATCTGTCAAATGAATAAATGTAAATGTATTTCAGCTACACCCATTACTAACAGGTGCATAAAATCAAGCACAAAGCCATGCAACCTCCACAGAAAATCCTTAAAATCGAATGAATGCTGCTTAATTTGACATATTTGCAACAAAATCAGCAAATACATCAAGAACATGCAGCATATTTCTATAGTTTATCCTGAAAAGCACTTGCGTGTGTGTTTTTATATTTTTATGTGCCTATTGTAATTCACAGCGTCAGTCAGTAGCACCAAAACAGCAGGGGTAAAAAAAGAAAACACACTCTCAAAAAGCCATACGAAGAAGTAAACTCCATTTAACTAAAGATCTTTGGGGAGCTTAAGTGGTTTAAAAATCAATGCCACAGCATGTGAGCGGTGAACGAATAAACACAACCAACTATATATAAACTGGAACTCATTCAAAATGTCCGTAAAACTGCAGATGACTCATCTAACTCTAATTACCCCCGGCAGGCATCCTTTCCTCATCTTTTCATCTGTTCCCCTCTATTCAGCTGCACTGCAATGCAAAGTAAGGGTACTGACAGAAAAACCAATTGGTATAGTTCCTTCCCTCACTCCAGGACGTTTAACACAAGCAATCCCAATGCTAATGTACAACCGGCTCCCTTCAATGAGGAAATGCACAAGTATGCTAAAGAAACGGGAGCATTAATGCAGAAAATAAGCAGAAACGAGGAGGCGCAAGGTTCAAATTACACGCCATGCAGCTGTAAAGAAACTTCTCAGATTTAATGAGCACGGAGTGAGGAGACGTGAATAAGAGAGACATGCCTCAATAAAATACTCATATCTGTGTCCTCATATTGCGGTTGCTCATTGCAATAATCTTTTTAACATCAGTGAGGGCGAAAGAAATAAGCCCGGGAGAGATAAGGGAAACGGGAAATACGCTCGGCGGATTTCTTTCCATTTGGAGTCTTTTGTCATGCGGAGGAATGAAAAAACGGTCTGATTTGAGGGAAACAATTTCCTCTTTTACGTAACTTTTAATTTAATACCACCCCGAGGGCCAGCTGTTTACCACGCCGTTTGTTTTCACCGTGTTTGTTTCTCAAAATGAATGCTAGAGTGGCTTTTATGCTAAATTCTGCGGTTCCGCTAATCCCTCGTGTATGTGAAGCCACCTCGTCGAGTAAAAATAGCCTATCATAACTCACTTATGCTAATCTGACTGAGATATGCTATCTAGCAGATGATAATTAAACACTGGAAAAGCTGAGAGGAAGATTTTGACATTTTGTACTATATATAGGCTTAAAAGCTTCATAATTTGCTTATCTAAAACATTATGTAAAATCAGACTAAATGATACTTCAGCTCAATGAAAAACCTGTATAATTAAACAAGTGTGACTACAAATGCCTTACATTTGATAGCAAAAAATATGCTGTATGCAAATAGAGACACAAAGTCATGACCATTGCATTGCGTTTGCTAGCTGTGATGTTAACACACCTGTGAGAAACCTGACTGTAGTAAGCCTAAAGTATACTTACTTTTTACACGTTCACGAGGGACAGCGTACAAAACAAAAAACAGCTAAAACCAGCCAACCATCCTGGTCAGCAGGATGGTTTTAGAGGGGTTTTGGACACTTCTTTAGCTGGTCAGGCTGGGAGAAGACCGGGGATGCGCACTGAATTTATTTTGCAGTAATCACTTGTTCCACAAGGTGGCAACACTGTCTCAGGCCGTTTTTTTGAATGGAAATATTACCAAATTTTAGAATTAGACACTTTGAAAATATGCCAATAATAACATAATAACTTCTTTTAACTTAAGCGCTGCTTTTTTATAATGCTGTTTCATGCAAGAGACGCGAAGTTAAATGCCTAGTTAAATGTCCATGTTTACAAAAAACAAAAAAAACAAAAAATGGAAAAGCTGCGCAACTGAATAAAAAAACCCATGAAGAACTACTACTATATGTCTCATATTTCATGTTTGCATCATGATGACAGGCTGAAAGCTTGTTTTTACAGAACACGTATAGGTAATAATAGTCTACCTTCAGTCATTTTGAATTTGAATTAGCTTTACTTTTGAGATTTTTTTAAAAGCATTTTGCTCATATTATTTCTAAACATTTACATCATGTTGACAAGTTCACGTGTGGTGCACTTGGAATAGAATTTTCGTTAACTAGAGGTTAATAAAGAAAAAGTTACTTGAATCATGTTGTTGTTACGCAGTCGCTGCGTGCTGGACGGAACGAGACGAGATAACAAGCAACAATATTTAATATAATCTTCAGGTAGCACAAGCAGGAACAGGCAGGAATATCCACACACGTAGAAACAATAAACCAACAATAAAGACCGACAAGGAACTAATGACAAAGACAGATTTATAAAGGGTGTGCTAATTACAAAGACAGGTGAACCAGATGAAGCTAACAAGGACTAAACCAAATCAGACAGATCGATGGGGGGAGACAATGGGAGAAACCAAGAAAACAAACAGACAGAACTGTAACATTACGCCCCCCTCCGAATAGGCGCGTCCTCGCGCCATAGAAAACAAAACAAAACAGATTAGGAGGCGAAAAAAAAAGAACAGAAAAACCAGAGTCCATGGGGGAGGAGGCTTCGGCGGAGGACGGAACCCCGGAAGGGGGACAAAAACCAGAGTCAACAGAGTCCAAGGGGGCGACGAAGGTGGGAGGAGCCAGGGAGGAAACAGGAGGGACCCGGAGCAGGAGAAGCAGAGGGAGACCCAGACCGCAGCCATGATGACCCACGGTGGAGCCGATGGAGGGAGGAGCCATGGTGGAGGAAGGGCTGACGACTCCAGGGGGCCGACCGACAGAGGCGGAGCAGCTGGCGGAGGAGCTGGCGGAGGAGCCCGAGGCGGAGACGGAGAGCCGAAGATCCAGGGCGACACCGAGGATCCGGAGGGCCAAGGCGGAGCCCTAGGCTCTGGCAACCGAGGCATAGGCGGAGATCCGGAGGTCCGCGGCGGAGCCGGAGCGACAGAGGATGGAGGCTGTGCCGGAGGGAGGGAGGAGCCCAACAGAGCCGGTGGGATGGAGCGACGAGGCAAAGCCGGAGGAGTGGAGTCCCGAGGCGATGGCGGGACGACGACCGACCAAGGCGGAGCCGGAGGGACGAGGGAGCCCGGTGGAGCTGGTGGGCCGACGGGCGACGGTGGAGACGAGGGAGCTGAGAGCCGTGGTGGAGCCGCAGGGTCGGAGGGCCGAGGCGGAGTTCTGGACTCAGAGGCTGGAGGCGGAGCTGAGGGATCCTCCAGCCATGACGCCGATGGAAGCTGGCAGACCCGCGGCGAGCCCACTGCACAGGTGGTGGGCTGAGGGTGAGCAGAGGGGCTGTCAGGGGACAGCGGTGGCCAGACAGACATGGATGTAGACAGAAGAGGGTGGGTGGGTGGGAATCCCAGGCAGACAGGATGATAATTACAGGTAGGTAATTCAGTAAAGAAGTCTATTAAATCCCCAGAGTCTTGCTCAAGCTCACCCCCAGCGGTGGTGCAGTGGGCAGGGCTCTCCATAGCCCTCTCTTGCTCCACGCAGCACTCCACCTTCGCGGATGTAGTTTCCGGCTCTCGCACCTGGTCAGACGTGTCAGGCTCTGGCTCTGTCGCTCTTGGCTCTGGCTCTTTATCTGCGGTGGGCTCGGGCTCCAACTCCGCTTGTCGGGGTGATGGTTGGCTGGGTTCTGGGTCTGGAGTGGGGCTGACGTCCTCCTTGACGAAGTCAATAGTCCATGACGATCCACAGGACGCCAGCACCCACTCGATGTAGTCCGGCAGGCTCTCTCGAGGACCCTCCCCGGATAGCAGCCCCTTAGTGGTGGTGTTCAGTCCTGCACGGTAGAAAGTGCAAAGGCTGCTATCCGGGAAGTGGGAGTGTTCTGCCAGGAAGATGTAATCTCGGGTGTGGTCCTCAAGAGAGCGTTCCCCCTGCTTCATGATGATGAGGAGAACAGTGGGATCCATGGGGGTAAATCAAAAAAGAAAACACTGAGAAACAAGACAAAAAATAAACGCAGGGGAATAACGCCGGTTAAACTGTTGTCGGTCGGTCTTTCTGTTACGCAGTCGTAACAGAATTTTTTGCCATATCACCCAGCCCTAGTTATTGTTCATAACTTACAGGGAAAAACAGAGCAAACACTGGACATGGATAAAGCTTTCTAGAGCATGTGTTGACCACCGGCATCGGCACACAACTTCATATAGAGTATACTTTGAAATGCTACACGTTCGATACGCTAGCGCACGCGTACAAAAACGAAGTATACTTTGGGCTGTAGAATGCTATAGCACCCTATGTAGCTAAGCTTGGTTTCCTCTTTACAGTGTGTAATGCAAGGTGTGTTGCATTGTTAGCAGTGTAGTCATTTTTAAACCAAATTTCTTTTGCTTTCTGTTGGTCAATTTGAACATGTTGCAAAATTGACATGGGGAAATTTTTCCTGATTCCAATTGAATTTGCCAATTGGAAAATGTAATGCTCAACCTTGTTTGTCATCACTAAGGGGGCGTTTACATGTCACCATTTTCTAAAAACTGATTAAAATGGTGTTTTACGGACCTTAAAACGCGAACATCTGAAAATGGTTTTCGAAAAACAAGTTTTTGAAAGTGATATCGATAGCATCTTTGTGTAAAGCATAAAACTTACATTTGTGTAAACAGTTACGCACATGCATATTACACATAGATTGTAAAAAAGATGGACGACGTGTCTCCACGTCTTTCCACTATAGGAAAATGAAGCCGTATCTCAGTATGGCCACTGTCATCTTGCGTCATTTGAAGCCAGAGTCTGCACAGTAGAGATTAATTTGGAAACCAGGTCTGCGCAGTAGGGTTTTGACGTAGAGCCATGGTATTGAAGTCTCACCCAAACTCCGTAGACCCAATCGCAAGATCACAATCATGACACCACACCCCGTTTTTATAGCATCAAATAACGAATTAAAAGCAAACTTATTCGAAATACAATACGTTGGAGTGAAAGTGAAATTTAATTATTAAGGTTGTCTCACGTTCCATTAGATTATATGGAGAGGGCGGGGTTTATGACTTATAATGGGACAAGCCACGAAAGGGCAATCGAAAAGTTTTGCCTTCATTTTTTACAGGACTTGTGCGGCACACTTGGTGTTACAGTACATGTTCAGTTTATAGGCATGCACAAGAACGCGACAACCAAAACAAAAATGGCGGACTAGAGGACTGTGTTTGTGCATGCATAATTATTAGATTTCGATTATTTTGGAAGCATATCAGGTACAGTACATGGCAAATTCTCTCAAGGAGAGAAAAAAAAAATCACTGAACTAATGCTGTAAAATGTACATGAGAGTCAGTTGGTACTACATTACTATAATATTGAACAATAAAATTAATTTGTACACAAACACTTAAATTACACTCAATGAAGATTTTATAATAGTAAAAGAAATATATTTTTACATAAATATTTTTTTACCCAATTTTTTTTTTTAAATATAAACATTTAAATAGTAAAAATTTGACAGATTTATTCAAACATAAATTCAACATTAAAGAACAATAAAAAATAAAAATGTTATATGTTGCGTATATTTCACCAAATGCTCCTCTCTAGAGTAAATTTTTCTAGCTGATTAATGAGTTTATGGTCAAGGTAAATGTGATGTAACATGACATTGTTTACAAGCTGTTATATTGACATCTTTGCATGGTTGAAACATTATAAGACTTTGTTTCATATCAATAGTAACAAAGCACAAAGCTTATTACGATTCACTGGATGGGAGGTGCGCTATGTTCCGTTCATTAACTGAAAATAAAAATTGATAGTTTTGTAAAAATGAGAACCGATTAAAATCGAATAATCAATATTCTTTTTTACCCAGCCTTACATAATACAACATTTTTAGACATTTTTGCAGATCTGTATGAACATCACCTGTATGCAGATTTAACACACACACACACACACAATGGGAAAAAAAACTTTTTCATTTTTAGTACACTGAGCTGGATGATGCAACAATTTGTAGTTAAAAAGTACAAAAAAATATTCAGAAAATAACTAATCATTTTGCTAGAGAAGAACCTTAATTGTCAACTTGGATAGTGTGGATTATATTAACGCTACCTAAATATAGATTTTGGACCATCAAAAATGGTCTACGTTGAGCCCTGTTCACTTGCATTAGATGGGGAAAAATCCTGGAACGTTGCCCTCCAAAATATTAATTCCTCTTTGGCTGAAGAACAAAAATCATCTTGGATGGCTTGGGGGTGAGTAAATCATCAGGACATGGTTTAAAGAAACCATTTATGTGATAATTGGGTGAAGGGGTGAGCATATATAATCCAGATGCATTGTGTTTTGGTGCTCATGTGGCTCACCCAAATTCAAGTTTGACCCATGGCACGTTCTGAGCCAATCAGGCAAGTGTCAAGGATTAAAAAAGCAAATACCTAAAGCTTTAGCATTTGCTGCATGCAAAACACATACTAGGGTGGATTTGAAACTGCAAACCCCCTCTAGTCATTTTCAATAGGTTGGCACAATGGATTACAGACCATTGAGTTGATTGGCAGGTATTTTGTCTGCAAGGGAAACTATCCAAGGGATAATCTATTGTAATGAGCCTCATGCACGTCACATGCCGGGAACATTTTAAGTGGGAAAATGGCAGTTCGATCAATGTCAGTGTGCTTTAAATCCCTTTTGCTAATTACTAAACTGAATCGCTCCATGAGCTAATTCTGTATTGCATGCACAACTGGATTCGATAGCATGACAGGCTTTTCACAGATGTCTTTGCACAGCAGTAGACCTAGAACATTGTAGCAATGGTGTCAAAAATGCAGATTATTAAAGGTGTAACGTTACTAAATGTTGTAAACAAAAACAATCACAAAATGAAGGAATGCTAGGAAATGTGCTATCGGCAGGGAAAATATGATCAAACAAAATATGTAAGGGATAACAAACAGTTAGCCAGTCATTATAACAAAATAAACCCGGCAGTAGAGCCGGGCAAACCATTACGCTACACAGGCGACTGCTTAGGGTACCATCATTTGGGATTTATTTACTTTGATGAAAAAGTTGATGAGAAAGTTCAATAGTTGAGATGAGAAAGATTCTCATGCAGTGCAGCGGTTTCAAACAGGGGCCTGTGGAAAATTTGAGAATAAAAAAAATGCCTTTAAAAAAAGTGCAGTAAACTGTAAATATAGGGAACTATAAATTGATATATACAGTACGTATATGCATATGTGTCACGGAGTCACCAGGCTCTCTCACGACCACGCAACGATCCCAATCACCTGAATTCTGAACACCTGCACTCAGTCAGCACACCCTCAACAACCACAGCATATAAGCACACACCTCAGTTCAGTCCTTGTCTGTCCTCAATTTGGATATAGAATCTCTATCCAGCGATCTCCTGTTCCTACGAACTATCTTCATTGAACAAAGATTATCTCCTTGAAGTTACTCCTGAACACGGCCTATCTCTCTGACACCGAGGTGTGTGCTTCCCAAACTCTATTCGCCTCCTGCAGTAAGACTATTCCTGTTATATCATCCATCCGCAAGTTCTACATTCCTCCGCTCCCTATACCTGTTAAACTTGCTTTTCATTTAATAAATATTGGATTGAACTCGCATTCCTGTCCAGCGTTTGTATATATCCTGACAATGTGTATGTGTATACATACATCCAAATTTTAAATAAATTTAAAATATTTAACAATTTAAACAAATCTTAGACTAAGTCATTATTTTCCAGATTTTCCAGTATTTTAATAATGTAATACTTTTTGGCCTTAGTACTGTAACAACATAAATGTCAATTATCTAATTTTGCATAATATAACACTTTCTTACACAGCATAAATAGGACTTTATACATATGCTATACATATCCTGTATAACTGCCTTTATGTTTTAAGAAAGGGTCCCATGCAAAGACGATCATCATATGACATTACAGGGTGAGCAGAAGAGTATGAAAGCCCGTTTCCACCACTAAGTACATTTTTTTTAAAATAGATAATTGCAACTTTTTATCTCACAATTCTGATTTTTTTCTCAGAATTACATGACAAAACACACAATTTTAACCTTTTTCTCAGAATTGAGATATAAACTTGCAATTGTGAGTTATAAAGTTAGTATTGCATGATATAAACTCGCAATTAGGCAAAAATACTGACTTGTGAGATATAAATTCACATTTGCGAGAAAAAAGAATTGCAAGTTTTTATCTCCCTACTCTGACTTTCTGCATTTGTGATTTGATATCTCGGTATTCTTTATCCAAGGAAAAAGGCAGTATTGTGAGATAAAAACTCGCAATTACATTTTTTATTCTGTGGTGGAAATGGGCTTTCACAGACAAGTCATTTTTCACCCTGAAGAGGATTTATTTTATGACAATGACCAGCTGACTGCACATTATCCCACTTAATAACTGGCTACTTACCAAATGAATGAAGAAATAAACAAAAATATAGCTGCAAGCAGCGATTACCGGGGTTCAAGTGTTTTAGGACATTCAAGCACACATGGAAAAAGACAATACATACTATTTAACAAGCCTGTAACAACCTAAACAAGCATTTTTGGCAAATACAGATAATTTACCATAGAAATATGATGTTTTTTTAATGTTTATGACTGTTATAGCGCCAGCTCTGGTCTGATCTCCCTAAAACTTTGCATGCTTGTATAGAATCACTTGTCGCATATGCTCACCTGGTTTTGTGAAGTTTTGATTTTGGGTATATTTGGATAGGCCCCTTTTCTAAACAACCCCATTATAGCTTCCCAAAGGGCTCCCCTAACATTTATCTAACTGTTTGATTGACAGCAGTGGTTCTAGAGGCAAAGTTGTTCGGAATGAGGAGTTTTATTGTATGATATGAATATCTTGCGCATGTGTGAAAAACAGCGCAATTGTTTATGCCCTTCAAAAATGCAATATCGGCCCCCGATGGCCGTTTTCTTTCAAATTTCTCACAGATCATTAGGACTGTGAGAAATTTTTTTTCATGTGACTTCAGATTGAGCTCATACATATGCATTGAGTTTGGCGAAGTTATCTCATTCCGTTCAAAAGTTATAGCCATTATACACTGACCAAAATTATAAATGCAACACTTTTGTTTTTGCCCCCATTTTTCTTGAACACAAAAGGTTTATTTCTCTCAAATATTGTTCACAAATCTGTCTAAATCTGTGTTAGTGAGCACTTCTCCTTTGCCGAGAGAATCCATTTACCTCACAGGTGTGGCATATCAAGATGTTGATTAGATAGCATGATTATTGCACAGGTGTGCCTTAGGCTGGCCACAATAAAAGGCCACTCTAAAATGTGCAGTTTTATCACACAGCACAATGCCACAGATGTCACAAGTTTTGAGGGAGTGTGCAACTGGCATGTTGACTGCAGGAATGTCCACCAGAGCTGTTGCCCATGAATTGAATGTTCATTTCTCTACCATAAGCCGTCTCCAAAGGAGTTTCAGAGAATTTGGCAGTACATCCAACCGGCCTCACAACCGCAGACCATGTGTAACCACACCAGCCCAGGACCTCCACATCCAGCATCTTCACCTCCAAGATCGTCTAAGACCAGCCACCCGGACAGCTGCTGCAACAATCGGTTTGCATAACCGAAGAATTTCTGCACAAACTGTCAGAAACCATCTCAGGGAAGCTCATCTGCATGCTCATCGTCCTCATCGGGGTCCCGACCTGACTGCAGTTCGTTGTCGTAACCAACTTGAGTGGGCAAATGCTCACATTTGATGACGTCTGGCACTTTGGAGAGGTGTTCTCTTCACGGATGAATCCCGGTTTTCACTATACAGGGCAGATGGCAGACAGCGTGTATGTTGTCGTGTGGGTGAGCGGTTTGCTGCTGATGTCAACTTTGTGGATGGAGTGGCCCATGGTGGTGGTGGGGTTATGGTATGGGCAGGCATATGTTATGGACAAAGAACACAGGTGCATTTTATTGATGGCATTTTGAATGCACAGAGATACTGTGAGGCCCATTGTTGTGCCATTCATCCATGACTATCACCTCATGTTGCAGCATGACAATGCACGGCCCCATGTTGCAAGGATCTGTACACAATTCCTGGAAGCTGAAAACATCCCAGTTCTTGCATGGCCAGCATACTCACCGGACATGTCGCCCATTGAGCATGTTTGGGATGCTCTGGATCAGCGTATATGACAGCATGTTCCAGTTCCTGCCGATATCCAGCAACTTTGCACAAACATTGAAGAGGAGTGGACCAACATTCCAAAGGCCACAATCAACAACCTGATCAACTACGCGAAGGAAATGTGTTGCACTGCGTGAGGCAAATGGTGGTCACACCAGATACTGACTGGTTTTTGGACCCCCCCCGGACCCCCCCAATACAGTAAAACTGCACATTTTAGAGTGGCCTTTAATTGTGCCCTACCTAAGGCACACCTGTGCAATAACCATGCTGTCTAATCAGCATCTTGATATGGTTTTCCTTCATGCACAATCAAACCACTACAAATGATTCAGAATGCAGCAGCACGACTGGTCTTCAACGAGCCCAAAAGGGCCCATGTCACACTTCTCTTTATTACCCTGCACTGGCTGCCGGTTGTGGCTCACATCAAATTCAAGACACTGATGCTTGCATATAGAACAGCCACAGGCTCAGCGCCCGCCTACCTCCACTCACTGCTATGAATCTACACTCCCTCCAGAAGTCTGAGATCCACTAGTGAGCGACGCCTCGTTGTACCATCACAAAGAGGCACAAAATCACTTTCCAGAACATTCTCTTTCACCATTCCTGGCTGGTGGAATGATCTTCCCAACCCTATTCGGAATGCTGACTCCCTGACAACTTTCAAGTGACTGCTGAAAACTCATCTCTTTCGATACTATTTGACTTAAAAAAAAAACAAAAAAAACTTTTTGTTCTACTCTTTTCCTATTCCTATCCCTTTCTAGCTTATACTTATCTGAACAATGGCTGTTACATGGTATTATGAGCACTTCCTATGTCGCTTTGCCTCTTTAGGATAAATCGCTTGATGTATTCCCCACTTGTAAGTCGCTTTGGATAAAAGCGTCTGCTAAATGAATAAATGTAAATATGATCTGCCACACCTGTGAGGTGGATGGATTATCTCGGCAAAGTAGAAGTGCTCACTAACACAGATTTAGACAGATTTGTGAACAATATTTGAGAGAAATAGACCTTTTGGGTACATAGAAAAAGTCTTAGATCTTTGAGTTCAGCTCAAGAAAAATAGTGGCAAAAGTGTTGTGTTTATAATTTTGGTCAGTGCAATAAAAGCGGCCCTGCTCCTTTCGAACATTTAGGCGTCCCTTTGCGACGGAGAGTCAAAAGTTTTTTTTTTTGATAATTATTAATTTGGTCTGCCCGATCAGTTTTATTTGGAGATTGCTAATCCTTGGCTATTCTAACAATTACAATATGTTTTCAGCGCTACGTGCTTGAATCCCTAATTATTTATTATGTGAGGAAAAAGAGGCTATGAAGTGATAGCAGACATGAAACATAAATGCTCAGTCAGTCATACAGTTTAGTGGTCATCATTCAATAAAATTACAGAACGCAATAATCGACCAACCACAATCAGGTATTCTAAAGCACCATCCGTATAAAAAAATATAAATACATAAGGAAACCATCTATGCTAACAGAAAGCAGTTAGGTCAACAAGTTCAACTCCATCTCTAGCTGTTATATCTTGAGAAAATCATGTTGTCGAGGAGATGAATTCTTAATGAGCATTGCTTTCAATTCTTGGTTTTTGCACAGTTTGTCCTTTAACATAACAGTTGACATCAATATCTGACAGCAAATCTTTGCAGGCCGAAATCTCAACACATGCCACAGACATTAGACATGCAGAGAAGACTGTGTTTTTAATCCTGGCTTCTCTCGGCAGCACTAATGAGCACTGGACAGAAATACATCCTGCTGCAAAAAGAACAGAGGGCTCAGCCTACAGTCTGCAGACCACCACTGAAGTCATCAACATTATAAGACCCACGCTGGCCCAGACCGACATAGGCAGCGCGCTCTATTTATGGCCCATTAACAGCAGTACTATTCCTCTGGGTCATGTTTGATCATCTCCATATATCTGATAATGAGCATCTCTTAGATGAGTGCTTGTTTTTGATGCAAAGACCTAAAAGAATAACAAGGACTGTGTACTGATGCAGCTGCCAATGAGGAGATGATATAGATGATCCTCATCCGTTCACTTCATCAGGTTGGCGCAACAATAACAGAGAGGTATGTAAGAATAGATAATGACAGTGATATCAGTATAATATGCTGCTTGAGGGATGATTCATATGAAGTTGTAATTTAACCTAATGACTCCACCAAACAGAACGTGATTTGACTGAAAACAACACAATACTGCATTTTCTAACATTGAAGGTACATATATAATATAATAATTTAATACATTATGTTAACATTACTGGTAACAGGCTGAGGACATTGAAAATGTTTTTTCATTTGTTCATTTACATGAATTTTTTTTTTAATACAAGGACATTTCATTATAATATAATATTCATAATAACATTCGAATAAGTCTAATAAAGTTTAATATATATATATATATATATATATACATACACACACAGAGGCAAATAGTTATTATAACATAAAATAGTCACTAGCTGTTTCAATCACCCTGTTTTTATGCAAATTTTGAAGTATTGCATCAGAAACAAGTGATGGAAACACCAAATTTCGACAAAAATTATGTAAAATGGTTGCACTCGATGAGCTACTGGCGCTACCTGTTGCTATTTTTACCCAGATGCTTTTGAGACTTTTTTTTGAGACTACTGAAATAGCTTACGAACGGCAGAGGCAAGAAACGCTAGATGCCATGCTGGCAGGATATAAACATGCCGACGCTTGTCATGACGCCACAGACACTGAAGGAGTTTCTCAGCACCAATTTTACTCGGTATGAGGGGGTGTTTAGACTCCTTGTGGGGAAAAATCAATGGTACAGCATTTGGTTTAAGCATACTCTTACATCCATTGCCACCTGTAGGCTCTTTCAGTAGCTGTGGTTGTCGTATCAGTATTTTATTTTCCATTTTGCGTTGCGGTAAAAATAGCAACATGCAGCGCCAGTAGCTCACAGAGTGCAACCATTTCATGTCAAAATGGCTCCCCCATAGTCCAAAATATGTATATAACGATGTGGATTTTCAAAATAACATAAATCTTTCATGGGTTTTTACTACATACTTCAGTAAAAGACATAATTTACCTTATATTAAGCAATACAAGTCTTAATACCCGGGGTTTCCTTTAATAATTTTATTTTACATAGAAAACAACTATTTTAAATTGTAATAATATATTAAAATATAAAATATAAGTTCTGTCATGAAACTCTAGATGGCGCAAGCTAATGGATCCTTAACGCAAACTGATGATATTCACAGAGTTAAACTACTTGGCACAAGCTGATTGGTCCAATAAGCTTGCTTCTTTACATTTAAAATTGCTGGTTGGCATTCACTAGAGCATTTCGCAGCGTGCTTTCAGAGTTCCTCTGAAACCCTCTACCTCCCCAGCTCCACCTGTATAGATCTGCTATGGGTTATTATCTATGCTATTTGTGCAGCAGCAGTATGTCTTAAATCACAGCACCATATTTCCATATGTATTAACAGTAGCAAGTTCCTATACTTACTTTGCAGCAGCAGCAATAATCTACAACAACAGCAATAACCAACAGCAGCAGCAAAAAAATCACTTAATTAGCACTTCATCATAGACTCACCCGCTCTGCAGACTGTGCAGTCCCAAAGAAGATGGGTATGAAGGCCAGCCAGATGATGCAGGTGGTGTACATGGTAAATCCAATAGGCTTGGCCTCATTGAAGGTTTCCGGCACTCCCCTGGTCTTGATTGCGTAAACAGTGCACGTGACCATCAAAAGGATACTATAGCCCAGCGAACAGATAAGTGACAGGTCCGAGATGTCACACTTGAGCACCCCACGAGCATTCTCGGGGTCCTGTGTGCGCTGCTCGCCGTAATCCACAACGGTGTGCGGCGGGTCGGCCACAAACCACACAAACACGCCCATTAACTGAACTGAGATGAGGCTGAAGGTGATGACTAGCTGGGAGGCGGGGCTAATGAACCGTGGCGCTGCGACCGACCGTTTGCCCTGCTCAAAGATCCGATGGATGCGGTTGGTCTTGGTGAGCAACGCGGCGTAGCTGAAACACATGCCCAGACCCAGGAAGATCCTGCGGAAGGAGCATACAGCCACTCCGGGCGCCGCTATCATGGGGAACGTGGTGACGTAGCATAGGAAAATTCCTGTTAGCAATACATAACTCATTTCCCTGCCGGAGGCTCGTACAATTGGCGTGTCGTTGTAACGCACGAACGTCACCACCACGAAGGTTGTGGCCAGAATTCCCAGGATGGCGATGAAGACCGGTACGACGGCCCACGGCGAGTGCCACTCCAGCTTAATGATAGGGATTGGCTGGCAGCCAGTGCGGTTCTGATCTGGCCGTTGCTCATACGGGCAAAGTTGGCACGTGAACTCGCTGGCTTGGTAATGGTAGCCCTCGCAGCGCTCGCAGTGCCAGCAGCACGGCACCCCCTTCACAACCTTTTTCCGCTCACCCGTCTGACAGGGCAGGCTGCATACAGACGCCGGCACAGATGAGTCCCCGCTCGCCCACTGCATGGCATTCATCTGATGACAAACAATTTCAGAATTAGGCTGGTAATGTCGAAAAGCATTTCTGATTTTCAGATTCTGTGGACTTAATATAATATAATATAATATAATATAATATAATATAATATTTAGTTGAGGTCAAAGTTTGCATTCCCCTTTCAGAATCATTAAAAATGTTAATCATTTTACCAAAATAAGAGGGATCATACAAAATGCATGTTATTGTTTATTTAGTGCTGACCTGAATAAGATATTCCACATAAAAGATGTTTACATATAGTCCACAAGACAAAATAATAGTTGAATGTTATAAAGTTAAATAGTTTACATCCCCTTGATTCTTAATACAGTGTTGTTACCTGAATGATCCACAGCTATTTTTGTTTGTTTGTTTAGTGATAGTTGTTCATAAGTCCCTTGCTTGTCCTGAACAGGTAAACTACCTTCAGCTCCCACAAATTATTTGGTTTTCCAGCATTTTTGTGTATTTATACTCCTTCCAACAATGACTGTATGATTTTGAGATCCCTCTTTTCACACTGAGGACGACTGAAGGACTTATATGCAACTATTACAGAAGGTTCAAACACTCACAGATTCTTTAGAAGGAAAGACAATGCATTAAGATCCAGGGGTGTAAACTTTTTGAATTTGAAGATCAGGGTAAATTTAACTTATTTTGCCTTCTTGGGAATAAATATGTTCCGTAGCTTCTGAAGGGCAGTACTAAATGAAAAAAATATGATATTTAGGCAAAATAAGAAAAATCTCGATTCTGTTCAAAAGTTTTCTTAATGCTCTTAATGCACTATTTTTCCTTCTGGAGCATCAGTGAGCGTTTGAACCTTCTGTAAAAGCTGTATATGAGTCCCTCAGTTGTTCTCAGTGTGAAAAGATGGATCTCAAAATCATACAAGCGTAATGTCCGCACACTGGTACTACTCCATAGAAAAGGTAACTGACGAAGACCCACTGGTCGAACATTGTCGCAAATAAATATTTTTCTATGGAGCAGCACCAGTGTGCGGACATTATGCTTGTGTTCTTTGCTAATTTCTGATTTTTTGTCCTGCACCTTGGCCCTGGTTTGGGTATGGGTATGTGAGCACCTTATTTATATTTTGGATCTCAAAATCATATATTGTTGGAAAGGGTTCAAACACAAAAAAATGCTGGAAAACCAAAGAATCTGTGGGACCTGAAGGATTTTTCTGAAGAACAGCAGACAGTTTAACTGTTCAGAACAAACAAGGGACTCATGAACAACTATCACTAAACTAAAAAAAAAAACAAAAAAAACAAAGCTGTGGATCATTGTGTTAACAACACTGAATCAAAGGGGTTGTAAACTTTTGAACTCGGGTCATTTTTATAAATTCAACTATTATTTTCTCTTGTGGCCTATATGTAAACACCTTTTATGTAGAATATCTTATTAAGGTCAGTACTAAATAAACAATAACATGCATTTTGTATGATCCCTCTTATTTTGGTAAAATATTTAACATTTTTAATGATTCTGAAAGTAAAAACTGTGATATTCCAATATTCCAATTTAAAATAATTGCTTTCTATTTAAATATATTTTTCAAATGTAATTTATTTTCGTGATGCAAAGCTGAATTTTCAGTCTTCAGTCCAGATTCTTCAGAAATCATTCTAATATACTGATTTGATGTGCAAGAAACATTTCATTTTTATCAGTGTTGAAAAGTTACAGAAACTGATACTTTTTCTTTTAAACTTTTTTGTAAATGTCACTTGTGATCAATTTAAAGTGAAAATGACCAAAAATGAAATTTACCCCATGATTTACTCACCCTTAAGCCATCCTAGGTGTATATGACATTCTTCTTTCAGACAAATGCAATGAGAGTTATATAAAAAATATACTGGCTCTTCCAAGCTTTATAATGGCAGTGAATGGCTGTTGAGATTTTGAAGTCCAATAAAGTGTATCCACCCATCATAAAAAGTACTCCACACAGCTCCGGGATGTTAATAAAGTCCGTCTGAAGTGAATTGATATGTTTTTGTAAGAAAAATATGCAGTAAACTCTAGCTTCCGCTAATTGTCGTATATGCGTTCAAGAGTGGCGTTCCAGCAGATGACACAGGACACCACTTTTTTCAGGCTCAAAATCTCAACACCCATTCACTGCCATTATAAAACCTGCAAGAAGAAAGTCACATACACCGAGGATAGGCTTGAGGGTGAGTAAATCATAGGGTAAATCATGCATCTTTGCTCAATAACAGTATTAATTTCTTTCAATTAAAAAAAAAAAAAACATACTGACCCCAGACTTTTAAAACGTAGTGCAAATCATCATCAGTGCCAGCACATACACAGTTAATTTCACGTCTATGGAGCGAAAATTGCTTCTGCATTACGGGTGTTAATTCAACACCACTAATTGTACAGTGTAATTGCCATAATCATTATGACAGTTATCTACACCATAATCATCATTATCAAAGTAAATAACTGTTTTACAGGCAGCCTCTAACATTTAAGTACACTTAAAAAGAAACCTAATGAACTCCTTACATTTAAATGCAGCTGATCCGTCCAGTGGCCGATGATTCTGTACTCAGCTGACCTGTTTGTTATCTGATATTGGTAGATGTCGTAGCGTCCAGGGGCGTCTCCGTTTTCATTAAACACAACGAGGGTCTTGGCACTTCCTGTCCGAAGAGATGAAACAACATTATGATTGTCGTATCATGTGCAATCCTGAATCAGACACCCTCAACTACATAACCTCCTGTGGCCAAGATGAATCAGTAAACACATCAGACATTACTTGAGACATAAAAACTTCAGGGTTTCTGCATAAACAAAGTACACATAATGAATCCATTCAACCAACAAGATGAATGAATTGCAATCAGTGATAAGCTAAAAATGAAATCAGGGTCATATTCTGAACAAAACAATTTAGTGAACTGCTAACAAAGCATGAGAGGATCTTCTTCGTTTGTTATCTGTTATTATACAAAATCATTCCGTCATTATAAAGCCCTGGTGAGTTTTCTCGGGCCTACAGGAGTCGTCTCAGATGAGCAATTTCAGCGGCATACAGAGCAGCTCGTGAGGAGGGAGAGTTTGTATCAAATGAGCATCTCTCGAGATGGGAAATCA
>VONZ01000923.1:195000-278773 GCA_012976165.1 Labeo catla | reverse complement strand
ATTCTGGTTTGTGAAAACTTTTACAGGTCAGTACTGGTCAGATGACCCTTCCCGGAGTCATGTATATCACTATTCTGACCTGTGAAAACTTTCACAGTTCAGTATTGGTCAGCTGACCCTTTCCTGGGTCACTAACATCACTATTCTGATCTGTGAAAATTTTCACAGGTCAGTACTGGTCAGCTGAACATTCCCTGAGTCAGTAACATCACTATTTTAATCTGTGAAAAAATTCACAGTTCAATTTGGGTCAGAATAGTGATGTACATGAATCAGGAAATCAGGAAATTTTCACAGATTAGAATAGGGATGTTAGTGACCCAGGGAAGGGTCAGCTGACCAATACTGACCTGTGAAGGTTTTTACAGATCAGAATAGTGATGTTAGTGACTCAGGGAAGTGTCAGCTGACCAGTACTGAACTGTGAAATTTTTCACAGGTGATAATAGTGATGTTAGTCACCCAGGGAAGGGTCAGCTGACCAATACTGAACTGTGAAAATTTTCACAGACCAGTACTGAACTGTGAAAGCTTTCACAGATCAGAGTTGAGATTAATATGACTCAGGTAAGGGTCAGCTGACCAGTACTGAACTGTGAAAGTTTTCACAAATCAGAATAGTGATGTTAGTGACCCAGGAAAGGGTCAGCTGACCAGTACTGAACTGTGAAAGTTTTCACAAATCAGAATAGTGATGTTAGTGACCCAGGAAAGGGTCAGCTGACCAATACTGAACTGTGAAAGTTTTCACAGATCAGAATAGTGATTAATATGACACAGTGAAGGGTCAGCTGACCAGTACTGACCTGTGAAAGTTTTCACAGATCAGAATAGTGATTAATATGACACAGTGAAGGGTCAGCTGACCAGTACTGATAGAAGAAAAAGAGAGCAGAGCATAAAGAAACACTGTTACGCAATAAATAGCGATTGTGAAAGTTTTCACAAATTGAGTTTGACTTAAAAACAATGTTTTTGTATTTGAGCAGTCTGCGTGTTTAATGGCAAAATACGTTAAACATGAAGAGCGCATATTTTTCACATTCCTTACTATAGCGGACTTACCAAGGGGGTTACGGACAAGAGCTTTGCTGTGAAAAAATTCACAGATCAAGCTGGTTCACATGACACTGGTTTCAGTCTGCTAAGTTTCCAACTTTCGGAGCTATAAGCATTATAAAATTAAGAGTCGAAAAAATAAAATAAAATTTCGGCCAAAAGGCACATCATCACCAAAATTCACAAATCATGGAGAACCACATTCGGGATTATTTGCATGTTTATGACAGCGCGTTGTGTATTTATAGCCAAAAGAAATCCGAATATCAAACCGCAAACTATCTTTGTTTAAATACTATATAGACTAAAGAACAATTCTGCATAAAACAAGAGTGGATTTAACATCAAAATTTAACATGGTAAAATGTGTGCTTTTTAAGGTAATCTTCCTTTACATACTCAGCTCAAAAATAATTTATGCAAATTTATATGATCTATTTTAAAGAATTAAAAAAGCAGGTTGATATACGATTTAGAAAGTAACGTGTATAATGCAAAATTATTTAGAGAAGTACTTAGTAGCCTAGAGTAATTTAATTACAGTGATGAAGATGTAATTAGTAGCTAGTAACATTCATCGTTGTGCTTGTTAAGATTATTTTATCTGTATATATGATTTATTAAAACATTAAATGTGTCCCTGGACCACAAAACCAGTCATAAGGGTACATTTTTTTTTTAAATTTAGATGTATACATCATCAGAAAGCGGAATAAATAAGCTTTCCATTGATGTATGGTTTGTTAGGATAGGACAATATTTGGTAAAGATAACTATTTTAAAATCTGGAAATACTGAGAAAAATCAATATTTGTCCAAATAAACTTCTTAGCAATGCATAATGCAAAAACAAAAAACAAAAACAAGAACAAACAAAAAAAAAAGTAAAATTTAAAGGTACCTTAAGGATGCTTATTACTACTCTAAGATATACATAATATGCACCATTTAGGGGTAAAGAAGGTACAGAGGGAGTAGGCTACTTCCCCCGTGACAAGCTGTTATTCAAAAGACATGTAAGAATATCATAAGTTTGCATGTGAATGAGCAAGTTCTGTTGAATCAGACTGACATTACAGTAGATGGCAAGTGGGAAGTTAAGTCCAAGAGTTATGTTGTTTATTTCAAAAGCCTAAATTTACCAAGGGAGTTGGTGGATGATATTTGTCCAAAAAAACTTCTTAGCAATGCATATTACCAATCAAAAATTTAATTTTGAGATATTTACAGTAGGAAATTTACAAAATATTTTCATGGAACATAATCTTTACTATCCTAATGATTTTTGGCAATAAAAAGAAAAACCAATAATTTTGACTTATACAATGTATTGTTGGCCATTGCTACAAATATACCCGTGCTACTTATGACTGGTTTTGTGGTCCAGGGTCACAAATATGTTGTGATTTAGCGTATTAAAATACTCTCTCCTATCAATTCTTGTAGGTAATTCTTCTCAAGCTCCACAAAAGACCAAACATTGCTGTGATTCTGTTCGACTGGTACTGATGTTTTTCTGTATTGTCCTCGGGGGTGCACTGATCGGCCTCACCTTACATTGTATGTACGCGTCCTTATTATATTAAGGGATCGTTCACCCCAAAATTAAAATTCTATCATTGATTACCCTCAAGTTGTTCCAAACCTGTAAGACCTTTGTTTATCTTCTGAACACAAATTAGGATAAAGAGTGGAATAGTTCACCCAAAAATGAACATTCTGTCATTAATTACTCACCCTCATGTCATTCCAAACCCATAAGACCATTGTTCATCTTCAGAACAAAAGTTAAGATATTTTTGATAAAATCCGAGAGCTTTCTGACCTTGAATAGACAGCAATGTGACTACCACGTTTAAGGACCTGGTTTTTCTTTGTGTGCAAAATTATTTTTGTAGCTTCATAAAATTACGGTTGAACCACTGATGTCACATGGATTATTTTAACATGCATGTTCTTACTACCTTTCTGGGCCATAGTAGTTTCGTTGCAGAGTCAGAAAGCGCTCAGATTTCATCAAAAAATATCTTAACTTTTGTTCTAAAAATGAACGAAGGTCTTATGGGTTTGGAACAACATGAGGGTAAGTAATTAATGACAATTTTCATTTTTGGGTAAACTATTCCACTCTTTATCCTATCCAAAGTAATCCAAAGACCTTTTATGACATTTTATGCCTGGCACAAATTAATTTTGGGTCTTAGTTTAATGACTAATATTATGCGTCAATATAAATGCAGACTACATCTAATTACAACCTACTTTAGATGTATGCACAAAGAACAAGCTTAAAGATCTTCAACAGCTCCACAGTGCACTGAAGGAGAACTTAACAGGTAAGGACTCTTAATATTAAATTGAGTTTAAAACAATCACACATTACGAACATACATCAGTTTCATCTATTTCAAATAGCATCATCAGTGGCGCTTCAAGACATGCATCGCTGGGCACAAAATCTGTCCAAGGCTCTGAATGACAGTGGTAAGTGATTATTACACAGTTTTCACCAAGAAACACAAAGATAAAACAAATTACTTACTCTCAAATGCAATAAACTTACAGTGTGTCCAAAGGACTGGGAGTATCATGCTGGAAAATGTTACCTTTTCTCCACAAACAAACTCAGCTGGGCTGATAGTCGAGATGCCTGTATCTCAGATGGCGGTCATTTGGTGATCATTAACAGCAGAGACGAACAGGTTTGCCCATGTATTTACAAAAAAGATGGTTTGAATATAACATTATGCAGCGTTAATAAACCAACACTGTAAAAAAAACAAAAAAAAGGAGTTCCTGATGGGCATTTTGGAAACCAAATATAACGAGTTCTGGATCGGCCTGACAGATGAGAAGGAAGAAGATCAATGGCTATGGGTAGATAACACCAAACTTAATGAAGAAATAAGGTATTTATACTCTTAGCACTCAAAATGTTTCATTAATTTAATTCTTTAAAACCTAAACCGTAAACATTTGACCCTTTGACAAGTGTTGAGAAAATTCTCACAGTAAAATGAATTTCTTTCAGTTACTGGACTCTGAATGAACCTGATAACTGGAAAGGACCTAAAGGAGAGTATTCCAGAGGAGAGAACTGCGCTCATGTATATAAAAACAACATCCAGGATCTTAATATTTGGTTTGATGCAGTCTGCAAAAGAAAATTTAGTAGAATATGTGAGACCAGATCCTGCAAACAGACATAGTGGCCATGTTAAATAATGCATTTCATCAGATTATGACAGAGGAGTTATTAGAAAGGTCTGAATAGGCAGCTTTGCTGTCTCATGATCAAACTCGCTTCTGCTAGTAAGCTTTGGTGCCTTGAATTTAGTGAAGTAACAGATTTGAATCTCAGCTTTAAATTGGCCATCCTGGATTTTTAAAGAGTTCTCACTGCTCTTATTGCATTTTTTTGTTGTTGTCAAGTCTTCAAGAAGATCTATGGCTAAGCCAAGTTGTTATATGGGCCATTCTTCAGAACTGGTGCAAACTGCAGTCCCACAACCAAAAACACATTTAAAAAAAGCATTTTAGATGTTTACTAAGATCCTTTGATTATCTATTGAAACCCACAATAATATTTAAAATATCAGTATGCTTAATATATATATATAAAATCATCATTTAGTGCAGACCTGGGCATTTTACGCTATTGCTATTATTATTATTATTATTATTATTAACAATTTACGTCATTTCGTGTAGCTGTATCTCAAATGTGTTCGTGATCAAAGCTTCAAGAAATGTGAGTTTGCCGTTACCCGTAAAAGGTTCTTCTTTTTTTTTCTTTCTTATTTTTGTCTAAATATTTTTCTTCATTACACGTCTTGTTTGGTCTTATTTCGTATCATTGCGTGTTAAAAAATAATGTACTTTGTTATGCAGACGCAAAATGTGAAACTGCAGTCTTATTCGCATAGGCTAGCACTTTTATAAGTATTGGTAAAATATTATATATTCAGCATATTTACTTATCCTACTTTGTACCCATCTTAATTATTTAATTTATAAATTAGTAATTAAAACAGTTTTTTTTTTTTTTTTTAAAGCGACATCCATTTAATTTTGATGGACAACTAATAATGATCAACAAGCGACATCAGTCCGTTAGATCATTTTAAGACGTCAGATAATTTACAAGTTATAATTGCATCTGTCTCGGATGTAAACTGGTCAATATTTATTTTAATAAACATGTGGAATGCACCTACTGCATGACAGAGAAGCGTCCATAACGAAACTGATTTTAGGACGCGCTTTCTGCCATCTCTGTCTCTGAAGCGCGTCACAAAAAAAGAACCGAAACTCATCGTACACTGTAAAAAAAATATTCCGTAAAATTTACGGTAAAAAACTGCCAGAATTTTACCGTAAAAAATACGGTAGCAACATTTTATGTTTTGCGGTTTTCACTTAAATTTACAGGTAAATACCGTAATTTCATTAACTGATATAATGTTATTGTACCAACTTATTGAACTGTACTGTACTGAAATCTGTTTTGTACCTTTGTAATATACTGATAACCACCAAAAGCAGGTGGTGATGAGACAAATCCCATGATGAACCAAAGCTCATCACAAACAGCTTTTATATATTAACATATAGAAGGTGCACAGTGTCATTCACACAAACACTAAACACCATCATGGTAACACACATGAAACTGAAATAATGCATAAACATTAATTTAACAACATTAGATGTAACATAGAACCCTAATGTACAAAACTGATAAGAAAAAACTAAGAAGAAAGGGTTATTTCAACAAAAAAACATCAAATTTTAAAAAAATGGAACACAGGGAATTCTGGGAATGTCAGTTTATGGTAAATTTCACTGTTCACTGTAAATTTTACGCCCTTTTACCGTTAACCATTTAACAGGTTTTTACTGTAGCATTTTTACAGTATTTTACCGTTAAATTCACGGTAATTTTTTACAGTGTATGACTGCCTCACATACATGAGAAATATATATCTATAGAAAGTTTAAAATGTCTACTTTTAAACGAACAAATTCGAAATGAAATCAAATACTCCTGATTATGTAATCTGTATGAAGGTTGCATTTCTCTCTAAAGGCGCGTCCAGTAGTCTACGAGATGAGAGTCAGCACTGTGTATTTCATCTTTGCAGCCGACAAGGACACATAAACACTAGTGTATGAATAAATTAAAATATCATTTTTAATGCCATAATTATAAACATCAGGCGACATTTGTCTGTGCTTTGTGGCAAACTTTATGCGTGTGCTTGAGCGCGGAAAACTTTAAGATTTTTTTCCTCAAAAACGAAAAACGAATTTATTGAAGAAAACAAAAAAAAGTCCTATGTTTTGTGAATTGCCAACCTTTCTCAATCCGGCATATATTGTTGCTTTTATCCTAATACTTTTCTCAGGGTTTTGGAAAAATATAAATAGATTGTACAGTTATTGGTAATGAATACATTCTATGAGAATTTATGTTTCAGGTTTTGACTGCAAATGTCAGGTCCATAACGCTGAAACTGCGTCATGCTAATCTTTGAAATACTTGCTTTTTTGTACAAAGCTGTGATGGTAGTTTTGGAAACACTGCAATTTTTAACTGTTTTTGTGAATGTTCATTAAATAGTGATAAATATGTGCTCCTCATCTTCATTGTTTGATTGTAATGTTGTTAATGTTGTTTTATTTATTATTTTATATATATATATATATATATATATATATATAGAGAGAGAGAGAGAGAGAGAGAGATAAAAAAAATATATATATATTGGGCAGAACTGAGTTAAGTGCATTGGTCCGGCCCTCTGCAACCACCCAAGTTTATCATGTGGCCCCTTGGGAAAATTAATTGCCCGCCCCTGATTTAGTGGGTACTTTCATACTTTCATTTGGAAGGTGGCTGTCCCGAACCCTAACCCCTAAATTTCAACTTATAAAAATGATATTGAAATCATTTTTGTATTTTATTCCCATTGTTGTTTTAAAAAATGTTTTAGATTTTAAAAAGTGAAGTGAAAAAAAAATAAATAAATAAAAATAAAAATTGTACTTTATATTTTCTTTGAAACTTACGAAGTGTCCCGCATTTTCTTATCTTTACAGAAACGGTTTATGTTATAATTCATTGGTTGAGACTGATTTTAACTACACCCTTACAGTTATGATCAGGAAATATTCATGCGTCACTCTTTCTCATCATAGCTGCAAGATGTGAGTAGATAGGTTGCATCATTTTGAGGTAAATGTGTTCAAAAGTATGAAATATCTTTAAAGAATATCACTACCGAACACCGTTTTTCTATAATTAAACACTTTTTTGGGAGTTATTACATAACATTTAGTTTTTATGTGTACAACTGTTCAGAACTGTGCTAGCTAACCATGTGCTGATTAGCATCTTTGAGTTAGATTCAAAAGTATCAAAAATTGTCACTTCCATAACAGTAACTATCCAAAAATTTGGTGGAGTTTCAGTAGTGACATCTTAGTTTGTTTTTTTTTGGGTGTTATCCAATAAAATTGTCACTACCGTAACAGCCATAACCGAAACATGTCATCATTGTTTCTGTTGTGACAAAAGGGAACACATAATCCTTTATTTGGGGGGAAATTAACAAAATTTTAGTACAATTTTTTTAGTACAATTTGCAATTTTTTTGTACTTTAGTGTGTTTTAGTAGTTTCAGTATGCAAGTAAATATTACTGTCGTTACCGAAAATGTGCAGTCAAGACCAAAACATGGAAGGTTTTGTCAAAAATACAGTATACTGAAATATCAACTAAGGTGTTATGATAGTGTTTGGTTCAATGTATATTCAAATGAAAACCTTAAGTTTAAAATCAGTTTGATCAATTTTTTGCCTTTCCAAAGAAAAACTGGATTCAAAATACAACAAATCTCTAAATTACACTTGAAATAGTTAAAATGATAATTGTTTTGCTTTACCTCTGAAACCTTTTAAGAATATATAAAAATATATATATTTACGAGGAAGATGTAAGAAAAATCGGTAACACTTTATAATACGGGTGCACAAATATGCATTAATTAAAACTATATGTATAACTCATGAAGAACTAAACCACTTATTAATAATTACTACATCAGCAACTAATGAATATTCTATATGATTCATAGATTAAGTTTTAAATAAATTGTTATTAGTTAAATGTATCATAATGTATTAGTTCCCCAATAACATATTATATTAACTAATGATGTAAATTCATATACCCAAAAATTAAATAAATAAGCCTCAGGCTGAAGCAAAAATAAATTAACGCATGTACAGAAAAATGTGGGCGTAGAAAGTTCAACACTCTTCAGCAAAAAAAAAAAAGAAAACAAAAAAAAGAAGCACAAATGTTAAAGTCATCGGATGCCCATTTTCCACAAGTTGATATGATTCTTTAGGCTCTTAATGAAAAGTCTATAACATACTTTGGTTAAAAATTCTCAATGGTAGTGTAAAACAACACCCTTTTTACCTTGTCAAAATCAGCTCTGCAAAAATCATCCTGTTCTGGTCGAGGCTGCTTTAAATGCAAATGAGCTCTGCTTGCCCCGCCCCTCTCTTCTCTCTGTGGAGTGACGAGCCTGTTTATTTTAGCCACATTTAGCCACTAAACTTGCTAACTAGCATGTTATTAGGAAAGGTGAAGAAATTTATAAAAAAAAACAACAAAAAAAACAAAAAACAAAACTTATACTCACTTCTACTGTAGGTGAAGCTGGATCATGAATGACTTGCGTGAACATAGAATGCACCTCCCAATCTACATAAATGCATCTATTTACAACCAAACTTAATCCACTACATCTCCAGCGTCTCAGATGTCGGGAGTAAATGACGACCACTATGTTCATTATTACATCCAGCAACACAACACCTCAGTCGCTCAATCGGAGATATTCTTGTCTAACTTACATCCCTGCTCCAGCATCGAAACAATGGAGGTGGGACTGTGACAGCTGGTCCGAGGTAAGACGCTCATGTCAATCAACTATCGTGGGAGTGGCCTCTCTCTCTCTGTGTGACGCCACAACGACAGGGATCTGAGAATGGCTCGATTTGAAAAAGGGGGTATTATTTTTTACAGATTAATTAAACACCACTGCATGGCTTTTTATCATAATAGGGTAGATTTGTACATACACACATTAATGTTCAAACAACATGTAAAAGTGAACTTTGCATCCGATGAATTGGGGACAGGAGACTCGTCAATAAATAGGAAAACAAAGTAACTGGCATTACTTATTTGAAAAAGTAACTCACTTTTTCAAGATGTTTTCTTGTAAATTAAGTAATGTGTTACTTTACTAGTTACTTGAAAAAAGTAATCTGATTATGTAACTTGCGTTACTTGTAATGCTTTACCCCCAACACTGTACATTACTGTGCTTTGGTAGTGACAAATCTGGGGAGAGGACAAATATTCCAAAACTTTCTGAAAATACAATAAGAAATAACTGCACAATTACTAGAAATGTGTACAGTTTGCAAACATACAAAATTTGCGGAAAAACACTCCTGTGTTTCTGTGCAAGTAAAAAGGTGATGTTTGTACCTCTTTTCAGACAATAAAGATGAAAGACCTGCAGAGTCAGTTTCACAGTTTTTTTATCCATAAAAAAAGCCATCAAGAGTCAGTTTCAGGAACATTGCATCTATTTGAACCAACGTGGCTTGCAATGAAAAACAACAATTTCAAAAACTGTTTTTGGAATGATGCTGTCGACGTCTTTAGTGTTTAAATATAATAGAAAGGTGGCGACTTACAAGAATCCCACTGTAACCGTGTACTAAAGGAAGATTGAAAATGGAGAACAAAACAACAGCTTGCTTTCCAGCATCCAGAACAAGAGTCAAAATCCCAAAGGACCCATTCAGGTTTGTTCAGTAAAACTGTGAGAAGTCCGAGTCACTGTCTGAATCAGTCTCATTGGGTAATTTGTCTCTTTCCAGGTGCAGCTCTCTGACAGTAAGGATACGTGTGAGCATGCTGTCCAGAGCCTCATCATTCAGCGAAGTGGTTGAGAACCATGTGGGACTGCTGGGTACACAGGAGCGCTCGGGACTCAGGTAAAACTGGGTCGTGTCTTGTCTTATGCCGGGCGAGCTGGAAGAAACAACATAGTAAGACAACCAAATACACCGTGACCCGTTTTATATAACAAAACGCTGACCTACCATTTTGAGAGATAGAACTCGTACAGCCTGACAGGACAGCGGAGAGGATTGTCTGAATTCTGCCGGATTTTTAGCACCCTCTGCCGTTCATCTTCCTTCTTCTTCTTCTTCACAGGGACACCGTCTAAATTGGACAAAATGACTAAGTAAAAACATATTAAGAAAAAACACATTATAAAAAGTGACCACTGACCTGTGCTTGCGTCATCTTTCGGGGGATAGAAACGTAGGAAGGACACTTTGTTGTTGGCCTGTCCTCGAGAGTAGCGTTTGATGTGGCCAAACGAGAGGCGGCGGTGCTGCTCCACTGTCCTGTAGTTGAAGTACTTGGTGAAGAAATAAAGCAGCGTGTTGAGCAGCACACCAGGAGAAAACGCTCCCAGCTGCTTACAGTCCCACAGGTGATACTCCTCCACACGAGAATGAACGTAGCCTGAACAAACACACAGACATGTAGAGCAACAGCAAAACAAGCTACTCACATGTTCGTATCTTAAATTACTCACCACTGGGCAAAATAGTTGGTTTCCACCCTCTGAGTATGTTGCTCATTTCATGGGAGAATTTGGCGTAGAAGACGTCTGCGAAGATGTTCTCCATCCGATTGTTCTCAAACAGGTACTGCAAACATGAATGTCAAGAGCTTAATCAAACAAACTATATATAACCTGACTGAATGTGTTCGGTTTGTGTGGTTTCTTCTCAATTTACCTGCTGGATGCCCAGACAGAGATAAAAGATGCTGTCAGGGCTGTATTTCTCTCCGCTGGGTCGACGAACTTCAGAAATGAACTTGCAGAGGCCGTAGCTTAGTTCAGCAGTGCAACACTTCAGCAAGTCCTCCTTTAGTGTCATACTACGTGCTACGGATGAAAAGGAAGTGTTGAAAGCTTAAAGGCCACAAAACTTGTCTCCCAAAAGTTAAAATGGCTAATTGATCCAAATCTCATTCATTTTACCTAAGATAATGTGGTCTAGTATTGCAATATAGACCTTGTTTTTGGGATGAAATGCTGGAAAAAAGCAAAAATTGAGGCTTACAGCCTAATTTGAGAGTCTCCATGTTGGGTTGGGTGTTCCTCCAGCGTACCCACTTCTTCCAGGCTTTGACTCCATACTCATGGTGCAGTTTGGAGAGGCTGTTTGGAGCCGCCGATGCACACTTACTGCCCTACATTGCAACAAAACATCAGAAACTCACTTTTCAGTAATGATATGTTAGAGTTTGGTTGGTGGTCAGGAATGAGTTCTGCTTTAGTTTTTCTTACTTGTTTCTTCTCAGGAAAGCCATCATATCCTCTCCTGCGAGATCTCTGTTTGCCAGAATTGATCTCCTTTTGCATTTGCTTTCTGAAAAGTTCAATGCTCTCTGAAATGTAAGAGAATAAAGATGCATGAAATATAAATGGAAGATGATTTAAAAAAAAGCTTGTTGGTGTTTTTTGACCTCTTAACCACAGTGGAAGCTCTTACCGATTGGGAAATCTGCCTCCAAGTCCATCTGTGGCTCTTCTGCCTCGGTGGAGAAGGGGGTCAGTGTGGCAGGTCTGGACGGAGGAGGCTTCTCAGGCTCTGGGATTTGATCCCATGTCTGGGCAGAGGACACAGAGTCCTCCTCCCAACTCAGATTGCTGGATAGATCTTCCAAATCAAGGTCCTCCATTATGTTACCAGTCTGATCTGAGCAAAAAAAAACAAAAACAGGTGGCTTCAAAGATATGCATGTAACTTAAAGAATTAAATGTGCATTTGCAAATGTATTTCACAGCCGAAAAACCCTTAAATTTTTCATTATTTACCACTAGAGATGACTTGTTTCTCCTTCTCTGCATCTTCAGCCACCATCTCCGCCATCATGATGAGGTCTGCTTCCAGAGGATCGTCAGGAATCTTCTCTTTGATTTCCTGAATGGTCTTCACAATGTGCTCAGCATTGTCCAGAGTTGTAGGGAAGAACAAGGGCACGGGAACCTGCATAGAAGCCATATTTACATTAGGGCTGCACGATAAATTGCATGCGATTGTGAGGCGCGCTTAGTCAGTAAAGCCGGTACTTTGATTAAAGCTCCATCAGGTGCGTTCAGCTGGAGCGGCAATTAATACACAGAGCCGTAAATCACTGACAAGCTACGCAAAAATCGCGCTCATAATCGCAGATGAATCGCATTCGATTATGAGCGTTATTTACATCATAGACTACAAAACTAGATTAAGCCACAAAGGCAACTGTCCACGTATATACACTTTTTACAAGTTTGAAGGAATATTCAAAGCTAAATACACTTCTGTGATATGCTGTTAATTCAGACTCAGAAAGTGAAGAGGAGGAAGAGATAGTCGATGTACCGGAAGCGGAAGCCCCACAGACTGTGGAACATACTGAGTGTAGAGATGCATTGGAACTGGCACATACACTGGCACCGGCACAGGCAGCACTATAACTTTAGGAGTTCCATCTGCAGGATTAAAAAAGTGTCAGCATATGCAACTGTAGTTGTTTACTAAAGGGGGAAACACAAATAGGGAAGATTTGTCCAGAATAAGGTTTTTAAAAAGTAGAGGTACTCCTGAATCGTGAATCTGTATTCAGTAAGGCATGAAAAATGAATAACGTGTACTATGAAACCACTGAAGGGGCATGGTTAGCCACCTGCTAGCAGTAGCCTGTTACATTACAGTACACAAAAATTCACTTACCACATAAACAGAGTAAGGAGAGATGACTGATAGGACGATGGCAAATGATTTGCAGATTCTGAGCACCACTGACAAACATCTAATGTTGTAAAATGTGTGGTAAGTACTGCCGCTCTGTAGTAAACACAGAGTACATGTGATTGTGGATCTTGAAAGTGAAAGTAAAGCACATTTTAAAAGCGATTTTAATGCCCCACGTATTAAATTATGGCTCCCTGATGCCTGCAATTTATATACAGTACAAATACCCATTGATATAATTGCAAGGAAAAGCAGTGAAATATATTTTTTTCCATATTTCTCATATTTATTCCCCTCAGGGGTTCCGTAGTACACGTCACTTCTTTTCCGGACATGGTATTCGAAATCAGACACATCTTAGCTAAAAAGTCATTGTCACGTTTGAGCTGTTTAGTACCTATTTGTGTCTCAGCCTCACAGGTGTGGGGTTTACAGGACGTGGCTTTGTTTTTGCTTATGGATTTATATGGCAAGTCCTTATCTTTCTGGGTTTGGGATGATGAGACAGGAGCTTTTGCAGCACGTTTCTGTGAGCAGAGCAAAGAACAAGAGATTTGTTTACAGCAAATCAGACTTATCCAAACAAACACTGAAACTAAAAAAAAAGAGGGACAAATTAGACAATATGAATCCTGATTCTGCTTTCAATAAGTATAGTAAGAAAGATTTTCCCTGAACTCACATTTCCAGTGACTTTTGCAGGAACAGAGCCTAAGGACACAAAGGGTTAAATATGAATGATTTGAATAACAAACAACACATCTCAGTCTTTAAAGACACAGTACGCAAGATTTATTTGATTAAAATATGCAAAAACCACCAGAACAGTGTAATATATTTTGCTGACTTGTGTATTTACATGATTGAAAATGTTTTGAAGAATGTTTAAATCCAGAGAAAGAAACCATTTTAACTAGTGGCCTGTCCTTTGTCATCACATTCCGGTTTTATTTTGTAGAAAACATGGAAACCCCAAAGACGCTTTAATATATTATGTGTTTTATTAGACAGGTGATGAATGCAAAGAGTAACATTACAAAAGAACTTTCAACACACTCAAATGATACTAGTATGATAAAACAGCGCTGCTTTACCACACATACGCATGACCGGAAAGAGCAAAAGCAGTCGACTGTCACATAATAAAAGCTGTGCTGTTTTCGAGCCGAGTGTTGCGGTTGTTTCTCATTAGCGATCGCTCCAGCGGCCTTGTTTCACTTTCACGGCTTTCAGCCCCACCCTGCTTCATATTACACTGACAATAATAAATGTTTATTACATTAGCTGATTACATACTCAAGCATGGTGTCAAACTACGCCTTTGTTTATTTGTTTGTTTTGAATATGTGCCCTCTAGCAGTGAAAATTACATACTGTGCCTTTAAATCATATGCATTATGTAAAAGTGTTCCATTCAGGTTGACATGAGGGTTTAGATAGTTAATGCTATCACCTTTTGGATCTGTGCTTCCCAAAACAGCTGGCGGTTCGTTGGATGCGTCTGAAAGCGAGACGACACTGGCAATGACCGGTGTGCCCTCTTTAGTACTCTGAGGAACTGCAGAGGTTACTGGGGTCACACCTGTGGAGACAGTGACAGCGCAGGACTCCAGACTAAAGAAAATGAAACATTTAGGATGCGATAACTTTAGCCAGCCAATTAGAGAATCTACAGACGTAATGAACAAAGACTAAATGGGATAAAACCAGACCAATACACCCAAATATCTGAAAGAGGACATACCTTGTGTGGCTTGAGATTTACTTGAAGCTTTGATAACAGCTCCAGTGATTCCCTGCAGACTGCAGAAGAACATCAGGCACCGCAGGCTGCAGAAATGCTTGATTTCACCCAGCCAGTTCACAGTCTCGGTCATCTTCTTGGCCTGCCTGCACATTGAGCACTTTACTTCCTGTCAAAATTGCACAGCAGGAACATTTACTGTTACTTTCAGAAGCCTGTTGCTTAATATCTTAAGTCTAATGATGCAATAACTGAATAGCTAAACAAACAACTCAACTACATGAACTAAATAAAATATTACCTGACGAACCAATGACTGATGATTTAACAAGCAATCGTTCCCACAGAACTCCTCTTGCTTGCCATCAAAGACATCAGTCGCTACAGTCTTAGACGTGCTGTTACAGTAGAAGCAGTTGCAACAGTGTTTCTTTCCCCAGCGTTTGAACAGGCTCTGCTCAAAGAGTGTCTTGCATCCTGTACAGAAAGGAAAAAACACAAACACAAGGTCACGTATGCAAATTGACAAGTTTATTAATCGAATATGCCAACAGTACAATAATAACAAGGTCCTAATTATGCTTACTCTCACTGCAGAAAGAACGGTCAACCTTATTTATCCTTCTCACTGTCTTTACAATTTTATCGAGCTTGCAGTATTCACAGCGAGCCTCCATGCGGTAGATCCTTCTGAACTCATCAATACAAGTGTTGCCACAGAAAGCGTACATTTTCCTCTGAAAGATCATTTAAAAAAAAAAAAAAAAGTTACAAGCATGTACTCAAGAACCTCAGGCAACTCTCAAGACAATTTCCCCATAGTCCTGTTTATCCTAATATGATCATACTTTTAAATTAGCAAAATAAAAGTTATACCACAGCTGTATAATTGTTGTTGAACATAATACTGTATGTTGGTTTACAGTAATAATACACTGGAAAATGTAAACAAGTAGGTCTAGTGAACAGGCGTACTCTAAACTCCAGCAGCTCTGGTCTGTGAAAGAACGAGTTCAGACACTGAAAGCAGGGGATCTTGGTGACTGTCTGCGCCGGACCACTTGAAGCGCTAGTCTTTGCCGATGAGCTGGACTCTGAAGCAGCAGGTTTGGAGGCAGCAGGTTTTGGGGTAGATATGTTGCTTGTAGAGGTTACAGTATTTACCGGCATGTTAGGTTTCGTCGTACTGAATGACTCCTGAACCAAGCAAAACAAAACTCAACAAACTGACATCATTTGAATCAATCAATTAATTAATAATGCATGACTACAATAATATTTAAAAAAAGATCAATGCCAGACAGAACTGTACCTGATATGCTAGTACACAGGAATAAGAGCAGAAGTTCTGAACGGATCCATCAAACAAGGATATGTGGTACTGAGGCACTAGTTTCAGCTTGCAGTTGTTGCATTCCACTGCAACACCTTGTTTGCATGCAGACAATAAAGACATTCAAGTATACTGTCATAAGACACAGAACAAAATGAAACCGTTGTAAATGTCGACCAGAATAAATGCATGGTAACACTTTAGTTTAGGGATCAGTTCTTACTATTAACTAGTTGCTTATTTGCATTCATATTACCAGTATTTTGGCTGTTTATTAGTCCTTATAAAGCATGTAATAATGCCTTATTCTGCATGACCATATGCTACACCCCCAATCCTACCCAATACCTAAACTTAACTACGTTACTATTAATAAGCAGCAAATTTGACAAAAGTCAAGTTAAAACTGGTCCCCCAACTAAAATGTGATCACATGCATTATTAAAGGAAATGCATTCTGCAATAATAATGCTATTTGCATCAATTTATAAAACTAAATAAATTATAAAATTCTAAAATATATATATATTTAAAAAAAATATAAATTTATTTATAATTATATAGTTAATATAAATATATTTTATCAACCAAACGCACTAACATTAAAAGCTGTAGTGTTGATTAAAATAATGGGATGCATGGGTGACTATACTATCATGTATGTAACATTGTTTTTAAAAGAATAGTTCATACTAAAATTTTAATTTTGACAATTTACACACAAAAATCACAACTTACTCACCCTCAAGTTCATTCCAAACCTGTATGACTTTCTTTTTTCTGTGGAACACAAAGAAGATATTTTGAAAAATATAAGTGAGTAAGTGTTGTTTGTTTATACAATTAAAGTCAATGGGGTCCAATATTTCCTCTTGTGTTCCACAGAAATGAGAAAATCATACAGGTTTGAAAAGATATGAGAGTGTGCAATGATTTATTTTATATAAATCGCTGCTCGTGTGATATCACTTATCATATGATATAAATATGAAACTCACACAGGAGCATTTTTGCCCCAATATCTTGAATTTTAGGGCATAACTGCATTTATGGATTTGTGGCCCTGCATCATATTTTTCAACAGTCAACTGTATGAAATGTAAGTTGACGTACAGGTCTGGGGGCGGGGCCATTATTTTAAAAAATATATTTTAATTGCGTTATTTTGTCATAATTAATTAAGTGTATGTGTTAAACTGACAGCCCTAATTTAAAATGCTGGGGTTAGCATGATTTTCTGGGATCTGCATTAAGTTGATTAAAAGTAAGACAAAAAACAAAATCAAAAACACTGTTCTTTTGAGCTTTCTGTTCGTCAAAGCATCCTGAAAAAACAAAATATATCAAGCAGCACGAATCTTTTCAACACAGACTAGAGCAATGGCTCCTGAAAATGTAACTTTGCCAACACAGGAAAAAATAACTTTTTAAAATACATTAAAATAGAAAACAGTTATTTTAAATTATAATAATACATCACAATAAATAATTTAAGATTTTTACTGTTTTTTGAATAAATAAATGCAGCCTCGGTGTGCATAAAAGACTTGTTTCAAAAATGTTAAAAAATCTTCCCGAACACAAAATTTTGGATGATAGTTTAGTTATTGGATAATATCTTAAAGAAAGAATATTTGTACTCATTCTCTGATACTAAAACTTGTATCTGTGCTTCGCTACTATTAAATACACTGGTTTGTGTTGCAAATGTCATCATGGTACCTGATGAACTGCCAGTCTGGACTTTACTCGCCATGACGCAGGAAGTGGAGCAGAAAAGCTCCCTGATGCCCTCTGAGTTTGGACTGTCCACCGCATCTGCAGCTGGGCGCAGGGCATGACACATTTTGCAGGTGACAAGTTTCAGACTCCTCTATAAGTAAAGATGAGTTTATCAAATTTATTTATACTCATAATTTAGCAAAATGAAAGATATCTTATTGAGTACTATGACTTGCTGTCACCTTTTTGTAGGCTGTGAGGCAGTTTTGGCTGCAGAACTTCATAACTCTGTCCTCCATCCGCAGAGACGGACACTGACTGTCAGTACCATAGCAATATCCTCCACAGTTCACACAGCTGTTCATGTTCAGCTTATTGGAGGAGCGGAACTGGTTGAAACAGCTGTCACTGCACAGCTTATGAATAGAGCCCATGTAATTCACCTCATGACTATGAGTCTATAAGAAACAACAATTTCGGATCTTTAAAAGCTCAAGACAGTTACAGCAACAAAATATGCATTTCAAATTTCTAAGTACACAAGAATATTCCACAGCACAGATGGAGATGTCTACTCACCACTCCTGTCTTCTGACACACACTGCACTTGAAGTTAAAAGCGCTGCGGCATTTCTGACTGCAGAACTCCTTCACAGTCCCTGACACGTCCATCGGGGCAATTATGATATTCTCATCACGAATTTCTCTGAAAAGAAAGAAGATTCATTAAGTCAATTCATTCCAGTCACATACAACTATAGCTAAATGAAATGTGTAAGCGTACTTAAGGCAGCAGTGACATGTTTTCTTCTTAGAGCTGCAGAGACATTGAGGTGAGCAGTAGAGTTTAGAGGAGCCACTACGCTGAAATGCTGTATGTCCCTTCAGCATGACCTTATTACAGGCTGTGCACAACACACCATGTCGTTTTAAAGGTTGAATGGATTTTTCTGGTATTGATGGTGCCTTTTCTGGGATGCCTACTGGAGCTCCTGTGACAGGAAGACAATGTAAGAATGCAAAAACTGATTTCAGACTCTTAAAGAAACAGCTCACCCAAAAAGGTGTTTTTCATCCCATTTTTAAAGAATGGTTATTATGAACTGTATGACAAAGTCATACAAGTTTGGAACAATGTATTTTAAAAAAATGTAAAGATTACAACCACGGTAATGCTCTACTGATGAATGCAGCATTTATTCCAATAGAAAAACGCACCTTGTGTCTTGATATCATCCAGTGTTTGGTCAAAATCCTGAAAGCATGAACATATAGAGATAATCCATAATCATTAATTTACAAAAATGTGTGTAATCAAGGTAATGGATAATAGGTGGCTGACATTGGAGAATAAATACTAACTCAAAACTTCTGAACAGTAGTTTATGTTGTATATAATATGTAATTTATTTACTAAAAATGTATTATAACTTATTATTTGGTTAATTTAAATTTCAGTATACAGGGCTCCAGACTAACACTAGAGAGCAGTGGCACCAGCACCACTACGTTCTACGCCGATTTGGTTGCGCTGGGGGGTGGGGGTAGTGTGTGAGAGTATTAAAAATACAGATAATTTAATCATAAAATTACTATTGTTTTGCAAGTAGTACCATGTCCTAAACAGTTACTAATAATATCACGTGTTTATACAGATTTGACAGTACCTGCATTTCCATTATCCTTCAAGATGTGCAAATTGAAATTGCGAATTGAATATTCAAAAAATTTTAAAACTCAAAATTCAAAATCCCACCAACATCCGTTGTCATGACTTATCGTGAGAGAAACAAATTACGTTTTAGTCGCACAACATCGGTTAATGGAAAAGCTGTCCTTTCGCGATACTTTTTTTTGAAAAAACATTTATAAAATACTCGCCAAATTTTGCGCAAATCGGTAATGGAAACGCACCTAGCAAAGCACTAAGCTTGAGTTGGGAAGCATACATATAGAAAATTTATATATTCTACTCTTATTAAGTAATGTACCATTATTCTTCTATAGTTTTATATGGAATTGACCAACTTCAATGATTATGTGTGATTTAGTTGCAAATTGAAGAAAATTTTGTTTTTTAAAGGCACTTTGTGACTGATTTCTTGATGATTTGATATTTTATAACAGTGATTTTAGAATTTCAAATTACAAAGCAAAAAGAAAAAATGAATGACTAATAAGCTAATAAGTGCTCTCTGCTGCCATCTACTGGTTATAATGATGGTTTCATGTATTTTTAAATTTTACATAAATGTTTGTGTACCACAAAGTATATTTTGGTCATACCATTAAAAACGTATGTATAATTTTAGAGCTTTAAAATGCTGGTAATAGTTGTGTGAAATGCTTGAAAGTCATTGAAAAGTGCTTGAATTTCTCTCTAAAAAGGTTGTACAAACCCTGAAGTGAACAACGTAATAACCTTCGACTATCTGTACCACAACACTGTGGTTATAGTTAGCATTAATACTTCTGATTTTATGACGTACTTCAGCGCTGTTTATGACAGAGAATTCTGTGCAGAATTTGAATGATTCTCACTAAAAGTGATTCTCACTTGCAGCAACCTTATTCATTCTGCGGCAAATTCAAATGTGCAGTAACAGTGTCGCGAAATCAACTTTAGTTCCCGAGTAAAGCTGTTCTGAGCTCAGACAAGTTTGTTAGTGTTGTTAGCCCTGTGCAGCTCAATGTAGTTTTGTGATGCTTTTGTTTCGTTTGCCGTTTGATGATTCTCATATGCAACAGAAATGCCAGCGCTTATGAGTTGGACAACGCGGTGGTCGCACCAGTGCGACCGTTTACAAAATTTAGTCGCACCGGCAGAAAAAATGGTCACTGTCTGGGGCCCTGGTATAGTTCAGTAACTTCTCAAGTAGAGCACCTCATCATCCTTAATGTTTCCCATCGGGGAATGTGGTGCTTTCTTCCATTCGTCATCCATCGGTTCATCCTTGATCTTCAAAGGCATTATGACAATTGGGGTTGCTTTAATTCTTTTGTCAACAGCCTGGATAGAAAAAAGAGATTATTTTTATAAGTGTACTGCTCTATGGTTTAGCAAACAAACTCATGAACATAAACGGGGCTGTGCTCACCATTACAGAAGATGATTCCATAGTCCCGCTGTCTTTGGCTCTCTGTGTTTCTGTTAAACAGGAAAAGTACAAATCATGTTCAAATACAATAGTAATAAACATTATCTCACTTACTGTGAATTTACTATTTTGGTTTAATATATAGTTACAAGGACCAGTATTTTGAATCAACCACCAGCACAGTCCACGCTAACCAGCAAAACTATAACCACTTTGCTTAGTGGTAGTGGTTTCATTGGTTCAATTACCTGAATCTTCTGGTCCTTCCATTTCAGTCATCCCATTGTAATCCTCATTCTGGTCCATTTCATTAGTGTCCTCAACTTTAGTGATCACAAGCTCTTCTGAACACTGGGCCATGTCCTCTCCCTGGTACATGTCCGGATGATCTGTGAAATCCTCACTGGGCATAAAGACACCAGCTGCAGACGTAGAGCCCAGCATCAAGTTCTCATCTGAAAGTGAGAAAATGACATTTATCCATTTCAAATATATGACAGAAAAATATGTTCTAAAAACAATTTCTCATAATAGAGGGAACTCATATTTAAACGTAAAACACATAATTTACATATTAACACAGCCTAAACTGGAGATGTTACAATCCCAGCTGTGCTTCTTTGTAGGATAAATTTGGAGAGGCTAAACTCACAGGAACAAAACTATAATCCTTCTTGCCTTCTGAATAAGCAACAGAATCCATGTTAGCGTTTACATCATAACACTCTTCCATTTGTAGCCCAGCCTCAGCAGGATAATCCTGTCCGAAAACAGTTAGGAGAGCAACATAACAGTTATGTTTTAGAAGTAAAACAGCACAAGTGTTTATTTTCAAACTGTGTGACAAAATATTTGAGGACTTGCCATTTGGTAGTGCCATGTGGGTGGAAGAGCATAGTAGGACCCCAAAGTAGATAGAGATGTAGATGGTTCTGTAGGTGGATTTGTAACATTCAAAATAAGTTGACTACGTTGTTCAGAGCAGGTTCTGGGGTTCTTTTGTTTTCCTGAAGTTGACTCAAAGTCATCTTCATAATACACCTCATCATCAACATCATCATCATCTTCTATATCCCAACTGTTGTCTGCTGACAGGGCGTCTGGTTCAATCACAGTTTCCTAAAACAGCAGCAGACAGTGTTAAAGAAAAAGTTCAGCAAAAAATTTAAACTTACTGAAAATGTATTCACCCTCAGGCTATCCATGAGACAGATGTTTGTTTCATCATCAAATTATGAGAAATGCTTACCTGTGGATCCTCCGCAGTAAATGGGTGCCGTCAGAATGAGAGTTCAAACAGTTGATAAAAACATCACAATCAATCGATTAACATTTTGTGAAGTGAAAAGCTGTGCACCTGTAATAAACAAGTTCAACATTACAATTATGATTCATCATTTTTTTTAAATCTTCAAACATTGCTTTCTGCTTTAACACAATTTCAGTGCTTTCTCTAGTTCTCTAGTCTCAGTCTCATCTCGTCTCTGCGATGCGCATGCGTAGTCGGTGTAATCCGGGTCAATGCAGTTAAGGCATGTCAAAAAAACTCCCGTCACGTATTCTTCTTCAATGTCAAAATTGTCCTACATCGCTGTCTTACCTTTTTGTAAAGGGCATGTGATGATCTTTGCATGTTCACTTTGTAAACACATACTTTTAGTACATATGCAGCAATGTAGGACGATTTTGATGTTGGGGAAGAGTTCATGTAGACTTAAACAAGATAAGCATTTGAGGTTAAAAAGTATATAAATTGTCAACTTGTTTCGAAAATGACAGGTCGTTGGCTAGATGAGACCCTTCTTCCTCAGCTGAGATCGTTTAGAACCATTTGAAGTTGCATTTAAACTGCATTTTGGAAGTTCAAACTCGGGGGCACCATTAAAGTCCACTATATGGAGATAATTCCTCAATTTTTTTTCTCAAGAAACAATTTCTTATTGACTGAAGAAAGAAAGACAAACATCTTGGATGACAAAAGGGTGAGTAAATTATCGGTAGTCTTTTATTCTGGAAGTGAACAAATTCTTTAATGGCGGATTTGTTTTTGAACACACAGCTTTTCATTTCTCAAGATTTTGATCAATTACTTGTGGGTTATTGCAATATTAGCATCAGCTGTTTGGACTCTCATTCCGATGGCACCCATTCACTGCAGAGGATCCGTTGGAGAGAACATTATGTAATGCTAAATTTCTACAAATCTGTTCCTACATATTGAAAAAAAACGTAACCTTGAGGGTAAACTATTCCTTCAAAAGGAACATCTACAGTTCATCAAATACAAAACGCTTTCATTATTTACACACTCTCATGCCGTCTCAAAACTGCATGGCTTTATCACAAACACAAAAGAACAATCTTTTTCATACAATGACAGTCTGTCAAATATGACTTATGCACTGTATTGTACATCTTCTGAAGCCACAGAATGTCTATTTATGAGAAATAGTCATTCTTCAATGTTAACCGTCACCTCCGCTGCAGCTGAAGAGCATCTCACACTCACAATTCAGATATTAACGTTACGCCAAGAAGACCAATGACATTTGACGTTACGTGACAATTTATTTTTGTGCGAACTATCACTTTAAATGGGTAAGATAAGAATTCTGAATGCAAATACACAGAAGACCAATCAAATCAATATGCAATAACAATCCTTGTCAGTTTTTAAAACTGCAAACAACAAAACAATGTAAATCAACAGGAGACTGTCATAAATCACCTCCCTGACTAAGGCCCTTCTCCCCCGACTGCTCGGTTTGGCCGGGCGGCCCGCTCTAGGAAGAGTCCTGGTGGTTCCAAACTTCTTCCATTTACGGATGATGGAGGCCACTGTGCTCAATGGGACCTTCAATGCTGCCGAAATTTTTTTGTACCCTTCCCCAGATCTGTGCCTCGATACAATCCTGTCTCGTTGGTCTACAGACAATTCCTTGGACTTCATGGCTTGGTTTGTTCTCTGACATGTACTGTTAACTGTGGGACCTTACATAGACAGGTGTGTGCCTTTCCAAATCACATCCAACCAACTGAATTTACCACAGGTGGACTCCAATCATCACCAAGGACGAATAGTGGAAACAGGATGCACCTGGTCTCAATTTTGTGATTTTTTTCGTTTTTTATTTTTTAATAAATTTGCAAAGATTTCAAACAAACTTCTTTGTCAAAAAACGTTGTCATTATGGGGTATTGTTTGTAGAATTTTGAGGAATTTAATGCTTATTGCATTTAATCCATTTTGGAATAAGGTTGTAACATAAAATGTGGAAAAAGTGAAGCGTTGTGAATACTTTCCGGATGCACTGTAAATCAACGAGAGTGCAATTTATCTCATCTTTTTCTCCGCAAGCCCTCTTGCGACAATTAGCAACACACACACCTCCGTTTGTTGCCTAGGCACAGCAGTTGACTTCAGATATCTTCGAGTTGGTCCTGTGAGATCGTCCGGCGAAAAATGGTCACTGCAGACTCTCAACGCGCGGATATTTTCAATGGGTGAATTTATATCACGTTTGAGAGCGAGCAGCCACAGCTTCAGCCTTTCTGGATCATGCAACGGTAATGTATGGAAAGTCAAACTTTCCTCCTGTGATGATGCAGCTGGACGGAGTCGTATCGCTTTCTCTCGGTTGAAACAGCTAGGAAACGCACACACGCGTACCATTACGAAAAACAACAACAAATCAAGCTGCGCTTTGCAGGGACTCACTGTTACGCGAAACGCAGAGGAGCCATGTTTGAACGTGCAGAAGCGGAACGAGACATGACAGCTATGGCAAGATATCCATCAAAAATCCCTCTTTCTCTCATAGAGCTGCATTTGGAGGCTTTAGGGCGCGCGAGTCACGTGGGCTATTGTTATGGTACTTTCTGCAGCTTGACAGCTGCTCTCTCCATCCATTTACGTATGCAAAAAAAAAAAAGGAGCAGCATCCAGTGCTTCTTGTGCTTGTTTACATACAATATATGGTGCGTTTCCGCCACCTACTGGATTGGTGCCACATCATTTGCTCATTGCTTTTCACCAGTCAACAAACAGAAGGGTTAGTTCACCCAATCATTAATATTCTGTCATTACTCAGCCTCATGTTGTATCAAACCCCTAAGACCTTAATTTGTCTTCAGAACACAAATTAAGATGTTTCTGATGAAATCCAAAAGCTATCTGACCCTGCATAGACAGCAACATAACTACCACGTTCAAGGCCCAGAAAGGTAATGAGGACATTGTTAAAACAGTCCATCAGTGTTATCCCCCATGTTATCCAAGATGTTTATATCTTTCATTCTTCAGTCGAAAAAAAGAAATGTTTTTGAGGAGAACATTCCAGGATTTTTCTCCATATAGTGGACTTCAACAGGGACCAATAGGTTGAAGGTCCAAATTGCAGTTTCAATTGCAAGTCAAGTGACCGTTATTTATATAGCGCTTTTTACAATACAGATTGTGCCAAAGCAACAATAAAGTGATAAATAAACCCCATTCAGACAGGACTAATTTTCTAATCGACATTTGAGTTACATCTTAGCATCTGATGACATAGACGTAAAGAAATTGTTTTTTGAGAAAAACATTCCAGGATTTTTCTCCATATAGTGGACTTCTATGGTGCCCCCAAATTTGAACTTCCAAAATGCAGTTTAAATGCAGCTTCAAAGGGCTCTGAACGATTCTAGCCAAGGATGAAGGGTCTTAGGGTGCTTTCACACCTGGCACTTTGTTTTGGAACCTGGTGCGTTTCCCCCCTTAGCTCGGTTCGTTTGGGCATATGTGAACACGGCAATCGCGGTTGGGTCCACGCCAAAACAATCGGTCTGATATCACCTGAACGAGGTGGTCTCAGCTCGATTGAAAACGAATTCTGGAGCGGTTCGGTTGTAGTGAGAAAGCTATCCGATCTAACGGACCAACAAGCCAGGCTATATCACATTGTATAATGGGTAATTACAGTTCCGTGAACAGCAGTAGCTTTGTTGTTTTGCTAATACCGCTTAAAATGAACCTATGAATGTCTGTGTGTGGGCACGTCTTCGCCATTCAAAATCAAAACGCGCATTTTAATTTATAATGCCGTCTTATTGCTCTCTTTGTAGTAGGTGTATTTTAAAAATGTTTTCTCGACGCATCCTGGACACCTGCTCAAAATTATGAATTAATATAATGACAGCTACAAAAAGCAACAAGCACGCAAAGCTGTTGTTGTTCCATCCCGACAGATGACAGCTGAGCGGAATCCCGGAAAATAAACCATGGAACTTTGACCAATGAAAGGACAGTTTACTCACGCGTGACTTGTATTAACACATTTGGTCCGTTTAGAAACTTTGCTGTGTGAAAGCGAACTGCACAGAGAATAAAAAGCAACACTGTAATAATTTTAGTCCCTGTTTCGGAACAAAGCAATCAATCTACAGGTGTGAAAGCACCCTTATCTAGCGAAACGATTGGTTGTTTACTAAAAAAAAAAAAATAATAATAATAAAATAAAAAGTACAATTTCTATACTTTTTAACTACAAATGCTTGTCTTGTCTAGCTCTGCGTGAACTCTGTGTATTCCAGTTCAAGACAGTTAGGGTATGTCAAAAAACTCCCATCTTATTTTCTCCTCCAACTTCAAAATACATTGCTGTTTTACCTTTTTTTGTAAAGGGCGTTTGATGGTCTTCGCATGTGTAAACACTGGGTCGGTACTTCTTAAGAGTATATAAAGTATATAAAAGTATATAAATTGTAATTTTTTAAAGAAAATACCCAATCGTTTAGCTAGATAAGACCCTTCCTTTGAAGCTGCATTTAAACTGCAATTAAATTTTGGAAGTTCAAACTCAGGGGCACTATATGGAGAGAAATCCTGAAATGCTTTCCTCAAAAAAAAAAACACATTTCTTTACGACTGAAAAAAGACATGAACACATGGGTGAGTCTATTATCTGTACATTTTTGTCCTGGAAGTGAACTACTCCATTAACAGTTTATGCGATCTGACCCTTGATTTTATTATTACTATATAATTATTATTAATAATTAACCCCCTGGAAAACTAGTCCTGTTGGACGAGGGCTAAAGACATACAAATGTGTCATTCAACGCATAACAACTTTTTATCGGTCCTACTTCTCCACATTAGTAAACACTGGGTCGGTACTTTTGCCTACTTCACATATGACCTTTCTAACGTTATTACATAATGTGTGAAGGATGTACATCGTAGAGGTAGTGCAAGTGGAGCATTTGTGGTTAAAAAGTTTATAAATTTAGATTTTTTTTTTTTAAATATACATGTTTTATTAAAAAGTAACCTATTGTTTTGCCAGACAAGACCCTTATTTCTTGGCTAGGATCATGTAGAACCCTTTGAAGCTGCAATGAAACTGAAACGACTGATTAGTACAGCCCAAAACATGACAATAATTGACCATTTTCAGCAGCAATAATCAGCAAAATATGTAACTTCCGTTCAGTGGCATTGTTTACAGTGCAGCCAATGTGACTGATTGATGATGCTTCGTGAAAACACGCTCTATGGAGAAAAATCCTGGAATGTTTTCCTTAAATCTTTTTGACTGAAAAAAAAAAAGACATGAACATCTTGGATGACATGGGGGTGAGTAAAATCAGTAAATTTTTATTCTGGGGTGAAATAATCCTTAATTTTATGAAGCTACCACAACACTTTCTGTGTGCAAAGAAAACAAAAATAACGACTTTATTCAACAATTCCTTCTTTTTCTTGTCAGGCTTATAAAATAAAGTTTTAAAAATTATTTTTAAAATCGTATAAAAGTCAAGTCATTTGAATAAATTACCGTATTGTAGCTTTAACAACTTCAAGGATCTCCCCATGCCACTTCCACTCATACCTCTGTGTTTTGTAAAAACAGGTTGGGCACAGCTGTTGATTTCAGAAGTCGTCGTATCTTTCCTAGACCCGGTTTGAAGTCGTCTGGTGAAAAGTGATCACTGCACAACTTCATTTGCTTGACGTATCGAAGAGGCAAATCAACATCCCGCTTAACAGCCAGCAGCCACAGCCTCAGTCGCTCTGAATCGTTTACTGGGAAAGTGTGAAAGGTCAGCCTTTCATCTGTCGGCGTTGGTAATACGCTTTTACGTTTACTCAATGGTTTCTCGCGGTTCGGGCAGCCAGGGATTGCACACTTTCGCACCATTTTAAAAACTACAATCAGAATTCAAAAGCTTGCATACAGCGCGTCTTCTGCAAGACGCAAGGCATCCGGGTGCTACGTCATAACGCGTCAACAGCATCACATGCATGGGTCGCGGCATGGGACATATTTCTTCTATTACGTTTTATCGATATTCACACTGGCATTTAATGCCACAGTTGAATGGATAAATGAACTTATCGAAGAAAGAAATTCAACAGACAAGCACGCACACAAACTGGCTTTTATTTCTGCACGTAACATGAAACTAGGGCCTATCTATGAAATGTGTGGTGGTGGGTGTTTCGTCCGACGGAGCTATTTTTACAGGTTTTTGGCTGCTTTATTTTTTACTAACCACCAGACGGCACTGTTTACACCCTGGAAGCTTTGAATCTTTTCCTGGAACAGTCAGAGGAAAGCCCTCAGTGCTTAATGATGCTTTGTTTGCTCATCACTAGAAGAAATTGTTGAATAAAGTCGTTATTTTTTGGTGTTCTTTGCGCACAAGAAGCATCGTAGCTTCATAACATTACGGTTGAACTACTGATATCACATGGACTATTTTAATGATGTACATTCCACCTTTCTGGACATTGAACGTGTCAGTTGTGTTGCAGTCTGTGCGGGGTCAGAAAGCTATCGGATTTCATCAAAAATATCTTAATTCGTGTTCGGAAGATGAATGAAGGTCTTACGGGTTTGGAACGACATGAGGGTGCGTAATTAATTACAGAATTTTCATTTTTGTGTTAACTAACTAGACTTGGAAAATTAATAAGTAAATTCTTACAACCCCATTTTATGAATATACACTTTTCAAAATTATTTCTAAAAATCGTTTTGTGTTCACCTGAAGAAAGAAACTCATATACGTCTTGGATGGCATGAGAATGTTTACTTATTTTTACTTTCATGTCTAAGCGAACTATCTCTATCAGACCCAGTTGTTGCAGGTAATTGAACAATTATTGACTGCCTTTTTCGTCGAAGGAATATTTCATCCAAAAATAAAACTTTTAAGTTGTTTTCACTTTCACAAGAGTCTGGAGCTCATGCGTTCTGTCGCACGATGACGTATGCGCGGTAGTAAAATCACGCGTGAACTGACGCCATTGTTAGTTTCTAATCCAGCTGCTGATGAACTGTCAGTTTTACATACCTCAGTTCGGTGTGAAACAAATATAGGCACCGCTGATGATTTGAGTAAGACTTGATTCCCACTAATGGCTTTGAAATCATCAGGGGCAAAATGTTCACTGCAGACCCTCCATACTTTGAGTAACCTCATGGGTGTGTTAATATCCATCTGAAGAGCAAGCAACCATAAATGCAGTCGATCCGGCTCAAACGTTGGGAATCGGTGAAAAGTCAACTTTCCCGTTTGTGTTGACGCCCGTAATCTTACGCTTTTAAATAGGTTGCGGCATCCAGGATAAGCACACGTAAGCACCATTTTGATGAACAGTACAAGTATAAATATATTACTAATAACAATCCACCTTCTGCACAAGCGTTCTCCCTCTCTGTAAACAACAATGGCGTCAGTTCGCGCGAGATTTTGCTACGCACATACGTCATCATGCGACGGAAAGCTTGAGCTCCAGATTCTTGTGAACACAATTTTGTAATAAAGATATCGAATTGAATTGTGTTTTTTTGCAAAGAGGGAATTATTTATCCACAAATGTAAATGGGCATTAAAAAATCTTAATTTTACTGTATACATAAAAAGAAATGAGAAATAAGTTTTTTAAACCTTAAATGTATAACTTGAATGATTTATAATGCACAAAATGTATATTAACTGATTAGAAATATGTTTTTTAAAATCTTTTTTCATTTTCCTTTTAATATTTTTGTATTTGTTTCTCCTAGTATTTGAGTTGATGTAATCAATATGTTATCATTGCCTTTCTATGTTCACTGATTAAAACAAAACAAAACAAAACAAAACAAAAAAACAAGACTTTTAGGAAAGTGGACAGGACATTTGCCTAAGTCTACAGATTAGAGTAATAATGATGTACAGGGCAGTATGAGGCTTTACCTCTTGGGGGCCCTTCATCCAGCAGAACTACAGGATACATTCACTCAATCTTTATAAACACAAAGCATGTCAGGCTTTAATTTTGCAAGAATAAATGCCTTTAACAAAACATCTAAACCTATAGGTCTGTCATAGAAAATTTACACAAATATCACTGTATGAACTACACATATGCACATAGTCGGACATATTTTACACAGATATGTACATATAAAAACACTGATTCAAGCCTTCTGCTTGTGAAGCTTGTGAAGGTAAGTTTTCACAAATCTTCCTCTACACGTTAATTATTTCTTTAAATTCACTAATTTACCTTAATAACAGTGAACTAATTTATTAACATTAACCAAAAGAAATAAACAATGTAAAATATTGTTAATCATGGTAGTTATTCTTGACACCTAATCCAATAACTAGGCTACTATTAACGAGTGAAACCTTATGTAGTTTTATAACCATGCACACTGTAAGGGAACAAACAGTCAAGGGCAAAGAACACAGGATTTCCAAACAAAATAAATTAATTTATTCAGTATCAAAACCAAGTTACAAATCAAACGGAGAAAATTCAGTATAAATAAATCCAAATCTGGGCCCAACAAAAACAGTCAGCTAAACAGAACTAAACATAACAAAGAAGTCATAACCTAACAAACATAACACCCCAAATTAAACATGAGGAAAACTTATATACAAAAAGTTCTAGTCCATTACACACACACACACACACACACACACACAGGGGGTAACACAAAACAGATTATTTAACAGTTAAAACTGATCAGATCATTTCATTTAAAAAGCACCTACTATGCCCCTTTTCACAAGACATAATATTGGTCTTAGGTGTCCCCAGAATGTGTCTGTTAAGTTTTAGATCAAAATACCTCACAGATTATTTATTATAATATTTGGAAAATGTAATTTTTGGGGCGTGTCTTTGGTGTGTATCACTTTAAATGCAAATGAGATGCACATTCCCACCCTGATTTCATAAGAGGGCGTAGCATATACATCTCTGCTTTGCATATTACCTACAGCAATAAACAGTCAGTAGATGCAACATGACTGAGAGTGAGAGAACTGGTGTTCAGCCGTATGTATGGGAAACCAAACACACCATAAGTGGGACGAAACAGCACAATGTTACAGAGCTCGTGGCGCACACAGAGTACGTAATTGCCAGCGACGCGAACTATGCTCACCAGCACGACGCTGATAAATGAAAATACCTCGAGGGTAACGTACAAACACAAATACGGTTAAAACCTTAGCTAAGCACTAAAATGACATGCGTGTAAAAAATTTAAATTTGTAACAAATATAGCTTTTAAATTTTAAATTTAAATAATTTAAATTACATTTAAATTAAAATAAAATGTTAGAATTTTAAAATGAAATGCACTGCACAGACTTATTTAGGAAGATTTTGAGGCGCATTAACTTCAAAAACAAAAATAATCCACTGCGTCTTCAGTGGTCTGATGTTGGGAGAAAATGAAGACTCTTGTGTTCTTACATTTAAATACAGAACACCAGGTTTGCTTAGGAGACATTGTTTTTTTTTTTTGTTTTTTTTTAAGATTTATTTTTGTCATTTTTTTGAGACTGGAAAGATCAGAACTGACAGAAAGTGAAGCGGGAGAGAGAGGGGGGTGGGATCGGGAAAGGTGCTCGAGTTGGGATTCAAACACGGGACGCCCGGAGCGCAACAGTGCTGTATGTCGGCGTGCTGACCACAAGGATATCGGCGCCGACTAGGAGATACTGTTGACGTTACAGCTGCTTGAGCATGGAGAAAATGGAGGACAGCGTACAACCAAACACAACTTGCTGAAGACGGAAACTATGGCAATGTAGGACTGTCAGTCAGTGGCCGTGGGTGGGGCCTAAACAATGTGACATCAAGCACACAAACAAACAGATATGTCTGTACTTGGCTACAAATAATCATCGTTTCACGCTCTTTACCAAGTGCTAACGCAGATACACACACAAGCATTTGAAAGCCGCGGCTCTATCAGAGGATGAATCTATGAGCAGATATATTAGGGATCTGCTGACAGACGTGGCTTTCAGCACAGAGTGCGTGACAAACGGACAAACAGATGTGTTTAAGAATCTCGTGGGAAATGCTGGTATTTTGTCACATTTTTAAAATGTTACTACCGAGTGGTACCACTTCCCATAAAACCTGATGTACTTATTACATCGTAAGAAGAACGGCATCTATGCTAATATTAGTCGGATTCATTCTTATTCCATAGCCACCCAGATCCAGTCTGTGTCAAGATCAAACGGTCACTGCAATCACCTGGATCCAGTCCATATCACGCCCAGATGGTGCTTTAGCACCTAGGGATGACCTCGACGGCCCTGATGTCAGCAGAGACCATGTCAACTAGATCAGCTGACAACTAGAACTAGACACATCCACTGCGAAGATCTCATCACCTAGATGGCCGTCAGCACAGATCAAGAGAACCCTTCAGTCTCTTGTATGAAAATAAGTGAAGCCGCCAATGTCCCAATAGGGCACGGACATATTGTGCTGATTTGGGACCAGAGTCTGTGCAGTAGTGAACTTGGGACCTGTTGACGCAGTTGAGAGCGAAGTGGAGCCGCATCCCACCCACACTCCCGCAGAGACGATTGCAAGCACATACCCCTAATTAGCCTGACCGCTCTAATTTTTGTCTGTTGATTGCTGTACAAGAGGCTTGTGTTAAAATAAGGTAAATACAACCCCATTCTCCTTCTGAAGATCCCGAAAAACTCAGTTTGTTCCTCAGAGAAGCTGTCAATCTCAGCTGTCAATCATGACGTCACACTCCTGTTTTTATAGCATCACATAACTAGCTAAAACAAAAGTTATTTAAAAATCAAATACTTGAACTTATATCAGCGTGATAAAAACTACATAAAATGACAAAAACTACATTTGGGAAAAAATAATTTGAAGTGAAATTTAATTGTTTAGTTTGTCTAACGTCCTATTAGATTACATAGAGAGGGTGGGGCTGGGACCAGCCACCTGGGGGCGATCAAAACGTTCTGGCTTCACTTTTCAAGAGTCAAACTTGCGAGAACCAGACAAGTCCTCTGCTCAAACGGCCTTGTGTTACAGCCCGGAACGAAACCACAATATACTAGTTCGATCTGGCAAGAGGAGAACTGGCCCCCTGACAGAGCCTGGTTTCTCTCAAGGTTTTGTCTCCATTTCTGTCACAGATGGGAGTTCCTTGCCATTGATGCCTTTGGCTTGCTTAGTTGGAGACACTTAATTTCTGGAAGTATTGTCGACCTGATTGCAAGAGACACTATTTGAACTGAACTGAGCTGGACGATGACTTCAGTGAATCAACAGCCAATATAACTTGGCTGAGCTGGAACAGGAATCATGATATGACAGGATTAAACTTCAAAAGGCTATGATTTCATTGCCTATAAATGCTGTACATTTCAAAGTCAAAACGTGGCGTGTTCGTGTGAATACATTTCTGAAGGGAATGGACTTGCTTCCAAAAAGTATCAACAGCATTTTCATTTCATTTTGCTTTCATTTGATCAAAACCAATGTATTTCTACCATTTCAACAGCACCACCTAGGCACCAGAAAATGAATTTACATTTTCAATCAGCCCGGCTGCGGTTTTTGTTCTGACCGGTGCGGAAATCGACCCAGATTTTTAAGCAGCAAACACACAGTTGTAAATGTGAGCCAGTGGATAGCTAATAGGCCATAATATCCACCTTCTAATTCTTCCTGTAAGAGTGAGCACGGCCATTTGTAAATTTTGTGTGTCTGTCCTTCAGCTATTCAGTTTATTTTTTATCCCATCCGCCTTCAGCTATTTTTAGCTGTACAAAACAGTTAGTTTTGCTGCGTGATATTTCAAATTGGTGTGTCTTACCACATTATTTTAACGTATTATGGTAATTATGAGCACAATGGATTGTAATGCAAACAGTTTTACGTTTACTGCACATTGTTATTTTTTTTTTATTTGCCTGTAGTGGCTAATGAACTAGAAGTCTTACCAATAAAGAATCTAAATAAGACAGCAAGATATATTTGTTTTCAATTAATATGATACTTTTGACTCATCCTGTTTTCTTGAAAATTGTTCAAAGGCTGAAATGTTTTTAATGAAATGTGTTTTTGTACAAATCTGTATCTGAACTGTAAATCATGGTTTTGCAGTCATATTACGGTGTAATATATTACCACAGACACTGCGCATATGGCATTCATTTTACTCGTGCAGGTCTTAAAAAAGGGTTAAAAACCCTGCAGATACCATGGTATATCGACTGTAATGTTAACGTCTTTAACTTTGATGCTCAGTGTCTGCTCTTTCAATCCAGATGAATACTGAAATATTTTCCAATAAGATTTTTTCAGTAAGTCCGAGGTTCAAATAAAGTTTTACAACAGCTACATGAGCGATTATTTAGAAACTGCACATAACAGCCATATAACAGTATAGTTGAATGTATACCTCATTTGGCTGAAACAACATCGCAGGAACGGGCACAGCTGACTTCAGAAGTCGTCTCGACTTTCCCTTCTCTGTCATGTAATCCTCGGAGCTGAAATGTTCACTGCACAGCACGCGTCTGTTGACTTTTTCCATGGGTGTATTTACATCCCAGCGAATAGCGAGCAGCCATAGCTTCAATCGCTCAGGATCATTTACAGGGAATGTGTGAAATGTTAAAGGTGCACCTCCCTCTGATGTCCGCGCACGTAATCTTAAGGGTTTAGCTATGTTAAAGCATCCAGGATATACACACGAAAACACCATTTTAGGACGAATAAAATGTAGAGTATAGCTAAAACAATTCACTTCTTCACGTGGTTTTCCTTTGCTGTAAACCAGAGCCGCTGAGAGAGAGAGAGAGAGAGAGAGAGAGAGAGAGAGAGAGAGAGAGCGCCAACGGAAGTTCAAAATGCTTTATCGTCATGTGATTCACGTAGACTTCAAGGGATAGTTCGCCTAAAAATGAAAATTACCTCATGAATCACTCACCCTCAAGCCATTCTAGGTTTATATGACTTCCTTCTTTCAGACGGATACAATAGGAGTTATATTAAAAAATGTCCTGGCTTTTCCAAGCTTTATAATGGCAGTGAATGGGGGTTGATATTCAATAGTCCAATAAAGTGCCTTCATCCATCATAAAAAATTCTGCACACGGCTCCAGGGGGTTAATAAAGGCCTCCTGAAGCAGAAACTAGACATTATGGTGTATAAAGTTATAAATATGGATATTTTTCTTAGAAAAAAAAAAAACATCAATCCGCTTCAAGAGGCCTTTATTAACTCCCTGGAGCAAGTGGAGCAATTTTTATATGATGGATGGACGCACTTTATTGGACTTCTATTCACTATCATTATAATTTGGAAGAGCAATTTAATATAACTCTGATAGGATTTGTCTTATCATTCATTGCAGTTTCACTAATCTCAAGGTAACTGCAAGGCCTAATTAATCTTAATGTCACAATGTTTTGTGTTGTGTTAGAGAATTAATTCAAAATAAGTGAATTTTATACAGTACACACACACACACACACACAACCAGTCAAGTTTTTGAATGTTCTTTTTTGTTTTTTTAAAGTCTCTTCTGCTCACCAAGCCTGCATTTATTTGATCCGAAGTACAGCAAACACAGTACAATTTTAAAATATTTTTTACAATTATAAAATAACTGCTTTCTATTTGAATATATTTTAATATGTAATTTATTTGTGTGATTTCAAAGCTGAATTTTTAGCATTACTCCAGTCTTCAATGTCACATGAGCCTTCAAAAATCATTCTAATAATCTGATTTACTGCTTAAAAAACATTTATTATTGTTAACATCACTTTTGATCAATTTAAAGCATCCTTGCTAAATAAAAAGTATTAATTTCTATAATTTCTTTCCCAATAAAAACGCTGACCCCAAGCTTTTGAATCGTATCATGTATAATGTTACAAAAGCTTTTTTTTTTTTAGATAAATGCTGATCCTTACATCGTTCTATTCATCAAAGAATCCTGAAAAAAAAACAAGTACCCAACTGTTATACTCAAATACTGAAATTATAATAAAAATAAAGTTTCTTGAACAACAAATCAGCATATTAGAATGATTTCTAAAGGACAATGTGACACTGAAGACTGGAGTAATAATGCTGAAATTCAAGCTTTGATCACAGGAATAAATATTTTAAAATATTTTCAAATAAAAAGCAGTTATTGTAAATAGTAAAAAGATTCACAATATTACTGTTTTTTTTGTATTTTGGATCAAACACATGCAGGCTTGGTGAGCAGAAGAAAACTCTTTAAAAAAAAAAAATAAATAAAAAAATCTTACTCAAAGTTCAAAAACTGTTGACTGGTAGTGTGTATCTGTCGCTCTCTCTCTGTATATATCTATCTATCTCTATAACTATATATATATAAATCTATACATTTATAAATCTATATATCTATCTATATCTATAAATCTATATATTTTGTAAATCTATCCATCCATATATTTTGTAAATCCATCCATCCATCCATTCATCCATTTATCCATCTATCTATCCATCCATCCATCCATCCATCCATCTATATATATACACACACACACACACAATCCAAAGAAATCCAAAGAAATGCAGACTTGACCATACAAGAATTATCCTGGAGTGGTTAGGTTGCAAAAAGAAAAAAAAAAAAAAAAACTCTTTGATTTTATGGGTAGATACACCAGTCACTGTTTTTAATGTCTGTTGTACAAAGACTGCGTCAATGTCTTTAGTGTTTCATTATGATACAAAAATGTGCAGAACTCCATTAAACATTACATGTATGTAATGTGAAATTGCATAAAACTGAGCATTGTCCTCTAAACGCAATCCATACAACCATATGCACCTTTTGAAATGTTTTTTTGACATCAGCTGCTTTTGTCAAATATAGTTTTTCCAGACACTTTTTCACAAGAAACACTGTACAGCCTCATAACTATCCAATTAAACATGGAAAATACAATGAGAGAACACTTGCTTTCCATCCATTGGAATCACTATCAATATCCTCAAGGCCCATTTAATGGCATTCAGATTGTGTCACAGTTGTAGAAACAGTCAGAGAACCATCTAGGAGAAACCCAAGATACCTTCGTCACTGCAAATTTGGTGTGCGCTTATGCTCTGCGTCTCGATTTCAAAATCAGGGCTTGAAGTCTGAGTCACTGTCCGAATCACTCTCATTGGGTGATTTGTCTCTGTCCAGGTGCAGCTCTCTGACAGTAAGGATGCGAGTGAGCATGCTGTCCAGAGCCTCATCACTCAGAGAGGTGGTCGAGAACCACATGGGGCTGTTGGGGACACAGGAGCGCTCGGGGCTCAGGTAAAAGTCGGTTGTGCGTTGCCTCACGCTGGGTGAGCTGCAAAGAAAGACAGTATTTAATAGAGCTGTGTAATTAAGACAAACTTGTTATAATAGAATCAGGGTTCGTACAGATACTGTAAAATGAACTTTAAGCACTACTTTTGATTTCAAATGCTAAAAAAAAAAACAAAAAAAGAGAAATAGATAAATAAAAATATACTACTGAAAAAAAAAGGCAAAAATAAAGTGAAGCACATGCATAACAAGCAATACCACTGAAGTATTGCAAAGAATACTACACTTTTACTGTAGCAAAACCAATGTTAATTTGTATTTGTGTAATGTTTTCTTTTTTCTTTGTTTTGTTTTTATAACCATATTGCCTTAATGGTTCGATGTTTTGTATGTTTATGAAAAAAAAAAAAGATTTGCGGAACTGCTCCGAAATCCTGATATGAAACTAATGATTTGCGAACCCGCACCGAAGTCCCGATCTAAATCAAATGATTCGGGACCCACGCTTTGAAGTTCCGGCCTAAATCAAATGATTCGCAATCAGTGCTCCAAAGTTCCGATCTAAATTAAATGATTTGCGATTCATGCTCTGAAGATCCGATCTAAAGCAACAGATTCACGAACCCACTCCGAATTTCCGACCTAAATGAAATGACTCGTGATCAAGGCCCTGAAGTTCCAATCTAAAGCAATACATTCACAAACCGACTCCAAATTTTCTGATCGAAATCAAATGATTTGCGATCAAGGCTCTGAAGTTCTGATCTAAATCAAATGATTCATGACCTAAAGCAAAAGATATGCAAACCTGTGTAAATTTTCCGATCTAAATTAAATGATTTGTGGTCCATGCTCCGAAGTTCCGACCTAAAGCAAAAGATTTGCGAACCAACTCTGATTTTTCGATATTAATCAAATGATTCGTGATCCACACTCCAAAGTTCTGATCTAATGCAAAAGATTTGCAAACCTGTTCCGATCCAAATTAAATGATTTGCAATCCACACTCTGAAGTTCTGATCTAAATCAAATGATTTGTGCTCCACGCTCCAAAGTTTCAGTCTAAAGCAAAATTTCCAATCTTAATCAAATGATTCCCGGTCCATGCTCTAAAGTTCCGATCTGAATAATGACTCGTGAACCATCATTTCAGATCAGGATTCGTGAAATGAGTCATGAACCCGTTCTGATCTAAATCAAATGATTTTGCGATACATGCTCTGAAGTTCGGACCTGAATCAAATGATTCGTGAAGTTCCAATCTAAATCAAATGATTCGCAATAAGCTATTTGAAGTCCAGATCTGAAACAAATGATTCGCAATCCACAATCCAAGTGGAGTGCTTCAAAACAGTGAATAATTTTGTGATGCAATTGTTTAACTAATTCAGAGTTTCAAAAAGCTCCATTTCACCCATCATTACGTGCTTTTTAAAATTGTTACAAGCGATGTTGAAATTCAAAAATGAATTGCTCTTTTAATTTGATTCGTTTTTGCTAGTGAAAAGAATGATCAAAGTCAAAAATTTAAATCAAGAGTGTTTTCAGCGTAAATGACTGAATTGATTTGGCCATGTTGACCAGACACTTTCAGTACTACTTGCTTAGCTTGATTGTTTCTGACATGAACTGAAATGTGATAAAGGTATGATTTTTTTTTTTTTTTTTAATTGTGAAAAGATGTGCTTATTGAAAAAACTAAACACTTCATAGATACATTGTCTTTCAATAATTCAAGTACCTCTTCAGGAATATTGCTATTTTCAATGGCTTTCCAGAAATAAAGAATAATTTTACATTTCAAGTGTCCAAGTCCAATTCAAGCATTTCAAGCACTTTAAGCACCTTGTACAAACCCGATAGAACATTTATTCAGCAAGAATGCAATAATAAATAGCTGGAAGTTCAAACAAACATACCATTTTGAGAGATAGAACTCGTACAGCCTGACAGGACAGCGAAGAGGATTGTCTGCATTCTCCTTTATCTCATATACAGTGTCATTTTCATCCTCCTCCTCCTTCCTTTTCTTTGCCGGGACGCCAGCTGAATTAAACAAAACGAACATGTTATACATACAACAGGAACTCAAAAACACAGTCAAGCTAAGATAGTATAACTAACCACTGACCTGTGCTTGTGTCGTCTTTGGGGGGATAGAACCGCAAACAGGCCACTTTTGTGTTGCCCTTGCTCCGAGAGCAGCGTACAATGTGGCCAAACGAAAGGCGGCGGTGCTGCTCCGCCGTCTTGTAGTTAAAGTACTTGGTGAAAAAGTAGAGCAGCGTGTTGAGCAACACACCAGGTGAAAACGCCCCCAGCTGCTTACAGTCCCACAGATACTCTTCCTCCACACGAGAATGAACGTAACCTGAGCAAACACACAGACGTGTTTGTAGAGCAACAGCCAAACAAGACAGTCAGACGTGTTGTGTTTTAAATTACTCACCACTGGGCAAAATGGTTGGTTTCCACTCTTTGAGTATGTTGGTCAGTTCCTGGCAGAATTTGGTGTAGAAGACATCCGCGAAGATGTTCTCCAACCGACTGTTCTCAAACAGGTACTGCAAACATGAATGACGAGAACTAAATCAAATAAGCTGTATATGACATGAGTGAATGTGACTGGTTTGTGTGGTTTCTTCTCAGCTTACCTTCTGGATGCCCAAGCAGAGATAAAAGATACTGTCAGGGCTGTATTTCTCTCCGTTGGGTCGACGAACTTCATAGACGAACTTGCAGAGGCCGTAGCTTATTTCAGCAGTGCAACACTTTAACAAGTCCTCCTTTAGTGTCATACTACGTGCTATGGATAAAGAGGAAGTGTTTAAAGCTTAAATGGCATGTTGAAGATTCTGTAATTTTACTAGTAGAGCATGATGCAAACATAAGGCTAAATTATCAATTCCACGTGAATGCATATACTCAGATCTATACCTTGGAAAACACATTAATGGTTTACCACAATATGAAAATGTAAAAAATGTGCTCAATTTAGCATTTCATCACTTGCTCATCAGTAAATCTTCTGTAGTGTGAATGAGAGCCCAAATGCTGATGAAAAGATCATCATATCAAGCTGATAAAAAGATTTATACATAATATGAAAACTGAATAAATAAGCTTTCCATTGATGTATGGTTTGTTATGATATAGAGCTGCACAATAATGACAAAAATTATAATTTACGATTATTCCATTGAAATTGTAATTGCGATTATTAAGTAAGATTATTACAATTTAAATTGAATGAGTAACTGCATGCCACATACATATACAGTTTCTTCTTTAAATATAAAAAAGTAAAAATGTAAAAATCAAAACAATGAGAAAAAAAAAACAAAAACAAAAAAACAAAAAAAAACACACACACTCTCTCACATGTGAGAGATAACCTGTCGGAAAAACACATACACACACACACACACACACACAAACACACACACAAACACATCTTAAAGTAGAATAATGTAAGTGTAAGTTTTTTTTTTGTGCCTTTGAACAAATATATAATTGTGGCATCTGTAATTGTAATCACGTTACAAATTCGATTAACTGTGCAGCCCTATTATGATATGACAATGTTTGGCTGAGATACAACTATTTGAAAATCTGGAATCTGAGGGTGCAAAAAATAAATAAATAAATAAATAAATAAATAAATAAATTCAAAATATTGAGAAAAATCACTTTTAAAGTTGTCCAAATGAAGCTCTTAGAAATGCCTATGCCTATTACCAATCAAAAATTCAGTTTTGATATATTTATGGTAGGAAATGTACAAAATATCTTCATGGAACATGATCTTTACTTAATATACTAATGATTTTTGGCATAAAAGAATCGAAATCGATCATTTTGACTCATACAATGCATTTTTGGCATTTGCTACAAATATACCCGTGCTACTTACGACTGGTTTTGTGGTCCAGAGTTACATATTTGCATGTTTACAAGTGAAAAGAGTCCAAAACAGTCTTATGTTGGTGGATTTTTACGAAGGAAAACAGGTGATGGACTTTTTCACTGTAGAAAGCGATACTTTGGCCAGAACTGATGGTTTAACATGTCTAACTGACGGATTTGTTTCTTACAAACACACAGCTTTTCACTTCACAATACATTAACTGATGGACTGGAGTCATGTGGGTTATTGTGATCAGCTGTTTGGACACTCATTCTGACGGCACACATTCACTGCAGAGGATGCAATGGAGAGCAAATGCAGTGGTACATTTTTCTAAAACTGTTTTGTTAAGGAAACAATGTTAAATGTATGTATAATTGTTGATTTTACATGGTAGAAATTATTTTGGGAAGAAATGCTGGATAAAGAGAGACCTACAGCCAAATTTAGGAGTCTCCATGTTGGGTTGGGCATTCCTCCAGCGTACCCATTCCTTCCAAGCATTTACAGCATACTCGTGTTGCAGTTTTGAGAGGTTAGAGAGGTTGTCTAGAGCTGGTTTTACTGGAACAACAGCTGCACTCTTACGGGCCTGCACACCAAAAAAATCAATCAATCAATGAATCAATCAATCCACAAAAATATAAAGCAGCACTGTTTTCAACATGATGATGATAATACTTCTTGAGCAACAAATCAGCATATGACAATCAATTCTGATGGATCATGTGAAACTTAAGACTACAGTAAAAGCTGTTAAAGGCTTTGCCATTACAGGATGAACTTACATTTTAAAAATATACATATCAGTCAAAAAAGCCTGCATTTATTTGATCCAAAATACAGCAAAAGCAGTAATATTGTGAAATATTTTTACTATTTAAAATAACGGCTTTCTATTTTATTATATTTTAAAATGTAATTTATTCCTTAAAAATCATTCTAATATGCTGATTTACCGTTCAAGATTTTTTTTTATTATTATCATCATCAATATTTAAAACAGTTCAGCACATTTTTTGTAGTATCCTTTAATGAATAGAAAGATCCAAAGCATTTATCATTTATTAGCATAAATGATAAATGCATCAGCATTTATCTTGAATAAAAAGCTTTTGTAACACTACACCATTCAAAAGCTTGGAGTCAGAAATGACAGAAATTAACACTTATTTAGCAAGGATGCTTTAAATTGATAAAAAAAAATGGTGATGATGAAGATATTTACAATGTTACAAAAAATTTCCATTTCAGATAAATGCTGTTCTTCTGAACTTTTTATTCATCGAAGAAACCTGAAAAAAATTCTACTCAGCTGTTTGCAACATCGTAATAATAATAAATGTTTTTTGAGCAGCAAATCAGAATATTAGAATGATTTCTGAAGGATCATGTGACTGGAGTAATGATGCTAAAAATTCAGCTTTGATCACAGGAATAAATTACATTTTAAAATATGTTCAAATAGAAAACAGTTAATTTAAATAGTAAAAATATTTCGCTATTTACTGTTTTTGCTGTACTTTGAATCAAATAAATGAAGTAATAAATTAAAGATCACATATTGTACACCTTTCTGGAGGTTTATTTTAGCTGTTGATGTCCTTAAGAATATATATTTGCGGTATAAGTGCCAAAAACCATCTCATTTGCAATACGTGTACCATTACACCCCTTGCTCGGCATGCCAAAATCTTGTCATTGGCTGTGGCTCATTCAGGTATTAAATAATATTTGATATAATTCACTCAGGTTTAAACTGCTTTCCATGCCTCTTTTCACAGCAGCAGAACAAATGCCATAATAGGTGCTTTTGCACCACATAGTTCTGAGAACTTAGTTCTAGGAACTAGCCATCATTGTGGTTCCTAGAGAACCAACACCGTGATAAGAGCTATTTTGTTGTGCCCTGATAATGGAGATGGAATGTAAACGCACAATTTACGTGACTGAAAGAGCAAAGAGTCAGGCTAAGGGACTAAATTTTCTATGACAACTTGCAGTGTTACATATAATCAAGGCTGAGAAATGAAAGCAGAAAACGGGTAAATGCCATTATCGTCGTTTTCAATGTTCGGAGTAAATGTTTAAAAATGCTTTTTAAAATGCCAGGTAGTTGGTGTTTTGTATGCGTTTGGCCAGTCAGCATACACTTACATCATTAGTAGTTTCTATAGAACTGTGTTAGACCCTACTCTGAAGTAGGAGCTAAAACAGAGTTCCTAGAACTAAATGCATATTTTGCCAGAGTGCCTTCTGTGTGAAAGCAAACACGACCCAGGATGGGGACCTAGTAACATTGCTGGGATCGGTCACGGAATGAGCCCTGCTTGAACAAAAGGAAGGACCGAAGCTGTAAAGGCTGTATTGTAGTGATTATGGTTATTATGTAAGTTTTTTACCAGGTGTTTTGAAGGCAGATAAACATTCATGATGAAAAAAATGTGCAAATTGGAATGAAGCAGAGATCAGGGAGCTCCTCACTATCCGCACTGAGGCTGAGATCGTTTAGCAGCTTCACACATCCTAATGTCATGTGTCTTTACACGTGTGTCGCCATAGATTCTGGAAAAATCACTGGCAGTGTGATTGAACCAAACATCAAACAATTCTGGGACAAAGCATGGGATCACATTATCTGTGTATTTTCCAGAATATCTATGTGAAAACGGCCTCCTCTCATTTTCACCTTAGTGATGTTTGATAGACACCTATTGCGGCTCCAGCTTCATTTTCCACCTGTCTTTTAAAAACGACATTGTGGCTAAATGCACAGTGATAGGATCATTCCTATTTTGCATAACGATAGAAATGCTTTCAAAATGAAGCAGTAGAAAAAAATAAACTGGACTATATCACAAAACCCTAATATGATCTAATCCTAATATTCCAAAGAGTTAAAGTGTTATGTAGTGGACACAATGGTGGCAAGTCAAGAATAATTTTCCTTTAGCTGTTCTTACCCGTTTCTTCTGAGGGAAGCCGTCATGTTTTCTCTTGCGCGATTTCCGTTTGCCAGAATCTGTCGTCTCCTTTTGCGTTTCCCCTCTGAAAAGTTCAATGCTCTCTGAAATATGAAAGGAATGGAATGAATGGAAGATAACTTGGATTGTGTTGGTATGTTTAGACTTCTTAACCACAGCAGAAGCTCTTACCAATTGGGAAATCAGCCTCCAAGTCCATCTGTGGCTCTTCTGCTGCGGTGGAGATGGGAGTAAGTATGGCAGATCTGGATGGAGGCAGCCTATCAGGCTCCAGGGTTGGATCCCACGTCTGGGCAGAAGAGACAGAGTCCTCCTCCCAACTCAGATTGCTGGATAAGGCTTCCAGGTCAAGGTCGTCCATTATGTTACCAGTCGGATCTGAATAACAAAACAGGAGGATTTTTAACAAAAAGAAAATGTGTTAGCACCTGCAATGTGTCATTACATCACCAAAAGCATAAAGCCTGTGCAGTGCCCAAACATTACCAAATTCCCAAGTTTTGTTCAATCAATGTGTGAACCAAAATTTTTGAAGTTTCAGCAAGATTAAAAACCTTCCCTAATTTACCAGTAACAGTGATGCTTTTCTCCTTCTCTGCATCCTCAGCCACCATCTCTGCCATCATGATGAGGTCAGCTTCCAGAGGGTCATCAGGGATTTTTTCTTTGATTTCCTGAATAGTTTTTACAATGCGCTCAGCACTGTCCAGAGTGGTGGGGAAGAACAAGGGCACCGGAACCTGCATAAATGGACAGAGACACATGATAATACTTAACATACTGATTCTGGTAGTAAATATGTATATAGCTTGAATTGTTTTAATAATCAAAGATGATAAGGACAAGTAGGGAATAACAAACGCACTGGAAGTGGAAGCCCCACAGACTTTGGAGTGTATTGGGTGTAGAGATTCATGGGAAGCGGAACATAGATTGGCACTGGCACAGGCAGCACCATCATGGAAGGTCCATCTAAAGGACAAAAGACATGCACAACATGTGAGTTTCAGCATATGCAATGTCAACTAGAAACATGTCTGCAACAGTGCTTCCTAGTACCTGTTTGTGTATTCATGTCACAGACATTGGGTTTACAGGATGTGCCTTTGTTCTGACTTAATGGTTTACACAGCAAGGCTTTGTTCTTCAGGATTCGAGGTGGTGGAGCAGAAGCCTTCGCACCGTCCGTTTGCGTGCTGGCTGCCTGGGGACAAAACAGAGAACGATTGACGGCTGATTTTCATACACATTTCAAAAGGAAGTTCAGCTGGTTTATTGATATTGTGAAAAACTCACATTTCCTGTACTTTTTGCTGTAGCAGCTGGAACAGAGGCTGAGGAAACAAAAAGGTCAAACGTAAGAGATGTGCCACAGGAAAGAGTTGATTTGAGTTCGCAAAAAAGATAAGGAAAAAGGTTAAAAATACATGTCATAAGCTTAATTATGTATATAGGAACGTGCAATGATATTAAAATTCTGAGAGGCTGATAAAATAATAAGACAAAACTCTTACTAAAAAAATAATTACACTAAATGACCTAGATAATGGCAAAAATAACAGAAATGTAAAAATAAGAGAAATGCATGAACAAAATCTAAGCTGATGGTAGAAATATCCAATAAATTAAATTTTTAAAAAAGAAAAATTCATAATTTTTGAACAAACACATACACTACCAGTCAAAAGCTTTTGAACAGTAAGACTTAAGTATTTATATCAGTATGTTTTATATAAGCAAGATGTAATGTTTAAAGAGGTCTCTTCTGCTCACCAAGCCTGCATTTATTTGATCCAAAGTATAGCAAAAACAGTGCAATTTTTAAATATTTTTACTATTTAAATTCACCACTGTTTTCTGTATGAATATATTTTAAAATGTAATTTATTCTTGTGATTTCAAAGCTGAATTTTTAGCATCATTACTTCAGTCACATGATCCTTGAGAAATCATTCTAATATTCTGATTTGCTGCTCAAAAAACATTTTTTATTATTGTTGAAAACAGCTGAGTGTAATTTTTTCATTTTTTTATTAAGAAATGGAAAGTTTTAGAAGAGCATCGTTTATCTAAAATAGTAAACTTTTGTTTATACATGTTTGTATCATCATTTTTGATCAATTTAAAGCAACCTTGCTAAATAAAAGGATTAATTTCTATAATTTCTTATAATAAAATCTACAATTTCTTATAATAAAAAAAAAAAAATCTAAAGACTCCAAAATTTTGAAGAGTATAGTATATAATGTTACAAAAGCTTTTTATTTCAGATAAATGCTGATCTTTGGATCTTTCCATCTGTGTTAATCTTTTCCATTGATATTAATTTCTATTTTCTATTAATAATTCTGAAAAAAAAAAGCACTCAACTGTTTATAATAAATATTTCTTGAACAGCAAATCAGCATATTAGAATAATTTCTGAAGGATAGTGAGACAGTAATAATGCTGAAAATGTAGCTTTGAACACAAATAAATTACATCTTAAAACATTCAAATAGAAAACAGTTATTTTAAATAGCAAAAATGTCAAAATTTGACTTTTTGCTGTACTTTGGATCAAAAAAAAATGCAGGCTTGGTCAGCAGAAGAGACTTCTTTAAAAAACATTAAAAATCTCACTGTTCAAAAACGTTTGACTGGTAGTGTACAAGCATAATTTTAAAAAATAAATAAATATTACAGATAAATTAAAATCTTTAATGGCAGCCAATAACCATTATGCTATGCAGCGTGCAACCCTCAAAGTACAGAGATGATTATGAGTTAAACAGAGGTTAGTCACCTTGCAGTGAAACTGTGTTTCCCAAAACACCTGGCTGTCCATTGGATGCACTTGAGAGTGATATAACACTGGCAATGACCGGCGTGGCCTCTTTAGTTATCGGTGGCGTGCGATTAACTGTACTTTGAGGGGCTGGAGATGGTGATGGGCTTGTCCCTGAGGAAAACAAACAGTGAAAGATTAAAATACAGACAAAATAATAAGATACAGAGAAGAGAGAGACAACCTTCCTTACAAATCTAGAGGAAAACACACCTTGTGTGGACAGAGATTTGTTTGCAGGTCTGACTGCCCCAGTGGTTCCCTGCAGACTGCAAAAGAACATCAAGCACTGCAAGCTGCAAAAATGCTTGATCTCACCCATCCATTTCACAGTCTCAGTCATCTTCTTGGCCTGCCTACACATGGAGCACTTTATTTCCTGTTAGAAATATACTCACTGTTAGTTAAAAACCATACCATGGCATAAAGTCTAAAAAAGTAATGTTGCAGCACAAAACAGTCTTGTACATTGTTTTTCAGAATAAACCACAATAAATAGAATATTACCTTACGCAATAATAAGGTGTGTTGTGATAAGCATAAACTCCCACAGAACTCCTGCTCTACATTATCAATAACTTCAGTAACCAGAGATTGAGCGGATCCGCTACAGTAAAAGCAGCTGCGACAGTGTTTCTTCCCCCAGCGCTTGACCAGGTCATGCTTATACAGTAACTTGCATCCTGTATGGGAATGAACAAACAAGTAACATCATAAACCACAATTTGGGATCAAGACGTGCATGTCTGAAGCAAAAAGAAAACATGCTATATCATCTTAATTTTGCTCTTAGCACTTACCCTCACTGCAGAAAGAGCGGTCAATCTTGTTTATCCTTTTCACTTCCTTGACAACTTTATCAATCTTGCAGTATTCACAGCGAGCCATGACATTGTTGATCTGTTTAAACTCCTCAACACAATTGCTATCGCAGAAAGCGTACATTTTCCTCTGAAAGGTCAGGAAAATATGCAACCAGTTAGGTTTGGGGTCAACTGCTCATCGCTGACAACTACAAACTACCGTTTAGATTATTAAATTGTAAGAATGTTAATTATAAACTTTACAAAACTTTACAATACAAATATAAATCTGTGATATATGACCCTGGACTACAAAACCAATCTTAAGTAGCAAAGGCATATTTGTAGCAATAGCCAGCTATACACTGTATGGGTCAAAATTATCGATTTTTCTTTTATGCCACAAACCTTTAGGATATTAGGTAAAGATCATGTTCCATTTCCTACTATAAATTCCTCAAAACTTAACTTTTGATTAGTAATATGCATTGCCAAGAACTGGAGTCCTATTATTTTGGCCAAAAAAATGAATGTTAAAGTTATCGATACAGGTTTAATAAATAAAATATGCTAATATATTTAAGACTTATAATTAATAAATGCCATCCAACTTTATTTCTAGCAGGTCTATTTTGTGCTAAACAAATAAAATGAATATGAAATAGGAAACAATACATACTTCAAAGAATACAAGATTTTTTTTCTCCATGGTAAAGACATCTTTGTATTCTTTTTATTTAACACATTTTTTCTTACACTTTTTTTTTCATAAGCAGCTTAACAAAATGTAGACTGCTATTTAATGAAGGGCCAATATATCAGAGTAATGGCTTTAAAATAATGATTATTATCGGTAATCTGATAAAGGGTAATTTGCGCATGTCATCAAATTATAAATGATAGTAGGCTGTTTTGTAACCAGCCTTACAAAATCTAGATTGTGAGCTAATAAATGGCCAGTACATCAATTATTGGCTTTAAAATAATTATTGGTATCTTAATCTGTGCATATTGTTGCATGTCATCAAAGTATAAACAAACACACTGCAGTTTACAATTAATGGGATCAGGCTAGAGCTGCACGATTATGACAAAAATCATAATTGTTGATTATTACCTTAAAATTGTAATTGTGATTAATAATGATTAGCACAATTTACAATGAATGATGTTTTGAATAGTTTATACCATTGTTTAAAGCACTGCATGCCACATTTTTATATATAGTTTCTTCTTTAAATATAAAAAAAGTAACATTTGAAAAATTGAAACAGTGGGAAAAAACCCTTAAGATAACCTGTAGATAAAACACACACACCACCACATCTTAAGCAAGCAGAATAATGTGTTTGTTTGTTTTTTTTTTTGTTTGTTTGTTTTTTTTTTAATAATTGGGCCTTTGGGCATCTGTGATTGTGATCATGATTAGAAATTCAAATAATTGTGCAGCCCTAGATCAGGTTATACTACAAAAAATAAGACACCCTCCAAATTATGTGTGGATCTGAGTTGAAATTTTGGAATTCCATTCATCAGTATTTTCAGATAGTACTGATGCCTGTAAAACACCCACTCTTCTAGTACCAGTAAACAAGAATACCTTGAACTCCAGCAGCTCTGGTCTGTGGAAAAACGTGTTCAGACACTGAGAGCAGGGGATCTTGGTGACCGTCTGCACCGGACCACTGGAAACGTTGGTCTTCGCTGATGAGCTGGACTCTGGGGGAGCAGGTTTAGGGGTAGCAGGTTTGGGGGCAGCAGGTTTTGGGGTAGCAGGTTTTGGGGTAGATGTGTTGTTGCTTGTAGAGGTTACAGTATTTACTGGCATGATAGGTTTTGTCTTGCTGAAGGACTCCTGAAACAAAGAAAAAAAAAAAAAAAAAAATATTCAAATAGGTCTACTTCTGTACAAGGACATCTTTAAGGTGACCTATTATGCCCCTTTTTACAAGATGTAAAATAAATCTCTCATATCCCTAGAGGTTTATGTGAAGTTTTAGCTCAAAATACCCAACAGATCGTATTTTATACCTTGTTAAAATAGCAACTTTTAGGGTGCTGTTTTTGTGTTTGTCTCTTTATAAAGGAAATGAGCTGGTGTTCCTGGCCCCTTTTCAGAAGAGCTTCGGCATACCGGCAACAACAAAACAGGACAATCTCACATACTGAAAATGTCAAACTCTCAGTAGGGGTGTTCAGCCCATATGACCCTGGACCACAAAACCAGTCTTAAGTCGCTGTAGCAATAGCCAAAAATACATTTTAAATGGGTTTAATATTTGGAAAACAATCTAATAATGTGTTTAATGGATTCTCAGTGGTATTTTGCCAGTTACTCAACACCGGCAAATTACTTCGAGGAGTTTTTAAAATCCAGTACTCAAATTACATTGAGGAATCGTGACAGTTCTAATTATTTCCTCTGGAGCTGTCGTTCACGCACAAAGCATTGTATTGATCCCTCTTTCAGAACCAACCTTTGCGAAAATACGGTGTTAAACTGACCCTCATTTGTGACGCAGTCTTATGTAAAATGGTTGGCACACACATATAGGAATTTACCAATTTTTTTTCTGGGACATTTTCTTTAAAAATGAAATTTATCCACAGTGTCCTCAGCTGCTGAAATGGAGGGAGTCTATGGTGACTCCCATGCTCATCGGTGCATCCCAAAACACTACACTTGTAACACCTCTTTGGCACTGACACGGTATATCTCCAGCAGCTACAGCAGGGTTGCCAGGTTTTCAAACAAAACCTGACCAATTGCTACTCAAAACTAGCCCATTCGTGTTTTGAGGGGGGGTTCCCCAATAAAAATTACGTTCCAGGCAAAAAAAAAAAATTAAAAATACATGTATTACAAAGTACAACTAAATTAGTTTAATTTTCCTCACTACACTGGCTATGCTACTATTCGGAGCCGGATGTGATGACCTGCAGACTGTGATAAAGGTCTACTGGGCAGAGATCATCACAAATGGTGGGATTTCACCCTACAATGATGTCAACGTTGAGAAATCTAGAATGGCTTGTTCTGAGAGACTGTTTCTGCTTCATTGGGATTATAATAAAAAAATAATAATTGAGTGGATATTTTACCATTATAGGCTGGTTTTCTTCACACACACTGTGGCTACACAACGGTGTTCAAACAGCTTATAAAAGTTAGTTTTGCATAACAGAACAGGTCTGTTCACAGTTTGGTGCGTGTCTCTTTAAATGACAATGAGCTGCTGCTTACCCCACCCCTCTTTTCCGTGGGCTATTAACACCACTAGCCATTCACAAAAAGTCTTTTCATAAAGTAATGTGCTTTGGACAAAATAACGATTTCACAGAAATAGCAAGTCGCTACCATTAGGGCGCTATACATTAAAATATATTAACAGGAACGGCGATTTGCAAATACTCATGAATATACAAAGTGTGAGACTTACTACTTTTGGAGGTGCAACTGGATCACGAACAGTGGGTACTGATCCATTCTTGAGTATTAACCTTTTCGCAAAACCTGCCTTGTATTGTCCCTCGTTCACATAGCAATCCGACTTAAAATGATTGGCGCAGACATAAACGAACTTGGGTATATCTGGTGGCGCTTTACCACCAAAAATAAAACTAGACCACTGCGTCCTCAGTGGCTCTGAAGTCGGGAGAAAATGAAGACTCTTGTGTTCATTCCTACATCCAACTACAAAACAGCGGTATTGCCTACGAGACATTGTTGTCGCTGCAGGCAAAGCCACTGTAACAAGCTGCAACGTTTAGCCAAAAAAAAACGTAGCGGCTAATGCTAAACCGGCGGCTGTGGCGGTAAGCAGGGAAGGGGACCGGGGGGCTGGTTCTTTAATGGATGTAAATGGAGGAGAGGTTTCACTACGCCGAATAAACAGCTATTTTGAGGAAATAGCTTATTTAATAAATCGACAGCCTGTTCGATAATCTTCAACATTACCGAACAACATTGTCAGGGTTATCAAGTTCTATCAAAAGTTTGGAGCAAGATAACATCTGCTAGAAGATGAGCCACTCAAATATTTGTAGCAGCGGCCTCTTGACCACTAAATTCTCAAAGTTCAATTTTACCTATTCATAATTGACCAGCACAGAAATCATAACTGATAAACCTGATAAAAGACAGACAAATTCATCCAAATGAAATAAATGGTTTATATAAACGTATTGTAAGCAGTGCTGGGTTAGTTAGTCAAAAAAAAAAAGTCATTTATTAGTAGTTATTCCTTTAAAAAGTAATATTATTATTATTACACTTCATTATTACTTTCTGGCAACAGTAATTAGTTACACTACTAGATACTTTTTTTTTTTCCTTCCCCAACAAAATTGTTACTAACAATATACTGTATTTGCCATCTCAGAAGTATATATGTCTAATATATGCCTCTTCATTTGACCAAAATCCACATTGGATCACAGTCAGAAGTTATTACAAACACTCAATGGTAATTGAAAGTGATGTTTAAATTAAAGTGTTGTATTAATCTCATTAATTGTGTAGCTTGAAGATAATTGTAGCTATAATTTCTCTGTTAGCTGTATACGATTATATTTCATGATGTATTTTATCAAAAGAATTCTAACGTTTTCGAACCAGAATTTTATTTTTAGTAATACAATTTATATCACAATCAGAGGGATGTGGGTGGACAATCCATGGAATGCCAGAGTAAAGTAATGCCATAACTTTCATAATGCCTTACATGGTAATTTTAATATTATTACTGAATTCTTATTAGTAATTAGTTACACTACTAGTTATTGCAAGAAGTAATATTATTACTGTAACTAGTTACTGCCCAACACTAGTTGTAGGTGTTTGTTGCACATTTTGATGCCTTGATCAAAGGGCTAACGGGCTCTCACTTAAAAGCACTGTGCCTCAAGGCCAGCCATTTTCACCGTTATCATGGATGATGGCCTTCTGTTCAGAGGCAAACTGTTCCTAGTTTTAGTTTTATTCAAACCCACCATGAAGAACACACTCTCTGCATCTGCATTTGCACTCAAGGCACCAAAATCTGCAAAAAGCGCACACACACACACACACACACACACACACACAGCTTGACATACATGGTCAGGGTAAGTTCTGCAATCCTACTGTATTTGTACAGTATGTACATTGAGCACTGCTGTTCAGTTGACTTGTTTTGGGCCAGTTTTCTTTTTCAGATGCATCTGCATTTTTGAAATATATAAACATTTTATTTTATTTGGATGAATGTGTCTTTTATCAGATTTACCAATTTATAATATCTCTAGTACTTAGATTCAGGTAGCCAAAGCTAAGCTAAAGCTTCTGGTTGCAAAGCAGAGAGTTTGACTGCATAATAATTTAGCTATATTCTTCAATATCAGCTTACACTTCTTTCAATCTTTGATCACAGGCAAGTGATTTAGTCCAGGAATCACAAAATCAAAACCCAAAAGGGGTTACTTACAGTATTCATTGGATCTTGCTCTTGTGCGTATACATGTCGCCTAGTAATAAACATGCTTAGGTAATTTATGCATAAACAACTAAATTTTAATTTCTGATAGGCTGCTAGGTCTCATTTCACTCTGTATTGAGACAGCTATGAACTTGGCAGAGAACTTCCCTCCAGGTGCCTGCGCCTCGTCCATTAACTGTATATAGGAGGACAAGTTATCCCTTACTTCTCATCGTGAGAAATACAAGGTATGGCATGTGAGCGTGTGAACTGATTGAAATGTGTCTCTCACGGCGAATAGGCGAAACTTGAAACCCTGAGACTGTTTAGTTTTACACTAAACAATACTTTTGTTTGGAACTATATGTAGATTTTACCTTGATAATACTAGATGTGTAATATTGTGTACTGTCTAAAAATATTGACGTTTTATTTCTTTGGTTTTCAGGTTTTACCTGAAGACTTAAACTGTAATGACTGTCATGTGCTTTATGGCGATATAATGCATTTTAATGAACAAAGTGAATCATTTAAAATAATGTATTATATTGGGTGTGGGTGCTGTTTAATGGAAAAAAAAAAGTTCTTCATATGGCTTCCAAGTTTTAATAAATTGATTTTATATGTAATGAATTGTAACTGTTCTGTATGATGATAACGCTTCAATAAAGGTGTGTACATATTTACACATATATGACCGTGTACCACAAAACCAGTCTTAAGGGTCAAATTTTCAAAACTGAGATTTATAACCTGAATGCTGAATAAATAAGTTTTCACTGATGCATGGTTTGTTAGGACAGGACAATGTTGAGATACTGCTGAGATAATGCTGAGATACAACTATTTGAAAATCTGGAATCTAAGGGTGCAAAAAAATAAAAATAAATAATAATAAAAAAAAATACTGAGAAAATCACCTTTAAAGTTGTCCAAATGAAGTTCTTAGCAATGCATATTACTAATTAAAATTTAAGTTTTGATATTTATGACTTTGTGGTCCACAGTCACATCTAATCTTTCTATGGTTTATTATAACAAATAAACTAGACATACTGGCAGAGTATCTGAGTTACCAGCTGTAAAGGCACAACCCTATTCTGGAAAAGGGGGCGGGAGCAGTAGCTCATTTGCATTTAAAGAGCCATGCACGAAAACAGCATGTTTGTGCTTCCACTCAAAATGATATAATCAATGATCTGTGGGGTATTTTGCGTTAAAACTACACAGAAACATTATGAGGAACGCCTGAGACTTGGATGACATTGTAAAAAGTGGCATAATAGGTCTTCTTTCGAAACATTTGGAAAAATAGCAGCTTTATCTGCACAACGGTGACCAGCAATTCGTGCCTTTTTTTTTCCCCCTCACTTAGTAAAGCACATTCTGCACACTCTTGTTATCTCATCTCTACTGTAGTAGTGAGATAAACTTATTTATTGATGTTGCTGTGATTATATGATTGGCTGCGGTGCCTCACGTAACCCAGGTTAGCCGGTAGGCTTTTTCCAATGTTAAGTATTTCAGATCCTCTCATCTCTACAGCTACTCGAGTGCAGAGAAAATGAAGGACAGCATACAACTGGTGGAGGAAGTAATTGAGTCCGTTTAGGTTTTTTGAGAAATTAAAAAAAAAAAAAAAAGGAGTGAATTGACTTATTGTAGGTTGGTTGTGTCCACACACACTGCTAAGACACATTCATATGCAACCACCATGTAAAAGTGAATTTGGCATCCGATGTCCCCTTTGTATTAGAGAGATCAGTAAACTCTACCTGATATGACACTACGCATGAAAAGGAGCAGAAGTTTTGGATGGTTCCGTCAGACATGGCTAGATGGTACTGAGGCGATAGTTTAAGCTTGCAGCTGTTGCATTCCACCGGAGCACCTTTTTTGCACGCAAAGGAAAAAGACAAAGACATTTGAGTATACGTGAAAAAAAAAAGAAGATTATTAAGAATGCAGAATCTTCCTGTTACCTGAAGAACTGACAGTCTGAACTTTATTCGCTGTGACACAGGAAACCGAACAGAAAAGCTCCCTGATTCCCTCCATGTTCGGACAGTCCACCATTTCCGCAACCGGGCGCATGGTACGACAGATTTTGCAGGGGACAGGTTTCAAACTTTTCTACAAAAAAAAAAAAAGATTAGTTTATTTAATAATGACTTCCAACACATTAATTGACCGTTATTTTAGTTACTCATTTGCTATTACCTTTTTGAAGCCTGTGAGGCAGTTTTGTCTGCAGAACTTCATAACATTGCCTTCTATCTGCAGAGACGGACAGTGACTGTCTGGGCCATTGCATAATCCGCCACAGTTCACACAGCTGTTCACGTTCAGCTTATTGGAGGAGCGGAACTGGTTGAAGCAGCTGTTGCTGCACAGCTTATGGACGGTGCCCATTAAGTTCACTTCGTGAGTGTAAGTCTATGAGAAATACAATTGCAACATGCAACATTTTAGATCTTTTAAAGGCTTTATTTCTATATAGACCTTACAGGCAGTCACATGGAATTGTCACAGACAAATAAAAGAACTAAAACATCAAGAAAACGTTCAGAACAATAGTGTTTTCTACAGAACTATAAAGTAATAAATGTAGCACAATAACATCCAGTCAGTTATGAAACTGAATATTTTTTTTCCCAAATCTACACTCTATAAAAGTTGAAAGACAGCAATAACGGATTAGTGAGAACTTAAGAAACATTTCTAATTATCAATGCTGCTTGAGCAACAAATCAGCATATTAGAGATATAAGACATGGGGTCATAAAAACACAGTAAACTTGTTCATCAGTTTTAATTACTGGATTTCACAGACCAGAGCCTGTTGTGAAAATCATTGTGTCCGTTCTTTCACTCACATTAAACAAAACACCGATTTAACGTACGTGCAGTGCTTTTATGACATTTTTCCACCGTTTTGAGACATTTCACATCAGGTAGGTAACGACCTATCAACGTGAGGAAGCCAAAAGAAATAATGTAAGAAGCCATAAAAGAAAGAATATATGTTTGCAGTTTATTTACAGCAGTGTACAATATAATACAGACAGAAAGACAGATCAAATAAAAGAAAGACAGAAGGTCAAAACCACATTTTTGAGCGCACAGTCACAGAGCTTTGTGCCATTCCTGGAAACAATTCCTGGTCAACTGAAGGCACAAGTGCACGTCGCACGCCTGGCATTTCCACGGAGTCTGCTGCTTCTTTCCATTCACTGCTTTGCAGTGCACGCAGATTCGCCGACCACTGGAGGCAACTTTTCTGGCATCAGTGCTCAGCGGAGCTCCAGGAACGGGCACGTGGTCACTGCTGGCCCGTTTCTGTGGGATTTTCAGTGACACGCCACAGAGCTCTGCGATAAGCTGCTCCATAAACTCCTTGTGGGTCAAGTTGCCGTATAGCTCCTTGTGAATAGTGTAAGAGTTGGTGGCAGCAATGTCCAAGAAGTGCAGGAAGATCTTTCTGTACCACTTCAAGGTTTTGTGCTGTGTGGTGTAATATTGCAACAGCTGATCAGACAAGTCGACACCCCCCATGTATTGGTTGTACGCAACAACAGGTGCGGGACAGGGAAACGCCTTTACGCTCCATGTGTCTTGTGTTTTCACTCTCCTCTGCACGGTGTCTCCTGTGTAGGCAGGATGGATGGTGGAACACACAGACACCTCTCGGGTGTCCAGCCACTTCACGAACACAAGCGGACCATTCCGAATCCATCTGATGGATCCCCTGGGGGAATTTTTAGTTAGTGAATTAGCTGCATTTTGTGGGCTGTTCTTCCTGCAGTCTCTGTAGGTTCCGCAAGCGCCAAACTTCTTGTCTAACAAGTCTGTTAGGAGCTTTGGACTTGTGTAAAAATTGTCCATGTACACATGGTACCCAGATCCCAAAACTTTTTTGTCCAAGAGAGACATCACAGTATCATACGGCAGTCCGTTGCCTGTGGCCACGCTGTTCTTTCCAGTGTAGACAGAAAAGTCAACAGTGTATCCATTGGACGAGTCCGCCAGGACAAACAGCTTGAAGCCCCACTTGGTCGGTTTGGCTTTCATGTACTGTGTCATTCCTGTGTTGGCTTTGCATGCCACCATTCTTTCATCCACAGCTAAATTTCTTCTAGGATGATATATGGTTTTGCACGCAAGACGGATCGTGTCCATGAGGGGCTTGACTCTGAAAAGCCGGTCGTATTGATCAGTGCCCTTCTTTTTGTCATTCTCCTTATCTGCAGCTGGGTGACTCATGTGCATGTTCCACGAAATGGTGCGGTACCTGTCCCTTGACATGATTGTGGCAGGAAAAGGCACAGAGAAAAGACTGCCCTGCCGCCAGTAGTCATTGATGGAGCTCAACTTCACCATTCCCATGTAGAATACGAGTCCGAAGTAGCGGTACATTTCGCTAACGCTGACATCTGTCCACTTGTATTTGCGACCTCTTGCAAGTGACCTGGCGGCCTGGGCATTTGTGTTGTAGCACAAAGTTGAGACAGCATTTTCAGTGAAGAAGAGCTTGAAGAGAGTGAGGGGAGTGTATGAATCAGTTGACCACAGCTGCGGTCCGGGCTCCCGCGCAGGCACAAATCTCAGATTCTGTGGAACCAGGTCGACTTCGGTCTCTGCTTTCCACGTTTGAGCACACTGCTTGTTTGTCCTGGCTCTCTTTGCAACAGGCATCTGCTCACAGTCATTCTCCTCATTTCTGTTTTATAAAAAGAAAAGGAAAAGGAAAAACTTTAAGCATGATGACAACAGGACCATTTTTTTTGTACAGTACTAATAGCTAATACTGCACACTCATAGCAAGAACATATGCACAAATATAGCACACAACAAACATTTATGCCTGATCAGACATTCACAAACAAGCTACACTGACAGGGTCTTATTTTACAGTAAATATAGTAGTCAACATTTGAAGTGGATCAAAACCTCTCAAAGTTGTCCTAAAACCAAAACAATTTTGTTCTTGTCTTAGGACAGCTATGATGAACTCATCCGATTCCCTTTAAAATGTTGCTACTGTAGTATAAAAAAAAAAAACTACTTTTCAAAAATTTGGGGTTTCTTATGCTCACCAAGACTGCATTTATTTAAACAAAACTACAGTGAAAATACTAATATTGAAATTTTATTATAATTTAAAATTCACTTTTTTCACAATTTATTCTGGCAAAGCTGAGTTTTTAGCAGCCATTAATCCAGTCTTCAGCGTAACATGATCCTTCAGAAATCATTAAAAAATGCTGATTTGGAGCTCAAGAAACATTTCTTATTATCAGCATTGCTTATTTTTACTTCAAACAGTGACATATTTACAATTAATGAATATAAGCTCAAAAGATTTAGCATTTATTTGAAAGACATCTTTACTGCTACTTTTGACCAATTTAATGTATAGTTGATGAATAAAAGTATTAGCTTTCAAAAAACTAATCCACAAAAATAAGAATGAAAAAAAAAAAAAAAAAAAATCCCAAAACTTTTGAACAGTAGTGTATTATACAACACTTAGATATAACGAAAAGTTATATTATGTCCTATCCTATACCCACGACTAAAAATATAGTAAACTAGTAAAATATGTACATGCTTATTTAAAAATAACATGTTAACTAAAAATATGAATGACTTACTCATCAGAAAGGACATCCTCTTTTGGATCAAGTCGCTCTTCAAAATGCGACCATTCATCATCAGACTCCTGCTCCTCTTCTGAGGAAAAGGTGACTTCTTCATCGCTGTCCAGGACCGTCCCAAGAGCTTCCTCACACGTGCAGTGTGCCATCTTCCAAAAGCGATGAAAAGTGAATGAATCGGATGAAGCCTGAAGCTATTTTTATCACATTTGATGGGGGAGCTTTACCATGTATGAATAGCGCGCTCTGCGGGTGGGGATGAGCCACAAAAACGGTTCCTAACCAAACAATAATCGTTCGCATACATAAATAAAAGGTAATATAGCGAGTTGGATGCTTTTTGTTTTTGTTCTGTCTTTACAACGCACCGCTCCTATTGATATCTATGAATCTCTTTATTGTGCAGCAGCCCTACTCACCGTCGCTTGACTGACAGCGGCAGCTCTCTCCTCACACGCGCAAAGGGAGAGAGAAAGCGAGACTCTTACAAACCACGTAGAACGACGCGCTGGATTTAAATTATATTCTCTTTTTTTTCCACTATCAAAATGATTAAGGTCGTTTATTATTTATTATTTCAGCCGGTCGCATCCTTCGGCAGATGGAGGATAAGAAGCAAGCGGTAATCTCATTGGCTAGCGCTCACCTATTACCGACTCAGCCAATCAGCTTTGCCGAACGTAGACAATATGATTAATATTCATGAGTCGGGAAGCCTGTAAGACCCCAGAGCGACAGACAATGCGCTAGCCTACAATATACAACCTACCTGAGGAAAGATGCGAGCAAAAGTCGTATTTGGAAGTAAATTTGTTAAACAGAGGAAAATTTTACATTTTAGCGCGTTTTTATTAGTAGTATTGATCTTTTTTTAAAGAAACACTGAATGACCATTGTCAAGCACCACCACCAAGACCAGTTTATTATGAATGCACTTTTTCATATATTTGCATTCATACATGCTTGCCACATTTTAGTTTAGTATTTAATAAAGCATCTATAAAAGCATGCTTGCATTTACATTAGTTATGATTTCAAAAGATACTTTATCCCGTCAAAAGATTTTTAATGTCTCTTTTTTTAAGTCTCTTCTGCTCTCCAAGCCTGCCTTTATTTGATCCAAAGTGCAGCAAAAAACTGAAAATTTGAAATAATTTTATTTCATTTTGTATTATTAATATTTAAAACAGTTCAGTAGATTTTTTTCAGGATTTTTTAATCAATAGAAAGATCCAAAGATGAGCATTTATCTGAAATAAAAAGCTTTTGTAACATTACACACTACACCATTCAAAAGCTTGGAGTTAGTATAATCTTTTGGGGAAGGAAATTATAGAAATTAATACTTTTATTTAGCAAGGATGCTTTAAATTGATCAAAAATTATAGAAACATAATGTTACAAAAGATTTCCATTTCAGATAAATGCTGTTCTTCTGAACTTTCTATTCAAAGAAACCTGAAAATAAATAAATAAAAATATACACAGCTGTTTTCAACATACTAAATGTTTTTAAGCAGCAAATATTAGAATATTAGAAAGATTTTTGAGGGATTACGTGATTTTAAAATGTATTCAAATAGAAAACAGGTATTTTAAATAGTAAAAATATTTCAAATTTTTTCTTTTTTGGCTGTACTTTGGATCACTTAAACAAAAGCTTGGTGAGCAGAAGAGACAAAAATTTTTTTAAATAAACAACAACTTTTGACTGGTAGTGTATAAATGTATTGCTTTGTGAAGAGAAGCTATTGAGATTTTAGATCTTTCCCAAGCTACTAAATTACGCAGTAATATAAAACAGTAATGTAACTATAACAATATTAATTTAGTAAAGATATCTAAATTAAAATGACATAATATTACATAATACACAAAACAACCCTTGGTTTGGATAAGAAAGCACAGTAAAATATATTCCTCATTATGCACAAGTTATTTAAATTTCTTCTATATGTTTATAGACATTACATACATTATGTAATAAGAGAATTTATTTTTTGAAATGTCAAGGTAAGTTTTTTTTTTTTTTTGGACGTGTTCCTGAAAATTCATAAAGACCAAGAAAGCAGAACTCACACATTGGTTGTTTTCTGCATTTCATAAATGTACAATATGTGTGTTATTTTGAGTGGCCAGAAACGAAAGCAGTCCTATTACAGTTTTGCATGTCTTCCTTATATCTGCATAACATTAAATAAGAGTACCTCAAGTCATTACAGTTGTTTTAATAATAATTAAAAAAAAGAACTGAAATTAAATTAAAGACCTGGGGTTCACTGAGCAAGTCAGATGTTACCTGATGTGTAACCGCTATAACAGATTTAATGTGCGGAAAAAAAAAAAATTCTAGACTGGATCAAACTAATTAAACTGTAATTTATTACAAAAATCAAAAGAATTATTTGTATTTTGTGTTGTCTTGACATTATACACCCAGATCACCTCAATTTAAGGCCTGTTCACACCAACATGTTTACCATTAATATTCAGTGCAATGTGTTTAAAAACCAGTGAGCCCAGTATACTAAGAACTGTGCATCTTTCAGTTTCCTACTTGTGACAGAAGAAAGGAAGTAAAATGTCTCTGGTTACCTAACGTAACTTTGGTTCCCTAACTGGAGGAAACGAGACATGGTATACACATATACATATATATATATATAAGGATATGATATATAAGTAGACAAAAGCATCATGAGCAGTGGCAGCTCAGGTGCTTTTATATACATTATTAGATAAATGCATATTTTATAGGTAGATAAAAGCACAATGAGCAGCAGCAGTGCTGCCGTATGTATTTGCACAAGTACATGAAAGCATTATAAGGGCATGTAAACATTCATATCACTTTGAATGAAGTAAAACCTGTTTATCCAAATTAAAATGTTTACATTCGTCTTGTTGTGAACAGGCCTTTATTTAGGGGCAAAACATGATTTATTTTACTGGACGCATTTTCAGTACCAGCAGTCCAGGTGGAGTAAACACCTGCACAGATAAAGATGGCCACTTACCATTCCTGATTTCTGACACACACTGCACTTGAAGCTTAAAGCGCTGATGCATTTCTGACTGCAGAACTCCTTCACAGTCCCGGACAGGTCCACCGGGGCATTGATCACATCCTTTGGGTCAAGAATGTCTCTGCAGGGAAACAGAACTTGTTAAACACCATTGTTGTATTACACTTTCTATTATATATTCATTTAATTTTTAAAATAAAGGAATATGTTGTTATGTGTTAGGTCTTGTAATTCAATTGGTATGATGTTAAAAAAACATGACAGCAAGCCTTGTAGGCATACTTGAGGCAGTGGTGGCATTGTTTCTTCTGAGGTATCTTGACCACCACATTAGAGGTGCTACAGAGACACTGAGGTGAACAGTAGAGTTTAGGACAGCCTTTGCGCTGGAAAGCCGTCTGTCCCTTTAAGAGAACTTTGTTACATCCTGTGCAGACCACACCAATTGGATTGGCAGGGGCCAAAGAACGCAGGGATAGTGTAGGGCTTGGTGCTGGCTTTGCTGGAGCAGCTGCTGGGACTGTGGTCACACAAAGAAAAATATGGAAGAACTATAACATGTAACCTTAAATTACATTGCGCCATTTATCATTACATCTATTCACCCGTGTAGTAAATGGTAAAAGAATATAATATAATATCAGGGCTTGTACCGATGGATGTGGGATTTCCTCCTACAGAGAAAACTGCGCTGATCTTGATTGCATCAGATGTCTGAGTGAACTCCTGAAAACATGAACAAAAAAAAAAAATATCTAAACATACAAATTTCAATGAAACATTTTATACCTTACTTAAAGGGACAGTTCACTAAAATATAAAAAAATTCTGTCATTAAATTAAATTATTTTTGTTTTATTTGCACACAAAATTGCTTCACAAAATTACAGTTGAACCACTGATGTCACATGGACTATTTTAGCAATGTTCTTACTACTGTTTTGGGCCTTGAACACGGTAGTTGCGTTGCTGTATATGCGGGGTCAGAAAGCTCTTGGATTTCTTTCAAATATCTTAATTTGTGTTCTAAATATGATTGAAGGTCTTACAGGTTTGGAACAACATGAGGGCGAGTAATTAATGGCAGAATTGTCATTTTTGGGTGAACCATCCCTTTAACAGTACCACTGATTGAACCTGGAGCAATGTAAATTTAGCTCATGTTTTCATTGCCTGTCATATGGTTTGGCTTGCTGTAGTTATTCCATTCATCTAATTGGTTACTTTGCATATTAAAAAACTTTTAGCCATTCAAACATTTTGGGTTCATTTTCCAGTTCAACTCACAGCTGCTGTGTCTGGCTCATCTTTAATGTTTCCCACTGAGCCCAGTGGCTCCGATGCGTTCTCATACTCCTCATCCATTGGCTCATCCTTCACCTTCACTGGTAGGGCAGCAGAGAGCTGGGCCACTTGAGGTTTCACCTCAGTTTTTAACTGAGACTCTGTTTGCTGGATTTAGACAGAGAGAATTTCAGTGTTAGGAGTTTACGTCTTCCATTGATTAACAAACAAACTCAGTGAACTTCAATGATAAATAAAATAGTGTTTGCGCTTACCACAACAGATGGTTCTGTTTTCTCTCTTTTTATTGGTTTAGAGCAAGATTTTCCTGTTAATTGTAAAAACGACGTAGAAAAAAAAAAAAGTTAAGTCTGTTCTTCAATTCTATTTGGTTAAATTGTAATGAATAAATAATACTAAATGATACAGCAATATTATGGAGCATCTAAAAACATGCATTTCATTAATAATATAATGTTATCAATACACAGAATCAATAACCAATATTAATAATGCAAAGTCATTTCAACAAGGCACATCTAGTAACATGCAAAAAGTTCACACCAACCTGCATCATCTGATCCATCTACCTCCATCCTCCCATCGCAGTCCTCAGTTTGGTCCACAGCTATTGTCATTTCACTGGTAAAGTCTTCAACTTTAGCGATCACAAGCTCTTCTGAATACTGTGCCGGATCCACTGCGATCTTCCTCTCTTTATTCTTCTCTACTTTTCCAGCGTTCCTCTGCTCAGAGTGTCCCTGTGCACAGTTTTCATCTTTATTCTGGTCAGTTTCACTGGCCTTTTCTGGTCCGCTCTCATGGTCCACACCCGTTTGCTGACTTAAATCCAGATCTTCCTCTATCTCCTCTTGAAGCTTCTCTACCCCCTCCTGCTCCATCTGTTGGCTTTCCATAAGGCTGTTTTGAAGGTTTGCTTCATCTACACCAGCCTCAGTGGCATCCAGCAGGAATGACTCCATTGCATCTGGCTTCACTTCTGAACCAGCTGCATCTCCTGGAAGATGTTCCGTTGAATCCTCACTGGCCATTGGGACACGTGCGGCAGCCGTAGAGCCCAGCGGTGAAACTGCCTTTGTAGACTGTGAGGGGCCAGACTTTACTCCTGAAAGTGAGAAATGACGACATTTATCCACAGGGCGGAGTTTAACAATAACAATGGCCCGGGGCATTCTATCAGGCCTGTACTGTATTTACACAAATCACTATAGAGTGTTTTGACGACGCATCATCAATTGGCCATTTGGCGGCAATTTATGTAAACAATGCCACTGAACCGAACAGAACTCGCAAATTGTCCTTATTATTGCTGCTGAAAATGGTCAATTAGTGTCATGTTTTAGGCTGTGCTAATCGGTCAGACCGAAAAAAAAAAACATTTGGAGTACTACAGGCTGCAAAAAGTTATAAATCAGGGAGAAGAGTGCAAAAAAAAAACTGTATGAAAAAACAAACCGTAGCATAAGTGCAAACCCTCTAAGCAGCCAATTGTATTTAGCATAAGTGCAATGCAATTTTTTAAATTAGTGTTATGCATTTTTGAGAAACTCTGCAAGTTCAAATATGAAATCTAACGATTTCATTGAAGCACAGGTTAGAAAATTTAATGCAATGTTATGTTTTGCTGCGTACGTCATTGTTTTCCAACAAAACTGTTTTAAGATGAATTAACAGCATTCATTGATAAAGCTATTTTTATTCACGGAAAATAATATACAATTAACTTTCTGTCGTTTTGAACGAAAACAAAATTCAATGAACACATACAAATGTTGTAATTAACTAATCGTATTTGCGGCAGCAAAAAGTTAAAAACAAATTTTAAAAATCCTTAACGTTATATATCTTCCACAGTCTTAGGGATGAATATATTCCCATTGCTGTTATAGTGTATTTGCTAGTAATTCCGATAATAATTCCAATACTAGAGTTATTTTTAAAATATTTCAAAACTACACTAACGTTACCATTTCAAACCAAACAACATTCCACAATGGACTTTAGTCTACTATCTGCTGCAGCAAACGTTTCTGTACTTTAGCAACTGCTACACATGGAATCTAGTCACAGGATTACAAACATGCATCTTTGGCTAGTATTGTCCCAGGCTGATCACGCATACCATACAATACTCCAAAATCTCAATAATGCATTAATTCTTTGTTTTATGTTACATATGCGCCGTTCTATTGTCGTTAGCACGCTATTCGACGGGAATTGCACAACAAAACTCTCCAACATGAGGATTTAAAATAAAAATGCAAAGCAAGTTGTTGCCAGACCGAGCGAAAAAAGGTGAAACACGCTGCAGGGCATGCATATTTTGCAGCGAATCTCTGCAGAGATGATAAACAACACGCGGGCCAATCTTTTCAACAGTTTAAATACTCACCTTAAAACTCCTGGCGTATTCTTTCAACAATCCCTCCCAAAAGACAGTCGATAAACAACCTCTGCAAGACGCACGGTTGATCACTGCTGCATTAAAACACCAAAATACTGCAAAAGTTGTTGAAACCGAATGAACTAGCTACTGGATGGACTCACTGGCTCTCCCGCGAATGCTCTTCCCCCCTCTGCGTGCAGCAGTGCATTATGGGTGAGGCGCACAATACGGGTTGTACCATAGGTATCGATTCATTTGCGGCGAATCGGTTCTTTCGAGCGATTCGTTTAAATGATTCAGCCACTCCTATTGATTTTTCGTGTTCGTTCGTACTGATTCGGTTCACGTGGATGATTAAAAATGTCCGATTAAATAAACGATTATTTATCGGTTTATCATCAGTATACATGTGCTCATCAAAAAAAGAAACGGCCTGTCAATTTCAACTGATTTTATTTCCATTATATTTATGAACATGTGTCAATGTTCTGAACATCTGAGACATAAACTAAACAACGTTTACAAGCATGTAAGGAACATTTAAAAGAGGGTTTGCACTCTCACGGCTTGGTCAGTTACCCGGATGCGCGGTCATATTGGCGATACTCGGATATAAACAACAGCATGAATTGCACAGTTAATGTACTACTGAATCTTGTTCTGCTAATTTATGCTGTCTAAACCACAAAAAAATGTGTGGAAGCTGCTAAATCATATGGAGAAGGACTTAGTAAGCAGGAAAGGGCACGTTATTTTCACCAACTAAAGTTAATAGGTGGTAAAGATACAAGCAGTATTAATTAAGATTTTAGCCTAATATCTCACCTACCTGACCTGAAATGATAAGAACAAACACAAATGTTGTCAAGATTCTTGCCCTGGAAATCCCAGTTCAGTTTGGCCAACCACAAACGCCTTTTGTTCCTCAGACAGTTTTTCGCACTGTTCTCTTTGATTTGTTGTAACTTTTGGCAGCCTCAAGTACTCCAAATGTTTTTTTTTTCCAGTCTGACCGATTAGTACAGCCCAAAACATTTTCAGCAGCAATAATCAACAAAATATGCATGATTCATTCAATTCAGTTGCTTTGTTTACATTAAGTGCCGCCAATATGGCCAACTGATGATATGTCGTAAAAACACTATGTAAGCCCCTGAACAAAGAGAGGGTCAATATTAAAAGTATCAGCCATTAACACATTTAAATAATGTAGCTAACCAACAAGTTGATGGTCCACACTGATTTTCATAAAAAAAACAAAAAAAAACAACAACAACAACTAAAAAGAACAGATATTAATATTATATCAGCAAATTTTCATTTTGGATGAACTATTTCATGTGTTGTGTGAGTGTCTGGAATAACAGCACTACTGCTGGCCAGTTCCAGGGCAGTTGTGGTGCAGTTTGTCTCCAAGCATTTCAGGAAACGTTGGCAGCACAGGATGCTCTAGCAGCAGAAGCAGCAAACCAACCTTGAACAATACCCTTGTGTACTTATCAGCCTTCCTGCAGCTCAAAAACAGCATGGTGCTAGCAAGAACTAAGTCATGAGTTTGATTACCATGGAAAGCAAAAACTACAATCTGAAAGTGTGAAAGTCACTTTGGATAAAAGTATCTGCCAAATACATCAAAATGTAAATGTCAGATTTTGAGAAAGCTGTTTTAAGCTTGGAGGCAGACGCTCGTACCTGTATTATTTGATCAGAGCTAGCACTTGTTTACACTGAAAACAGGGCTGAGTATTCATTCTGAAAGTATAGTGATGGTGGTCTCTGATCAGATAAGCCCATCATCATCAGGTAAAGCCGTCAATGTGCCCTTGATTAATGTTTGTTTGAGATAAGACTGGTTTAAAGGATGTATTTTTTCTCAAGGAGCACATTCAGGAAAAACAAGACAACTATTCTTTGCTCATGCCATAAGTTGTGTCTGTCTTCCACAAACTAAGAATGCAACACAATGAGTTGTATTAGCAACATTTGAAAGTTTGAAACAACATCCAACCACTACGCTTGAGTATCTCTGTGCCCAACCACTAGAATATGGAAATAACTTTTACTGTACTTCTAATTACACAGAAAAAAGTGATGTGCTTCCTCAGTATTTTTGTCTTGTGTTCCAGTACATCTAAAGATTCTTAAATCAAAATATGTTACTTGAGAAGCAGAATGATTTGTTTTCTGTGGAACTGATCTAAATGAAATAAGTTCATGATTAAAACAAGTACAAATATCTGCCAATCAGCTTGATTAAACAAGTTAAAGGTAAGGTGAGCAGTTTCTGCGATACTTGTTTCACCAAGAGGAACTACAAAAATAAAAGATGTTTTTTTAAACATCTGTAAACGACCCTTTTACAAACCACACCTCACTCAACTTCAACATCACACACACAGCTCTTACGGGTCTGTAAATGTGAAAACATGTCTCAACGGGTAAAAGTAAGCTACTTTCAATAAATGATCCAACATATTATGAATTCTTTTAACTTGATGTTTAGCTTACCTGTGAAGAAGTTTGTCATATTGACTGAAACCCAAACATACAGTTTTTAAAGACTACATTTGAGTTTTGTACACCAGTCAAAACTTTTTGAACAGTAAGATTTTTAATGTTTTTTTTGTTAAAGTCTCTTCTGTTCACCACAGACTGCATTTATTTGATCCAAAGTACAGCAAAAACAGTAACTGCTTTCTATTTGAATGTATTTTAAAAAGTAATTAGTTTTCGTAATCAAAGCTAAATTTTAATTTTCAGCATCATTACTACAGTCTTCAGTGTCATAGGATCTTTCATAAACCATTTTAATATGCTGATTTGCTGTTAAAGAAACTTAAAAAAAAACGTTTTTTTAAAATATTATTAACATTATTAATATTTAAAACAGTTGAGTAAGATTCTTTAATGAATAGAAAGATCCAAAGATCAACATTTATCTGAAAAAAGCTTTTGCAACATACACCATAGTATTTTTTTATTATGAGAAATTAATAGATTAATAATAGAAATTAATACTTTTATTTAACAAGAATGCATTAAATTGATCAAAAGTTATGATAAAGACATTTATAATGTTTATTATTACAACGTAATAATAATAATCAATGTTTTTTGAGCAGCAAATAATAATATTAGAATGATTTCTCAAGGATCATGTGACTGGAGTAATAATATTTTAAAATTGACTGTCTTTGCAGTGTTTTGGATAAAATAAATGCTGGCTTGGTGAGCATAAGAGACTTCTTTAAAAAACATTAATAATCTTGCTGTTCAAAAACTTTTGACTGGTAGTGTATGGCTTCAGCAAAAGCATATACCATCGATTAACAAGATAGGAGCTCACAACAGGATTTGAAAGGTTTATCAGGTATTGATTAAAATCAAACAAATGGTGTTTTTACTTATGGAACCCGTTTGTTGCACAATATTGTGCTGCGTGCTGGATACATACCTCGAAGCTATGTAACATCACTAACAGATACAAATACAAGACACAGATAAACATTGTAAAAAGAGACAAATTGAAAACCTTTGCTTCTGAAATGACTTTGTAGAGTTTCAAAGGATGACTCCATGTCCACGGTTTTATGGCTTTCGGGGTCTGATTGTATCCCTACATGACTCTGAATGGCATGTGATGTTTTCTGCAAAGATTTACAACATGCAAGCAAAGTAAGAATTCCTCCAAAAACACACTGCACAAAATTAATAAAATCATTTAAGGTTAGTAAACTGGAAAAGCATCATAAACGTAACCAAAGCAGATTACTGTTAACAAAATTCTTAAAAGCAACACCGGGTATTAAGACTTGTGTAGCTTAAAATAACGTAAATGATGTCTCTTGCTCAGACATGTAATAGAAAACCCATGAATGATTTACGTTATTTAAAAAATCCACATCGTATTATGCATGCTGGGACTGTGGGTGGCGCCATTATTTTAGGTGCGCCGAGTCTACACGCCCCCCGGATGTCGAGTGAAATGTATGTCTGTGACTGACTTCCCTTACTAAATTCATCATCTGAGCCTGGGACTTACAATCCTTATTCTACTACATAACTTCCCTCGACCGCTTCAGCGGGCACTGCTGCATGAATATAGTCGGTGTCCGTGTCACACACATCCACTCATTGTACTGCTGCGACAGACTTATCAACATCCGTCTGCGTTGCTACATCAGTCATAACCGGAGAACACTGTACACTTACTGACTGCAGTGAAACTGACAAATCGTCCGGTTCCTCCGCAAATAAGCTTGAACTTTCTTCTTCACCGGCTGCGGCGTCATGACAAGCGTCAGCATCTTGTGTTTCTCGTCTCTGTTTTCCCCTGTGTTTCACAGCGCGGATTTCACTCGATATCCGAGAGAGTTTAGACTCCTTGTGGAGAAAGATCGACGGTACGGCATTTGGTTTAAGCCTACGCTTGTAACCATCAGCACCTGCGAGCTCTTTCATTAGCTGTCGTCTACTAAAAGCCTCAAAGGCATCAGGGCTAAAGTGCCGAGAACAGAGACGTGGGTCTTTAGGAAGGTTTATTCGTCCACAGGCATCTTCCCATTCTTTTCTCCTCTTCTCATCACTAGGAAAGCAGTGGAGACTTACATCACGTCCCTTGTTGCCCTTCGACTGAAAATTACAACCAAAAGCAGCACAATGTGGCATGGTATCAGTATTTCATTTTCCCAGTTGTGCTATGGTAAAAATAGCAACAAGTATTGCTAGTAGCACATGAGTGCAACCACTTGACGTCATCAAAACAGAATACACTGGGCAACTAAAACAATGGCGCCCCCCATAGTCCACAATATGCAAACGAAACGGATTTTTAAAACAACTTTCATGGGTTTTCTACTACATATTTTACTAAAGACATAATTTACATTATATTAAGCCATACAAGTCTTAGAGGGGTCATATGACCTTGCTTAAAAGAACATTATTTTGTGTATTTGGTGTAATGCCATGTGTTTACATGATTTAAGGTTCAAAAAACACATTATTTTCCACATATCGTACATTACTGTTCCTCCTCTCTGCCCTGTTTTCTGTAACGCATTGATTTTTACAGTGCATTCACACAGGGTGTCAGCGTCAGCGGCACTCGTTAACTTTGAATGGGATGACGTCAAGCGTTGCTGAACTAAATTGTGGGTCCCTTGCGTCGCGTCACTGGCATTGAAAACTTTTAAGCTTTTTAAGCACCAATGCAAGCATCAGCCAATCAGATCGCCTTACGGTGCATTCACACTGGTGTCTGCGCTATTTGCATAAGGTGATCTGATTGGCTGACACCTGCACTGGTGCTTAAAAAGTTTTCAACTTCTGCCACGAACAATGCCAGTGGCATGATGCAACAGATTCACAATTCAGTTCGCCAACGCATGACGTCACCCATTCAAGGCAACATGTGTGTTCAATGAGGTTAGCCCGTTGCAGTCGGGGGCGGAGTCAAAAATGGACATGTTAAGTCAGACGCTTTCTTCTCCTGGTAATGATGCTCATGCGGTGTTTGCACATTCTATCACAGATGAAGTAAATTAAATGCGGTATTGAATATTAAATACAAAACTGAATGCTCTCGATTCGCTACTGTGGTACTTTGATGCCACACATGACAGTCACGTGGCGTCAGCGCCGTCCCAAGTCGGACAAAATTTCTAACCGGCATGTATGGGGGGCAGATCGTGCCGCTGATTACCAACCAAAGGAAACAGTCGCATACTTTTTACGTGTAAGAAGGAGTACGTCGCAACACAGACGCGTGACACCAAGGCCGGAGAAGGGGCACGTCGCAACACAGACGCGTGACACGAACGGCGGAGAAGGGGCACGTCGCAACACAGACGCGTGACACGAACGGCGGAGAAGGGGCACATCGCAACACAGAACTTTTTTCTTTTACTTTCCTGTGTTCTGATGACACTGGATATATCCTTGACACAAATCGTGTATACAAAGTTTTATGTAATGTCATCTCAGTACTGTTTATAAACATAATAATAAAAAAAAAAAAATAAAGAATTTATTCACTTTCTCTTGGAGATGACTGTGCAAACTGTACACCACCAAGTCGCAATTTTATGCTATGTTCACGATTATTACCAACTTCAAATATAAGAACATAAAATTGATAATTATAATCTATAAACATAATATTCTGGGATAGGCCTATGTCATTCTGAGCTTTTATTTTTGATGCTTGTAAAATTTTATTTTTAATTCAGCTGACTGTACAATGTGTCAATAGATTAGCTCACAGTATCAGACTATATGCGATATTGTTTTCAGGAGATGAAGTCATTTTAACAGCCTATTATTTTCAATAAATCAACAATAACAAAATATAGAAAAATACTATTCTAATCATACATTTCAAAACAATGCAGGATCATTTTCAAATGTTTTAACTAGTGCTGTCAGTAATGATTATTTTGTTAATCATATGCTAAAGATTTTATTTATTTATGTATGTTTTGTAATTAAGATAAGTGAACAATAGCTTTTAGTACAAATTAAATAGGCTACATGTAATGATGAGGCAATAATAATTGGTTGAAATTAAGTATCAAAAGTAAGTAGTCATGTTGTTTTACTGATAAACACTATTAAAATACATTAAGACATGTATAAACAATAAAATTGCGTGTTATAGCCTAAGAAATGCCAGCAGACGGCACCAGCGGCCTGACGATTGTTGTTAAACTTTGCATTATGAGCAAACCATTGTTTCTCTATAATTTAATTCCATGTAATCTGTATGTTTGGCCACATGTTTATGATAGAAATACTACACCCAACAGTTTAAAGTTGTATTTTGAAACTACAAAAATGTATTTATAAATATATTGATGCGTTCATGTGTTGCTGGCGTATGTTTTTAAGTTGCTACAAATAATTTCAACAGCACAAGTTTTGTCCACATTCCCAAATGCAAGTTATTGTGGAAAATAAATTACCAAGCATAGAATAAAATAAGGCAGTGGCTATATGCACTAAGTGCAAATAGCAATAGAGGCTATTTACACTATGTTAAAATAGGATTTTTTGCTATTTATACCACTTATTGCAATTATCTGCACCTCAGTATTTAAGTACATTCTAAAACAGTATGCAACTTACTGAGTGTAAATTTTAATTCAAATTATTAAATAGATGCCATGGTTGACACCTTATTAGGACAATAAAGCCCTGCATTCCCATAAAGACATACAAGGACTGTAAATGGTTCTGCCACAAACTCAACTCTGTTGAACAGAACAGTACCAGAGGGTTAAAGGGATACAGATGTTTATGTTGTCCCAAGCACATATTTCTTTTTCTTTCTTCTCTGGAAAATAAAAAATTAAAAGACTTATTGAAGACCACCTTTGTACTTAAATGCAACACATAAACTTTTGGAGTTTTAGGTTCTCACGGAGTGGGAAATATAAAATTATAAACATATAAAAAAAAATTAAAATTACAGTATACTGGATACCAGATCTAAGATACAGTTATTCAGGTGAAGGAGATTCTAGCAGATGACAAATGCTAAGTATTAAAAGTCTTCCTTCATACTTTTTTTTTCTTTTTTTTTTTTTAGTGAAAATTACAAATTAGTTTAGAAAGAAATTTGTGGTGTAGTGGATCAAGTAGTTTGATAGTCTTTTTTTTTAATAGTACTAATAGTAAATTAATTGATTATACTTATTTTGAATTTGATAATTTCAGAGCTAATATTTTTTCACAGAACAAATTCATCACACTCAAGCAAAGAGAAAAATAAATTATATGATGACACTGAACAGAAAAAATAAATACCAAACACAACGATGTGGCACAATGAGTCGAAACTCACCAAATACGCTTCTCATTCATATAATTTTTTGTTTAGGACCACAAACAGGTAGATATAATCTTTATCTTGCAGGGTCTTAAAATTAACTAATTACTCAGTAATCTATTTAATCTTTCCACTTGTTCATTACATTATGCCGTTGTTCTCTGGTTTGAAGTGTGCTAGTTATCCTTGGGAGCATATTTTTAATTTATTTGATATTATTTATGCATATTTTTATTCACATTTTCCATAGGCAGCTAATAAATTAAATCTATTTATCTGTAAACTGAAGTATTATTTTTACTGTGTTATATTTATTATTTATTGTGGGTCACAGACATTTACTATTTAGACATTAAAAAAATGCAAAATAGACACTTAATGTTGTTAAACGTTATTTAATATTTATAACAAAAAATTGATATTTCAACAAAAATACACAATCAAGAATGAAAGAAGAAAAAGAAAGTAATCAACATGAATAATACTGGGGTAGTCCAAATTTGGGGACTGAACAATGTCTAAAATCATACTCATTAAAGTTTTTATACGAGGCATGCAGTGGAAGCCTCAGAACTAAAGTGCATGTGTTAGCCTCTGGATAAATTCGTAGTGATCCATTTACTGGAATCATCATTGAAGTGTGTTCTCCTTTTATTCACTGCTTTTATAATTTAAATTTTATTTCTCTTTGTTATGCCTCCTCAATTCCTCTAGACTTCTAAGGAGGACGTAACACAGCCAATACACACAAAGACACACGCACACTCATAATACATGGAATAAATTTAGAATTCTTATGCACTGTCCCAATTGTTAGTTATCTAGTTATTGTAAAATCAATAGCCTATAGCAAACAGCCTACTTTTAAATGCGTTTTAAGGCGGCAGAAACGACGTGTGTATGAGGCATCATGAAATGCAAGGTACATAGAAGACGACATATGTATCAGACGTCATGAAATGCGATGACGTATGTATCAGGCGTCATGAATTGCGACGTACATAGTTCAGACGTACCTATCACACGTCGTTTTTTATGTAAATTTCTCACGTACGCCGCCGTCACGTCGCCGCCTAGGATTGGTTCTACAGTGACGTCGCCGTAACGTCGTCGCGGGTCTATCGTCTGCCCTCCCTATCAATCCCATTCAAAATTTGACACGGTCTGACGGCGACGTAAGACTGCGCCTTATCCTTAGCCTGCTTAGCCTTAAAACGGCACGATATGCCCCTCATAGGCATGCACTGCTTTAAATCAGATTTCAATCTGCGCAGCCCGTGTGAATGCACCGTCAAATATACCAGTGCAGACGCTATCCAATCGCGTTCATGCAACACCAAAAAAGTTATGTGATTGGCTGTTGTCACTTTGAGGGTCATGTCAGCACCAAGCTTCAGACACACCCTCTGTCAAGCGTTGACGCCCTGTGTGATTGTACCGTTACAAAGCTCATCGTTCTGAAAAGCGCAGTGTGCTCTGATTGGCCAGGTATCCAGTGCATTGTGACTAGCCGAAAACCTTAACCGTGTGTTGGATATGTTACGCCCCTTACCATATATACAAGCTATAATGATCATGTATAGGTCTCTGCAGGAAAGTAATGGGAGTAATTGAAGCAGATTGGGGCGTTTTAAAATCAAGTTACCTGATTGGATGACATCGTAGTGATGGTAGGTTTAGGGGTGGGGTTAGGTAAAAGCGATCATTTTGATTGCATGATTTATAAACACCCACAAATTCAGAAATGCCCACTTTTGCTCTGCGGAGACCTCAATCTCATACTGACACCCATTATAAAAGAGGCATTTGTTGCATCCAGTGGAGACATAATTACTGATTAAAATGTCTTATACAGTCTTTCTATGCGTCGCGGGGGCCGGGGACAGAGGATACTATGTAAACAAACAACAAGCTAATCTCTAAACTGCTCAAAACTCGCGTTTGAATAGTTCGTAGCAAATTCTTTATAATAACATACTCACAGGCTGTAAGTCAGAAGCGCCAGACTGTTGCAAAATTGGAACTGCTCCACTTTTTAGAAAAAGTCTTTGTGCACAGCCAGCCTTGTACTCTCCCAGGTTAAGAAAACAGTCCTTTGTAAAATGCGCTGCACACACGCGAATATTTGGGTTGTACTGTTCTGGAACAGTGTTGTAAATACAACGTAACCACTGATTTCTACTTGTGTCCTCTTTTGGAAGGCCAAACAAAGTAGTTTTGCTTTCGCAACGAAACACACACCGTCTCCACGACATGGCGGCGATTGCAACAATACCACAGTGAGAATAAAAGTTATGCAAGTCTTCCCACACAGTGATGTAGATTTGTGGGGGCGTGTTTGAATGAGCCGTTTTAGGAAGACGAGAATGAGTCTTTACTTTTACTTTTTTATTAAATTCTTAACTTTTTTAAGAAATAATATCTCTTTTGGTTTGAGACTTTAATCTTTGCGAGTGTACGCATCTTTATTATGCACGAACAGCTTGTAACACTCCAAAGACAAAGGAAAACATGAAATTACATGGAAATTACATGAATATGGTCATATGACCATACATGAGCCATACAGTATCCGGGGTTCCTTTAAGGAGACCAAGACAGTAAAACACTAACATGGTTGGTGTTTTATTTTACTGTAAAAATAGATAAATGTACGTACCTGCGCTTCCAAGGACAAAATGCTTGGTAGTGCTGCATCTTTTAATATAAGGTATTTTGCAAAACCGGCAGCATGTTGAGAATAATTCACAAAACAGTCCGTGGTGAAATGTGAGGAACAAATGGAAGCTTTATCTCTCTGTCGCCCAGGTACATCCTTATAAAGAAACTTCAACCATTCATTTCTTATGCTCGGATCTTTAGGAAGGCCATGCAGTGTTTTTGGAGGTGCAGTTTCTTTACAGCCACTGACAGAACACCGTCTGAATTTGACTGTCTTACTCGACATCTTTATTCAATAGCAATAACACTCTTGTGCTTAATGGACAGTCATGAGTTGTTTGTATTCTTCTTCTTCTGTATTTTAATGGCGGTTGGCAAAGCTACATTTGGTGCAATTCCGCCTCCTACTGGGATAGAGTGAGAAGCTGTGACGTCAAGGGAGATTTCACAAGTATTTTGTACTTACGTAATTCAAAATAGTTTTTAACCTTTCGATGAACAGCTTAGAACGCTTTGTAAAGTCAGGAACATTCCTTCCTTTTATATATCAGAACACAACACCTTTAATTATCATTTTGATTTATTTTATCAACATAAATTATGATTTACATACACTGCTTGAGAGCAAATATTCAAACTAGTGTTCAAACTGGTAAATACAGGACTTGTCATTTCTGTAGTCATCAGTGTTAGCATACAACACATCATAATACGTGACCCTGGACCCCAAAACCAGTCTTAAGTAGAACGGGTATATTTGTAGCAATAGCCAAAATTACATTATATGGGTCAAAATGATTGATTTTTCTTTTATCGCAAAAATAATCAGGATATTAAGTAAAGATCATGTACTATGAAGATATTTTGTAAATTTCCTACCGTAAATATATCAAAACTTATTTTTTTATTATTAATATGCAATGCTAAGAATGTAATTTGGACAACTTTAAAGGCTTTTATTCAGCTTTTAGATGATGTTTAAATCTCAATTTCAAAAAACTGACCCTCATGACTAGTTTTGTGGTCCAGGGTCGCATGAAATGCTACAATAAAGGCATGACGCTAGGAAGTTAATTGTACCATTTGCCCCGTCAGGGATTTTTCTCTCTGTTTGGGGGTCTTTGGATCTTGTTGAAGTCTCAGGGTGGTGACTTTGTTATCCAGCTCATCCATGAAACCCTCATCGACAGACTCACTATCCCTGTCTTCTTCCTGTCCAGCACCCTCTGCAGGCAAGAACACGTGCAGCTGTGTGCGAGATGCGCTGGATGAGGAGGTGGGTAAATGCTGGGTGGGAAGGCAAGTCTTTCCTCTGACAGATAAAGTCTCTAGGTTTACAGGCAGCTTGCGCTGCCTCACTAACGGCTGCAGGCCTCTGTTTTCTGCGGCCCGTCGCTGACTGTGAGTAAAGGCCTGTCCAATCTTTGGTACAGGCTTCAGAGGCTGGGAGAAATGCATGTACACTTGATGATAGCTCTGCTGAGGTGTCTTTGTGTTGTCAAGGGTCTTGCAGGAGGGTGAGGATGGGCCACGTTTGTGTAGAAGGGGATGGTGGTTCTTTGAAAACCCCTCGAAAACTGCTCTCTGGCCTGGGGTGAACAAGCAAGGCTCACTGATACTGAGAGTTCAGAGGAGACCAAAAACAAACATGTGAGGTTAAACAGAATATCTTCAATTACTTGAGATTAATAGTTTACATACACTTTTGCAGAATCTGCAAAATGCTAATACTGACCTGAATAAGATATTTCACATAAAAGATGTTTACATATAGTCACCAAGAGAAAATAACAGTTCAATTTATAAAAATGACCCTGTTCAAAAGTTTACATATGCTTGATTCTTAATACTGTGCTGTTACCTGAATGATCCACAGCTGTGTTGTTTTGTTTAGTGATAGTTGTTCATGAGTCCCTTGTTTGTCCTGAACAGTTAAACTGCCTGCTGTTCTTCATAAAAATCCTTCAGGTCCTAAATTCTTTGGGTTTTTCAGCATTTTTGTGTATTTGAACCCTTTCAAACAATGACTGTATGGTTTTGAGATCCATCTTTTCACACTGAGGACAACTGAGGGACTCATATGCAACTATTACAGAAGGTTTAAACGCTCACTGATACTTCAGAAGGAAACACAACGCATTAAGAGCTAGTGGGTGAACACTTTTTGAATTTGATAATTGGTAAATGTAACTTATTTTGTCTTCTGGGAAACATGTAAATATCTTTTGTAGCTTCTGAAGGGCAGTACTGAGTGAAAAAAAAAATGTTATTTAGACAAAACAAGACAAATGTACACATCTTCGTTTTGTTCAAAAGTTTTCACCCCCTTGGCTCTTAATGCTTATTTTTCTTCTTTTCCTAAGTGTCATTAACCCTTTGAAACTGTTATATCAATCAATCAATCAATAATTTGATCCACTGGAACATTAAATAAAAAATGTAAAAAGAATTAAATAAAATAAAAAATGTATTCATGATTTTTGTTTTATATTGATTCTTTCCTCTGCTTACTTCATAATATGGCCAGCACAAGCATATATGTGACCTTGGACCACAAAACCAGTCATAAGCATCAATTTTGTAAAATTGAGATTTATACATCACTGAAAGCCAAATAAATAAGCTTTCCATTGATGTATGATTTGTTAGGCTAGGGCAATATTTGTCCGAGATACAACTATTTGTAAATCTGGAATCTGAGGGTTTAAAAAAAAAATTTAAATACTGAGAAAATCACCTTTAAAGTTGTCCAAATGAAGTTCTTAGCAATGCCTATTACTAATCAAAAATTAAGTTAAGTTTTGATATATTTATGGTAGAAAATTTACAAAATATCTTGCAACATGATGTTTATTTAATATCCTAATTACTTTTTTTTGCATAAAAGTAAAAATCAATAATTTTGACCCACATAATGTATTTTTGGCTATTGCTAGAAATATACCCGTGCTACACTGAAAACTGTACTGGTTTTGTGGTCCAGGATCACATATTGTACAGCTTGAGAAACACTGCAAACATTGGCTGCTGTCACTGGATGATCTGTGTTATATAGCTGTTGTTTTTTTCCAGTGAGCTGTTTGGGTGTGTTGCCATGTAAGAAGAATGTTTCTCAGGTTTCTAAAGCATTCTCCATTGTGCATAGCGGATTTGACACTTCCTGTTACTGGCTGATGAAGTGCTCGATGTACACTTACATTTGTACAGTTTTGAACTTTATTGCAAACCTCAAAAAAAATAAAAATAAAATAAAAAGAACTCACGTTGCTATATTTAACATTTTAAATTTTAAAAACAAAATTATTTAAAAGTTCTTTAAGAATGTTTTTTTGATACACTTAAATATTGTAAATACATAATACTGTAAATATTACAAATAAAATCTAATTAATTTTTGCCTTATTTTTTTATTTTACAATGTATTTTTAAAAAAAAAAAAAATCACACGCAGTAACCAATTCTCTTTCGCTAATGCTGAACCCCCAGACTTCGAGACGCCAGATATCAGCTTACCTGAGAGGCACCGTGGTGGTCCGACCATGTGTTGATCTGGACAACGATGGGAGTCTGAAATCATCTCCACTCCGTGAGCCAGGAAGTGGGAGCACAGAACTGGAGAGCAGGTATGTCTGGACCAGAGTTCGATTCCTCTGCATCGCCCACTGATGCTTTAACTCCACAGTGTTCATGCTCAGTCCAGAAGGTCCCCTAGTCGTACTCATATCTGCACCGACAGCCCCAGACAGACTGCAGCCGCCCCTCGGGGGAGCATGTGTCCACAAAGTGATCAATCATTCATGTGCATTAAAAATACATCAGGCAAGCCCATTGGTCGCACACCACCAAATTCTCCCTCCCTGTCTCCCTTTCCCTCCGTTGTCAGTTTACATCACACAGAAAGACTTTTTGAGATAAAAGCATTTCTGAGATATCCTGGAACATGGGGAATCACCTTCAACTCAATATAAATTGATACGCATAGTTCAAAAGAACCGTTTAAACTGACCTAGAATCCATTTTCTAGTAGTATATTATTCAAACTTAACCTAAAAAGGAAAACCCCCCAACCCTAAACTCTCATAAATCCAAGTACACTATAAAATATTGGACTATGTTCTAGAAGAAAATATTTAAGTCTTACTTAAATGTGCTACTTGCTGTTTGAACTGTAAAATTTATTACCAATTTGAGTGAATGGAACGTCAAACTTTTTCTGCCAACAGACATGTTAGTCAATTACGGTTATTAAGCAATCATAGTCACATTCATCAACTTGAAATGACGTGAATTTAATATTTTGACAATCATATAACACTTTAGCAATTCCTGTCAAAAGCCTCCTAAGTGTATTTGTTAAAAAACACTGGCCAAACAACCCTAACCCACATTTACTGCACCACACTTCTCAGACTGCAGGTTTATTTTCCTTTTTGAACGATTTCCAGAAGTAGCTGTCAGCCAATAGGACACAACAGTGATAAAACAAGAGAAACATAGCACCTTGACCTTAATTGATACTGGACAGCAGCCTGGGTGCTACTGGGTTACAGAGGTCTGTCTGCGTTCCTAGACCTACAGAACAAGCTCTTAAACAACCAGTGTTTTTTCCTCTCTCTATTTTTTTTTTTAAAATGCCAATTTAGTTTAATAGACACATAATTGTGCTAAATAAAAAAATTAATATTTAGCAAGAACTTTAAAACATACATGACGTCAGCTACATGATCACGGTTCTGCAGTTCCAGGTAAAATGCAATAGATTTCAAAAAATTTTCCCAAAAACCAGACATAGGGATATTTACATAGTTTATTTAATATAAATAGGATATAATCATGATGCATCCAGTCCCGGGCTTGGAATTTCCCAAGCTGCTGCGTCACGTGTCACACTCCAACATGACTATATAAGACAAAAAAAAACAAAAAACAAAAAAAAAGGGTAACAATTAGTTCATCTAGTTGCATACGTGATTTCTCATCTTTGATTAAAAATAGTAAGATTAACACCAAGTAGCCTTTTCTTGTATAACAAAACAATTAGACATTCCCCCATTGTCACTTATATCTTAAATTATGATATTACAGTATTAGTTCACTACTGAATTAAAATTTCCTAATAATTTACTCAATCCCATGTCATCCAAAATGTTCATGTCTTTCTTTCTCCATATAGTGGACGTCAATGGGGATCAACAGGTTGAAGGTCTAAATTGCAGTTTCAAAGGGCTCTACACCTTCCCAGCCGAGGAATAAAGGCCGCCGATACACTTCAGACGAAGTTCGTTTTAGGTTTTCATTTGAGGGCAAAAAGTAGTTTGAAAAGGCTGAGCGACGGTATACGGTTTTCAAACATTCCAACACCCCCGCGCTGCTGATGACTTAAAAACAACAACAACGCAATGATGGTGTATCTAGGTGTGAGGCAGGTACCAATGGTCAGAATATTATAGACAAAAGAATAATGATTAGCAGCAGTTCAGAGTCAAGTATCATGTTTGCAATACAAAAGAACCATCCCATTTCCATAATCAGTCCTTTATGGGATGTGTTAATGGCTCAGTCTGAAAACTTTAGCATGATGTGAAAAATACTGGAGTCATCAATAACACAGACCTGTTACTTTATTTTATAACAGTTTTTTTTATTATTTCCATTTTATTTATTAAACTGGGTGAATTATTACACATTTTTATATTTTATGTGGTGTCAATGTAATTTTGATAAAAACTAAGGCTTATTACTGTATATTCATTTGGCATTTCAGTTACTGCATACCTTTTAAATTTATTTTTTGAAAAGGCAACAGCAGAAGCACGGTGTAACATTTATTTTAAACTAGGGCTGTCTGTTCAACGCGTTAACTCTATTTATGAAAAAATTATGTGATAAATTAACGCAGTTAACGCACTGGCCCTGCCCCAAGACCTGCACATCATATTACAACACTACGTTTCATGTAGTTTACTGTTGACATATATGATGCAGGGCAATAACTCCACAAATGCAGTTATGCCCTAAAATTCAAGATATTGGTGCAAAAAAATGTTTTGTCTCATATTTATATCACATATCACAGGATATCACACTGGCAACAAAAGCAATATGACGAGTGCTGATTTTGTCCCAATGTAACACAAGTTTAAATGTGATTTTATACAACAGTGGAGTAAATAAGAAGTTGATAGTTATTTTTTGTTGTTTTTGGTCAGTTTTGCAGAGAACATATTACCTTTGAAGCCATAGCAGAATTGTTGTACGTCTCCGAGCAACACAGCAGTGTTTAGTTTCTGAATGAATCTGCATTTAACTTTTAAACGAACCCCTGAACCAATGATCCAAAAGGCCCATTCATAAAGAGAGTCATTTACTTCATTCCTGAATGAATCAGCCGTTTGAACGAATCGAAGACATTTACCGCCACCTGCTGGCAGATTTAGTCTCTTATTTAGAGTATTATTTAATAAAAAAAAAAAATAATTCAATATAAATATTAATTAAAAAAAAAAAAAAACGTAAGAATAAAAATAAAAACATTAAAGGGATAGTTCACCAAAAAAATTAAATTGTCATTTACTCACTATCATGTCGTTCAAACCTTTCTTTTGTGGAACATTAAAGGTATTTTGATGACTGTTGGTAACAAAGCTGTTTTAGTTACCATGACTTGCATCGTATGAACAAAAAAAAAGAGATGTTTATCAAATCTTCTTTTCCATACTTTACATTAGCCCATAAAATGTCTTACTAAAATTATTTCTTGCTGAAACTACTTTTTGTAATGTCTGTTTGATGCTTTAAACACCAATGACTTTAAATTATCTTTTGGGAGTAATTTTTTCAGCCAAATTTGATGTGTGATTAATTTGTGATTAAATAGATTAATTCATTGATACAGTTTTTCCTTTGCTAAAGTAAACAAACTTTGCTTCCTTTCTCCTGTAAACAAATGTTGGTTTTCACGAGACTCACCGGCGCATGTCTGTGTACTGTACCTTTTTTTTTGCATGTTTGCTTTATAAACACTAGGTCAGTACTTCCTCCTACATCACACGTGACCTTTCCAACGTGAATACGTAAATGCATGAAGGCGAGCTAGTGCACGACAAGCATTTGAGGTTAAAAAGTATATATTTATTATTATTATTTAGAAAAAGACAGATTGCTTTGCTAGATAAGACACTTATTCCTTGGCTGGTATAGTGTAAACTTTTTGAAACTGCATTGAAACTGCAATTTGGACCTTCAACCTGTTGGCTCCCATTGAAGTAAATTTTACTTCTGGAGTGAACTAATCTTTTAAATTAATTCACAGACCTGCACATTATTGTCCACTGTACAGGAACATTTCGTGCCGATAGCACTCAGCTGCTGAGGGAACAAGGTTCCTTGGTTGACCTATTTGAAAATAAATAAATATATATATATATATATATATATATATATA
>VONZ01000923.1:0-192500 GCA_012976165.1 Labeo catla | reverse complement strand
TTGCTCACAGAAATGCTACAGCCACTGTAATGTATTGAATATGTGGACATCAAAACGTAAACGTGAGGGTTTGGGCTTTTATTTTGAAATCGCAATGAACAGTAAGCATATTGAGAAAGACATGAATATGAAATGGCACGTTGCATTTACTTTTAGCATAACCTACACGCATGTAAATAATTAAAGTGCATATTAAACCTGCATTGCTTTATTTATTTTTTATTTATTTATTAATACATTGGTTACTTAACATGGGCAAAATGCAATCAAAGATTTTTATTATTATTATTATTATTATTATTTTTTTTTTTTTTTTAAATCGAGTACTCAAATTGAATCAAGGAATCGTGACAGCCCTAGTACTTTGTATAATTACAAAAAAACCTTAAAATAAAGTGTAACCAAACTTGTATCAGTTTCCACAGAAATATTAAGCAGCAAAACTTTAAGAAATATTCCTTTAGCATCAAATCAGCATATTAGAATGATTTCTGAAGGATTATGTGACACTGTGAAAATTCAGCTTTGCCAGAGGAATACAATTACAAGTAAAGCAAAATAGAACATTTTAAATTGTACTAATTTCACAATATTACCATTTTTAACAGTATTTATTACATGCCTTGGTGGTAGAGATTTAAAAAAAAATCTTTCCAACCCCAAACTTTTTAGTTTTTCTATGTATAAAAGCAACAAACCAGCAATTGTTTCATAGATTTTGCTGCTTGAGCATAAACCATGCAAAAAAGGTTATTTTGGGGAGAAAAAAAAAAAAAATCATGTATAGAAAGCCCCACAGAAAAGCCATGAAATTTGTGCCGTTTAACTTAAAGTGAAATAAAAAAAAAAAAAAGAAGCTTTTTCTGAACATATCTATTCAGATTCAAGGTCTTGCCTAGCTTTCACCATAAACAGACCATATTTTGTTTCATCCCTGCCTAAGCAGAAAGAAAATCTCAGTACATGAAGTCAATAGAATGCCACCACCCCACTAAAGAGGTCTCTGAATTTTATTAGAGAGGTGCTTAAATGCACGATGCCTGGGGAAGTAGTGATGCTGCTGCTGTCCTCATTGACAGCTACCGTGTGGAAGACATTACAGAGCAGCTGAAATACACACAGAGGGAGCCAAAGTACCAAACACATTTCAGATATTGCTTACAAAAACAATTTCTGCACAGTGAATCCATTTTCAGGAGTGTGATGCCAGAACCCTGGTAGTATTTCAACACGGCTGATGATAGTAGTACTTTATTTGCATGGAACAAGACAAGATCACTTACCTTTTCCGGTGATATGCAAGCATACCTCTTGATGCAAATAAGTCCAGGCTCAACTGTCCACTGATCTGTAGAACTAATCCTCAATGTTACCAACTGCTGGAGTCTGTGGGTAAGCTGGACACTGGCCCCTAATGCTCAGCTATAGCACCACCATTCACTCAATACACAGTACAGACAGAGACAAGCTCTTGTCACACTTGCTAAAATCTCAGGAGCCTGAAAAGGCAAGTTTCCACTGTATTCTGCCAAAGGGAAAAAGAGTCTTAACCATAGAGTCTGGTCACATGATCAATAGCATGTGGAAATTTAAAGTACCTACATGCAGGGTGATGTCAAAAAAAAAAAAAGCAAATGTTGTGTGATATATTCTGTAGAAATTCCTACAAGCCTGTTGAAACTCCAGAAAGTAATCAAGTTGTTCAAATCAAAGCAAGGAATTTATTAACTTTATTAACTTAATGTCTTCAATTTTATACTATATAAAGACTGCTCCAAAGGTGGGAATAAATCAAAAGTGTCCCAAAAATGAAGCGCCATTGACTAACCCTTCTGTCATTCCAAGTTAGGGATGCACCGAAATGGCAGCCACCGAACATGGCATGGTTTTTGGCCGAAAGGAGGAAAAAAAAGGCCAAAAATACAAATGGGCAATCATGTCAGCTGTATGTAAATACTTTAAAGTTTAAGATGACATCAAATTTTACTGTTACTTTTGAGAGAAACTATCGTCATATCATATACACAGAAATGTGTTCACTTAATAGAATGTACATAATACTACTACTACTAAAATTGTTAAAACTTTATTTTATTAAGGAATAATCACAATATTTCTTTCATGTTCTAATTTTAATAGTAACTTTGTTTGCCAAAAAATAGTTTAATTTTCATTTGACTAAAAGGTCAAATTAATATTTTAGGCCTTCATTTGATAGCCAGAAAAAATATTGTAAAAATAAACATTAATAAATTAAATTTGTATGCATTCAAATAATTAGACATGCTTAAACGAGCTTAAAGAATTTGGGAACAATAAAACAGAAGGTGAGAAAAAAATAAAACATAAGGCCCTCAACAAGCAATTTTTGTGAAACTTTTAATAAATTGATGTTAAATTGTGTAAGTATTGTATTGTAAGTTAATGGTTAAATTACATTTTATTGAAGTCCAAAAAAACGGAACCCAGAAAAATTTAAATGGATTTCATAGGGCCCTAGATACACCACCTGAAAAAGGGTTTAGTAAAATTGGCAACATATTCACAGATTGAGATTTTCTAGAATAATAACTCATGAACTAAACATTGTTACTACACAAACACCACTTTTTTTCCCCATTCACAGTAACAGACGAGCTACAACCTAATTTTCCTCAAAACGAGCTTTCCTCGGCACTGGACAAAAAACATTCATCTTTATGCGCATAGCTGAGAGACAAGTCTGTTGGGATCGTCTGCGAAGTGTGAAACCTGAAAAATATTACTAAAAAAAAAAATAGTAACAGTATAGTAATAGTAATGTGTAACTCCTACTGGTTATACTACAATCACTTTTTATTATGAGTTCTATGGGTGTTTATGAAGAAAAATATTCAATAATTTCACTGTAACACTGTATTGTCACAAATTCAGTTTACACAATGCTGTCCTGCTGGTTATACTACAGCACTGAAACACTGTAACTCATTTTCGTTTTTTTGTCCAAATGCATCCTGAATTTTTGGTTTCGGCCCAGAATTTTCATTTCGGTGCATCCCTACTCCAAAACCCATGTGACCAAAAGTTCAGTCACATTTCCCATTGCCATTTGAAATTTCACACAATTGTCTTTTTCAGCCATCTAAACAGGAGCATTTTGAGGCAACTCTGAGCAGACTATAAAAACTTAGTCATCTCCCATTGATTTTTTTTTTTTTTTTAACCTTAGATACAATGCCACTCAAAAGATTTGAAATGAATTTTAAAGTCATCAACCATTGTGAAAGCATTATGCGTTAAACGGATCCATATCGAAAGTGAGAAACAATTTTACAAAAGCATTCTATTTTAAATAAATGTTATTTTGAACTACTGGAAAACAGTATCAATTTCTAAACACTTTAGGCAGTACTGCTAATGGTGCTTGAGAAATGATGTCCACTTTATACTTGTGTAGATGAAACATCATACATGTTTGGAATGACATGAGGGCAAGCAATGTCTTTTAATGTGTTCTAAAGTTGATCAGTTTTTTTCTCCGATTCCTCTTCAATCCAGATCCACACTTGGAGAAATGTTAAAAACTATGGTATTAGAGCTAAATTGGAAAAACAAAACAACAACCCAAACCCCCAAACTATCAAAACAGGCACAATTAAAATGGTTTGCTTGCAGGACTTGGCAGACTGTGAAGTAATCATGCGTTGTGCACTTACCAAGCCTGGAGGTGGTGTGTTGTTCTTGAAAACTGGGAAGTCAATTAATTTTTATCTGTCTCTTTCTTCCTGCTAATATCCAAGCAACTAGCTATAAACTCCTTCAGGTGGGAATTAGAACACTCTTCCCATCCACTCATTTAAGGCTTTCAAGAAGATTAAAATAATTTGAGAAGGCGTGAAGGAGAAACATACAAATATTCAGATCATTTGTCCAATTCCTAGCCTCCTGTAGATTCTAAACAGGCCTCATGCCTTTGTCTAAACTTGAATAATCTGACCTGATTAGTCTTGTTTTAATTAATCTTCCCAAATTAAATGTTTTTCTTAATGACAATGCGTAGCAACTTGAAAGCCGTTGATCTTCCTCAATGCTTGCAAAATTATGTATTATGTAATTGTGAATTTTCCACTCTAAATGGCAAAACAAAATCCAGTTGCCAGCATCAAGAACAATCCAGAGTAGATCTCTTATGGAACAGCACTTGTTTCTTGAAGAAAGCAGCTTCTGCAATTAAATTGATAAGGTCCATTTAATTCCATACTCTTTTTGAATTACTTAAAGGGGTCATCGAATGCCTATTTTCCACAAGTTGATATGATTCTTTAGGGTCTTAATGAAAAGTCTATAATACACTTTGGTTAAAAATTCTCAATGGTGGTGTAAAACAACACCCTTTTTACCTTGCCAAAATCAGCTCTGCAAAAATCATCTCATTCTGGTCAAGGCTGCTTTAAATGCAAATGAGCTCTGCTCGCCCCGCCCCTCTCTTCTCTCTGTGGAGTGACAAGCTGCTAAACTTGCTAACTAGCACATTATTAGGAAAGGTGATCGCAAAGATTCATAAAAAAAAACCCTTATACTCACTTCTGGTGTAAGTGAAGCTGGATCATGAATAATTTGCGCGAACATAGACGGATATATGTAGATTGGGAAGCACATTCCCTTCACAAACAAACATAATCTACTGCATCTTCAGTGGCTCAGATGTCGGGAGTAAATGATGACCACTATGTTCATTACTACATCCAGCAACACAACACCTCAATCGCTCAATCGGAGATATTCTTTCCAACTTACATCCCTGCTCCGGCATCAAAACAAAGTGGGCAGACTGTGACAGCTGATCTGAGGTAAAATGCTCATGATAGTCAACTATCATGGGAGCGGCCTCTGTCAGTGTGACGCCACAACGACAGGCATCTGAGAATGGCTCGATTTAAAAAAGGGAATATTATTTTTACAGATTAATTAAAAACCACTGCACGGATTTTTATCATTATAGGGTAGATTTGTACATACACTGCCAACACACAATGTTCAAACAACATGTAAAAGTGAACTTAGCATCGGATGACCCCTTTAAAGATCCTTCAAATAAATCAACATTACCTAAAGTAACAAAGAAATATATAATTATGGAGTCTATGAATGCAGTGCAATCCAGGAAATGTAGTCTGAACAAAGTTGCTCACGAAAGGAAGCACAGAATAGCACATTTCAATTATTACATTTAAAACTTTTGGTCAGATTCACAAAAATCTAATTTTAGACTTGTCACATTAAGACCTAAAGCACGGATCTGTATTGACACACTATTTTCTCCAAAATGTTTTCGTAAACTAAAGATGTTACCATAAAAATGTTTACTTGAACACTTGCAAAGACGGGCATTTTGTGTACACTCGATGTAAAACAGAACTGAATTCGTTATTGTGCGCCATCTGAGTGGCGGCTTTATGTCCGTGCGTCAAATATGTACCCGATCGAGCCAATGACAACTCAGACAACTGACCAGAGCATTTTTCATGCTGGCCCAGGACATTGGGCAGTCCTAACTGTCGAGCCCTGTATAGCATCCTGTATCTGAGTGTGTGTGTTGCCATTAAATATCTTACCTTTTGGAATTTAAATCAAAAAGTTTATGGGATTTAACTTGAAGGGATTATTTCTTATTCTTTTTAAATTTAACTCAATCTCCAAAAAGTTGTCATTAGAATAAACTAAAGAAAAAAAAAAAGACAACATTGCTTTTGAATTTTTTTTTTTTTTTTTTCTTCTGAATAAAAAAAAAAAAAAAAAAAAAAAATTAAGCTTTCTCTTAAGTTGGATAAAGCAGGTAAGAAATGTATTCTGGATCTATGAATCTTACCCTAAAACTGTAGGCTGAAAGTGGTATGTGAGTACTTAGCTTTCTAAAAAACATTCTTGAAGAGACATTTGATAATTTACTGTTAAACAACTACAAAGAGATGGCAAATTTAATACGAACTCTAATTATGGGACACAAAAATTTAAGATGCAACAATCATTTGTATCGTTGCAACATTAGCGAAAAAGCAAAATAAGCATACTTGTTCCAAATACGACAAACAGGCCAACTAAGATTTGGTAAATAGTAATTGAATAGTTACATGCCAGGTCATATGTTGTATCGAATTGGTCTCTCAATCATTCTAACCAATAATAGACAACCCAAACCAAAGCAGGTGACATGGCAGGGTACTGGTATACTGGCAGGTCAAGGATGAATCATCTGCTTGCTACAAAGTCCCTTAAAGCTCTTGATTTCAATTCTTCAAATCTCACAAATGATGGCAAATCCAGTGACTAGTTCTTCCTTTGTAGTTCTCACTGAAGAAGCTTGAGAACTCGTAAAGATTTTCAGGTGGACTGATAAAAACACCCTGACTCCTGGAAATTGAAAGCCAGTCAGACTATAGCCTTGTGTTCTGAAAAAGCCATTTCAGCTATTTTGAGAGCATTATGCAATAGACAGCAGGTGAACAGTCCATGGGCATGCCATATAAAGCTGACACTAATAGTGGATAAATGGCTAAAATCCAAAACAGTTCCAAACTTGAAGATACTTCGGAAGTCACGAACAAACCTGTTAAGGAAAAACAATGTATAGAAAACCAACACAATAAACAATAACATTTTTTCCACAATGTATCTATGAAAATCTGCATGTCTGCAATTACCTTTTTCCAGCTCCATTCTTCATGTAATAATTACCTTAATTACATAAGCCATGTGATTTAAAAAAAAGTCATTGTATGCTAAGAATTAAGGTAAACTCAAATGGCACACATAGCCTTCAAATTAACAAAAAAATTATTTAATCATGCCAAATTTTTGGAAAAAAGTTTAAATTTAGTAAGAAAACAATGTAGCAGAAAAATCAAATTAGTAGCCGTGTCATCACTCAAAGTAATACCTGTTAATTACCTATTGCAGTAGTGAGAATAAGACTTTTTTTTTTAAAAACAAAAAAAGTGACTAAAATCCAAACTGATGCAGGCCTCTCACATCATGCAAAGTGAACTGAAATTAATTTAGTTAACAATATTAATATCATAATAATAAATAAGTTAATTACTAGCTGTAAGTTCATTGTTCATACAAATTTTATAAATGTCAAATACAAATACAATATTGAAGTCTAGCTGTGCATTTGTATGTTAATATGCTATAATTATGCTACTAGGGCAAGTATAAGGAGAGCAGTAGAACTATTATTAGTTGGTATTGTTAACTAACCTAGAATGTTTCACAAAGATAATGAAAAATATGTTATTAACTAAAAGTTATAAACTAATGTATAAATTGTTAATAATACTGTTTAAAAATATATAATAATAATAGCAAATTTTTTTTTTTATAAATTTTTGTCGTCAAGCTGTAACATTTACAGAAATATATGTTCTATGCTGCACCTCTCAATTACACAAAGACAAAGAGGGTAAAGTAAAGCACTCAATTTCAATTTCTCAATTACTAGGCATACTGAAACCTAATTTGCAAAGTTTGTAGCATTTTGTTTCAACTGCAGAACAATGAATCCATAATCCAATACAAACAACTGAATCCATGAGGTGGTGCGGTGGATACTACACATTATTTAAAACAAAACAAAACAAAAAAAACAAAAAAAAAAACAAAAAAGCATATATAGAATTAAAACAAATAAAAACCCCACAATTTAAGCATTGTGCTTTCAAGCAACATTTTGAACTTTATTGAAGTCAATCAATAATAACTAGAAAAAGATACGCTTTTAAAATGTAGAAATTATATCACTATAAGAAACATGCTATTTAATGAACAAGTGTCAGTGTTTCCTGCAACCTCTACAGAGGTCGTTAACTTTATTCTATTGAAGTTCCAAGGTTCTCTCAAGAGCCAAAATGCTGTACGCAAATGAAGTGAAACATGTATTTCAACAAGTGAGTCACATATTTGCTTGCTAACAGCTCAGTTACAAATTGTTTTTCCAGGGTCAATAGCATCTTAATGGGGTTCCTCCATCTCATCCTAATGTGCACACAACCAAGTAAAACTACAGAAAGGCAATGAATGTTCACTCCCACCCCACTAGGCGCATTAAAAATGATACACTTCAACACTGACTGCATATTAAAACAACTATATGCAAGTTTACACTATTGAAATATCAGTTCCAAGTCATTTCCCAAGTCTGGTTTCAAAAATGTTTGGCAAGTGGGTAAAGCCTGTGAAAAGGGCATATTACTGGCTGTAACAAATACATGTGTGCCACTATCCACAGTAAAAAAAAACAAAACAAGGATATGACTTTTTTGTAAACTCCCCCCTCTAATCCCCCCTGCTGCTTTGCCCAGTAAAATAGCTGTAAAATACATAAGCAGGATTAGATCTGAACCGAGCACATACGTTTTGATGTAATTCTGTGGAAACAAAATGCTGCATAAACCTTAATTTGCTTCTGAAACAGAGTGCATCCTGTTTTTTGCTGACTGTGTACAAGACCCAACAAGTGGCCAAGAGATTTATGCAATTGCAGTCCACAGTTAACTTGCATTATTTTTTACAACAAACATGTATTACTATAATTTAAAGTTATAACAGAGCGTTTCCTGGGAAAGTTCTGAAAATGATCTAATGCCTGTTTCACACATACTCCATTTGCAGTGCGTATTTTTATCCGTTCCCATAACAGATGAGAGTTCCAGTTTTACAAACAAGTAGTATAAATGCATGTAATCAAAGTCTACTAGAGCCATACAATTTCTGCAATGTGGAAAATGCAGATGAATATGCAGAATGCAGTCATAAAAATGTAATTTACTGTTCAACATAGAATGTCACAGACTTTTCCAAATTTTGTACAAATAAAAAGTGGGTCAGTACACTGCATAAAACTGCTCCGAGAGTCACTTCATGAATATTTTACGGTTTCTGTTGAGAAAAACTGTCATATATACACAAACAAATGGTCTTCACAGGAACCTGTCAAAATAAAAATTTGGTTTAACTTGAAGAAACTGTTACAGAAATATTACTTGCTGTAACCTGTAGTACTACTACTAATACTACAATTATTATTAAAACATTTTTTAAAGAATATTTAGCTGAAAAATATTTACCAGAAAAATTAAGACGACAGTATTTCTGGGGAGAAGAAAAAAATAAATAAATAAAAAAATCACTTTCTTATAAAATCAATTAATTAGTTAATTAATTAAATTGAATAAAACCATTAATCCAGAAAATTAATAGGGAGGGGAAAAAAAAAAAGGAATTTGGGTGGAGAGCATTTAATTTGGCGAAGTAATTTTTCTTAAACTTCTAATAAAAAAAAAAAAAAAAATGGAATCCAGAAAAATGTAAAGGGAAAAAAAACAGTTTGGAGAAAAAAATAAAATTGAATGCAAGGAAAGAATAAAACTGATTTCATACTACCCTAGATTTAAAGCAAGAGAAAGTACACAAAGTGACAGTGGCACTTGTGGAGGTCAATGCCAAGCTTTAACTTAAAACGTTTGTGATAGCCTACCTACTTGCTTGAGCAATTTAACATACAATTCTAAGTAAAATGCATTGAATAACACATTGTTTATATTTGTGTTTCATTGTGATTACGTCTATGAAAGATTGTATTATTGTACAGTGTAAAAAGAACTGCAATGCTGAAAAAGTTTCATCTTCTAGTAACATTGTTTGGATTTTAAAATTAAAATAAGAAATGTTGTATTCGTGCTATACAGCCACTGATTAGTAGTGGACTGCAAAACAAGTCCTGTGAAAGCACAAGCTGCTTCTGCACCGCATACGTACCACATATGGGCTGCAGATGCATTGCAATCAGAATATGTGTGAAATGAAAAAAAAAAAATAAATAAAAAAAAAAAAAGTGAAATAGTTAAAATAAGTAAATCAATATCAGATTATTGAACCATATTTATCTTAATAGTCAGGTTGTTCAATGTTAACGATAAATATAGAAGGGTCTATAAGATGCACAGCTCCAAAGCAACAACTCTTAAGATGAAAATTCACTAGATGCCTATGTCTGTCATATGTGTCAGATACCTGACACTTCACAAATTTAATCATTGTGCCAAGAACACCTGATCGAGTTTTTGAAGAACCAACTGCACTCTTTATTGAAAATGTACATGTAGTATTTTAAATGCGAATGGCACAGAACACAGCCATAGTAAGATCAGAACAATTTACAATATTCACCAGTATAACACAAGTAACATGACAAGATAAAGACTAGTAAGAAAGGGGATTACATGTTGGTAGCACTAAGCTGACTTCAATGGTTTTATTATTAAACCTATTAAGAATACAAAATAAAAATAGGACGAAAAAAATCTTGCCACAAAAAGGATGAGTTTTCAGGCTAAAACTGCAAGAAAATTCTTTAAACTTAAATACATCAATTGGGACTCCAAAACAGAGCCTCTGGATTTCCACATACAAACTTTGATTTTAAAGTGCCAGATCAGAAGCGTGGCTTCTTGGCAGATCCGTCATATTCCTCACGGACCCTGCCAAATCCTGGGTTTCCAGCACCCATGCCCCTTGGACCCCCTGGGCCACCTTGCGCGAAACGCTCATTGCGCTACATGGACCATTTTCAGTTATGTATCAGTTGGGTATTTAGTTTTGTAGAAATTATGGAGTTTACGTCCATGGGTAGGGGAGAAAAGCAACAAAGGGGTAACAAGTTCCATGAGTTCCAAGAGAATTTTGAGCAAAGCATTATAAAAGTGGGATCCAAGGAAAACAATCGGCGAAACCGTTCCAACACGCAGATCCACAGGTGCCAGAGGTGACATAGGAAAAGGAAGAGAGGGTAATGTATTCATTAGTCAAATCCCATTACAATGCATTCCAATAGCGCTTCTATAATAAATACTGCAGGAAACAATAACTAGCCCCAATTTGCATGGGAGATTTTGAAGCAAAAACGCATTGGATGCCCCAAACTTATGATTATGGCAGAGAGGTTTGTACTTTAATACAAAATCTCTCTGAGACATATAGACAACTACCAGCCCTTACATTATGAACAAATTACTTCTAATAAGAATTGTGTTATTTTATTTCTTAAATTTGTTTAAGCATTTATGCAGGGATTTACTTATAAATTATACATATTGAATTTGAAAAATGTGGTAATGGTCACTTTTACATTCAAAGTGATTTGATCTTAGGAAAAAAAGAGAGTGTTAGTAAAAATTTCATTTTTTTCCATTCAAACTATTTAGCTAACACATAGTTAAATGTTAAACCATTTTTCTTCAGTTATTCATAAACCGCATTTATTCGGTACTTGTCAGCATACGCAGTAGTGTTGCTGGTTGATTGGATGAAATGGAACATCTGCAAACGTGACAAACAGAATCCTAAGTTTGCAGTAAAAATGCAAGCAGCATTTTCCTACTTTACATCTGATTTCAAACTGTTCAAGATCAGCCCATCTAGACTGGAAACAGAAAATGTAACTTAGTGGATTGAAGTTTGAGGTTTTATATCATCATAACTAAGCATATGGCTGTTTAAGTTAAAATTAAACACTGCAACCTAGGGATGCACGATATTATTAGAATCGGCATGTGCTCGGGGTGTGCTAGCAAAAAGATCACGTCAGCAGTGTGGTCATTCTTGAAGCGAACTTTTGCCTGAACGGCAATTAGATTCACTGTTTTGGATCACCGCATTTAATCTGAGAATTCAAGTACAGAATGAATAACAGTCACTAGTGTGAGCAGCAGCAGCAAGTCTTAAAGCAAATCTGAATTAAAAAAAAAAAAAGTCACATAAATTAAATATTTATATAAACAGGTTAATTCATTGAAGTGTAATAGTTTTAGAACATCTGCAAATGTTAAATCTTTAAATAAAATTAAGATTACCACTGCATCTGACTTAAATGCAGTGATTGATTTATAGGTATTTTTTAAAGCTTTTAGTGTACTGTCATTATAAAAGAACTTTATTACTGTTTATTTAACTATCAAGTTTGTTAAAAAAAAAAAAAATAAAAAAAAATAAATTGAAACAATTTGTTTATAATCTCTACACAGGATGTTGATTCCAAACAAAAGAAATGCATCTGCCTTGGCTAGTTGGCTATCAGCCAAAATGAGAAGAAAAAAAAACAAACAAAACAAAACAAAACAAAACAAAAAAAATCAGCACATTGGCAAAATCCTGTATTGTGCATCTGACTTTAAAAAATAAATAAATGCACTGATTGATTTATATTTATTTAATTAAAAAAAAAACACACAACATTACCAAAATTTTACAATCATGTTCATAATCTCTACACAAGATGTAGCTTCCAAACAAAAATAAATGTATCTGTATTGGCTATTTGGCTATCAGGAAAAAAAAAAAATCCTATATCGTGCATCCCTACTGCAACCGAACACCAACAATTTGCAAAAATAAATGCTGTTATATGCTTGATGCAAGTCCAATTCTTTCAGCAAAATAGGTCGACCACTTAAAGTCAACATGAAACAGCACTGGCAACCCATTTTTCTTCCATAAAGCAACATTTCAGTGAAACAGTCAACAAGGAAAAAACATTTCAAGGCAGGTCTTAAAAAGGCAAAGTCACATCTGAAGGCGAGTTTTCTTCCTAAAACACAACCAGCACTCACACGACAAAATCTAGGACAATTTTACAAGTGGAGCAAGTAATTCCATTTCATAAATATTACCAAAAACAAACAAACAAAAAAAAAAACCCACATGCACAAAATTTAGATGGTACAAAAGAATTTTAGAAGTGGAGCAAGTAATATTTCATAAATATTACAAAAAAGGAGGGGAAAAAAAATAAAAAAATAAAAACATGCACAAAAAAACTAACGTGTACTCACGAAAGTAGAAGGGGTCCGTTTTGATTTCATGTTGACTTTAAGAGTTATAGGTGTGAGATCTACTTTCAGAATTCAAATACAACTAAAATGTTTACTTAAGTCAAAATACTTGCCTTCAGACACTTGTAAAACATTTCAAACCATTTCAATTAAAATATAAATAAAAAAAATATATATGTATTATTTTGGTAATAGTACTATATTAAAACATACTAAATTTATGCTGGAATTATACCAATTCCAGGTTTTTGCATTTGACAACAAAATGAGAATATGTAAGGTTTCAATTACACATTCTACTGATCAAAAAAGCCCTTTGAAAGTTGGAGAAATTATTCATACTTGCTGAAACCTATTGGAAGGAAAGGCCAATTCCCATATTCTTAATAACACCGACTGTAACTAATGCATAAAAAGTTTCAGCGATTTAAAAATAAATAAATAAATAAATAAATAAATAAATACATACTGCAGGGAAAGCAGCACTCAGGCAACAAATTCAACAATGCAACAATCTGTAAGGCACTGGCCGTGCTGAATTATTTTGCTGCAACACACAGCTTCCCAGCAAAGGCCCGGGACAGGTAAACAAGTAGCACAAATTCACTAAGTATGGACTTATTAAGTGGTGTAGCTACCTCATTAATGCAAACTGCTGTAGTAATTGAGACAAATGCTTACACTCTTAAAATTAAAATGCAAATATCTAAAAGCACACCAAATAAGGCACAGAATTATTTCTTGATGATTAGAGAAATGTGCCATGTTCAAAGAAAATTCCCCATTTGTTTTCATTACAGCAAAAATGGGTCAAACCCAACCCCACTCTCACCATCCAATTACAACAAAATTTAAGGATTTATGCCAACCAACACATCTCCAACCAGCTCCTCAAAAGCTCAGCCACATCATTTTCAGTCACTGTAACTTCTTGTTGCATTTATTTTGAGATTAAGTTGCCTTAAAGTCTATCTGCACTAAATGCCCAGTCTGTCGACACTACAAAAAGAGCTCAAAGCATGGAAACAGCATTTCCATGCGGGTACCATCGCAGCACTGACATGACTTTGACATGGGTTTGCAACAGTAAACTAAAGAAAAAAAAACCTACAAAGATATTTCACCTCAAAACAAGCACAGCATGTCATACGGTATTGTTTCACCAGGCTTTGTGTTTGAAAAGATGGCACATTGCTAATTTAAAGACTACACATCAAACAGAGCGCAAACATGCCTGTCTTTCTTGCAATTTAGACAGGACTTACAAGTATGTGTTGTAGGCAAACAGTTGTATAAAAAATCTTGGGCTTTAGTACAGACAAACATCCAAAGTAACAAGAAAAGGAAATTGAGGAGAGCTGAGCTTGAGTGCTGGCTATGACATCTGCCACTAGATGGAGACAATATAATTGAATCACAACAGGGATCAAAACACACTGCCCACTGACGAGTCTAGAAATAATCCATCCACACCTAACTTGCACACTAAACCTTCAAGCACAAAATGGCCTCAATTCCTAGGAACCACACCAGCCCAATTCAAAGATTATTGGGCATACAACACACACACACACACACACACACACACACACATCCAGCACATTCACTTTCGATTTCAACTCATGAATACATTACCATTTCGTTGGGCACCATGCCCCCTGATGCTGGTCCACCCATTCCCTGGTCCCCAAAATTCATTCCTGCCAATGGGAACTTCTGGCTAGGTGACCCAAACGGCATATCTATTTGTTTAAAGGAAAAAAAAAAAAATCAGTATAGAAAATCATTCAAATCATTTATGGTTAGGGCTGGGTGATATGGCGCAAAATTATCCCGATAATTTTTTTGATATCAGTCGATATCAATAATTAGCATGATAAATGGCACCCTTTTTTTTTCAGGTTTAAAGGCAGGTTTTTGCTACAATGTAAGTGTTGTGAAAACCAGACAGTTAAATATGGCTTTGAAATATTCTTTATAGTCAGAACATGAATTCTTCACACTTTTTTCCATTAATTATCTTAAAATAAATATCTTAATAGGGAAAAAAAAAAAAAATCTTCATTTTGCATGTTTTAATGAGTAATATTGTTTCAAATCAAGAAACAGGTTTGTGGTCCCTCATATTAATAATAAACATAACTTTTTTGCATCTTAGAAATACACATTTGATAGTAGGTTGTGTTAGGATGCAGATGTAGAATCAAAATATATAATATCTGTAAAAATAGTAGCAACCTCATTTTTATATGGTAAAATTCAATTATTCTGACTGTTTGAGGGTTTTTTTTAGTTTTAGTTTAACCACTGGTCTTTCATAGTATCATCCACAGATCAAAAATGTAATATGGTTTTTCTTTGTATATGTATGAAAAACAATTTTTAAAAAGTTGCTTTAGTCTAATAAATATTCATCTTGAAATATTACTATAACAGACTGCCATTCAAAAGTTTAAAATCAGTATGATGTTTAATTTTTTTTAAATGATTTAAGAAGTTTTTTTTTTTGCTCATCAAGGCTGCCTGTATTTGATTTAAAAAAAAAATCCAGAAAAAAAAAAACCAGCACTACTATGAAATATTTTAATGTTCTATGCAAATATATTTAAAAATGTTGTTTATTCCTGGGATGCAAAGCAAAATTCAGCATCATTACTCCAGTCTTCATTGTCACCTGATCCTTCAGAAATAATTGTAATATGCTGATTTATCGTCATGTTGAAAACTGTTGTGCTGTTTAATATTGAGTTGAAATTTGATAGTTTTTTTTTCAGGATTCTTTAATAAAAGGTTAAAGAACAGCATTTATTAAAAAAAAAAAAAAAATTTTGGTAACAATATAAACTACCATTTAAAAGTTTGCAGTCAGTACATTTTTACCCTCCTTTTAAAAAAAAAAAAAAATTATATAAATATAAACGTGTGTGTATATATATATATATATATATATATAAAATAATACTTTCACCAAGGATGTGTTTTTAAATGATAAACTGATAGCAAAGACTTAAATTGTTAGAAAAGAGTTTTATTTTAATTAAATGCTGTTTTTTTAACCTTTTATTCATCAAAAAAACCTAAAAAAGAATCATAGATTCCAAAAAAATAAATTAATAAGCAGCACAACTGTTCCCAACATCAATAATAAAAATAATAAATCAGAATATTAGATTGATTTCTGAAGGGTCATGCAACACTGAATGCTGGAGTAATGGCTCCAGCTTTCCATCACAGGAATAAAAATAGAAAATCATCATTTTAAACTGTAACAATTTCACAACATTACTGCTTTTCTTCTATATTTTGAAGTAGTAAATCCAGCATTGATGAGCATAAGAGAACTCTTATAAATATTGAATTGCTGTTCAAAAACTTTTTAATGGCAGTATAAGTTGTTTACTTTTTAAAAATCATTGAAGATTTTACAGACACATGTACTATGACCTGAAGGCAAACATTTTCATAATATACTAAAAGGCTTTCTACTTGCTATAGAAAGTATGAACAAATCAAAGGTCAGGTTTCAGAAAATTAACAATTTTTAGACAATGAACCACTGAGAAACAAAACACATCTTACCAGCCAACCCCAGACCTCCACTAGCATTCATCCTCATCTCCCTTTCTCTCTGTAGAAAAACGAAAATATCACATTACCTCAAATTATTTAACCAACACTGTATTTAAAAGCCAAGAGCTTTCTAAATGCATAACTTACGTTATCCATAAAGCCGCCCATTCTGTAAGACTCCTCACGTTTGCGCCTCATTTGTTCTTCAATTTCTCTCTGCCGCATCATCTCCTCCTCTCTCCTCCGGCGTTCCTCTTCTTGCCTGAGATTGAGAACAACCAATCAGTTAACTACTATTACAGCAAGGGCTTTCAGCTACACAACACACTACATCATACATACCTGAGCTGCATTTCTTTACGTTTCTGCATTTCCTGACTGTGCAACTCTTCCATGCGACGAAGTTCCTCTTGACGTCTAAGAAGGTCTTTTAAAACAAAATGATTCCCAAAATCAATTATTCATCCCCATAAAAGTCCAAACAAACACATTAACTCAGTAGAGACAATACTCACCCTGTCTGAGCATGTTTGCTTGATGCTCATGATAGGCATCTTCCATCTCTGCTTCCAGCTTCTCACGGGCCTCACGAATGTTTTTCTCCACTTGCTGCCGCTGTTGTTTCTCCATCTCATCAAGAGACTTCCATCGCTGAGAGTATTCAAACTCAAAACTGCCAGGACGGGCGAACCGAGGAGGCTGCTCTCGCTCCCTGGGGTCAAAACACAACCGTTAACTATTACGACCAATAAACCATGAAGGGGAGGGGGATTCATCTGAATAAAGAAAGCTGTGCTGAACCTACAAAACTAGACATACAATGTCTTTTTTTTTTTTTTACAGCTATCAAATGACCCCACTTAAATGCTTATCACACCATCTGTCCAACTTCATTTACAAAACAAAAGTCTGCAAATATTTTACAACCACCATATAACTCAAAATTGATTGCTAATCCCAAGGGGCTTTGATTTTACTCACAGACTGTAAGATATGTGATAAAACATTTGAAACTTACTTCTGATAACTGGGGTTCTTCTGTGCAAGTTTCTCTGGCAAACCATCCTCATCGTCGTATTGCTCTAACAATTCAACCACAATTGGACGGGGAGCACTGAAATTAAACAAATAAAATGGTTATGTGACAATATTCTAGAAATATATGGCCAAAAATGGCTCTTAGGCCAAATTCTGCAAATTATGTGAATTTCATCTTACGATGTGAGAAGGAACACTCCATCATTGATCCGATCAAGGGCCTTCCGTGCAGCTGGCTTTGAAGAAAACTCAACAATGCCCTTCCCTGTTGAGCGGCCACGATCATCTACAATAACTATAGCCCTTTCCACCATTCCAAACTGAGAGAAGGCTTCCTCCAACAGCTCATTGGACACATATGGAGACAAGTTGCGCACAGAAAGCGCAGCAGAATGAGTGGCAAAACGAACTCTAAGTGGTCTGCCTTTCATCGGAGTATCATCCAGCTCAGCCTTTGCAACCTCGGCCAAGGCACGGGATTCCTAAAACATATTAAAAATATTATTTTTATGTATATACACATTTATTTATTCATTATTAATTCCATGAAATTTGAAAGTTACGAATCTTACCAGTCTGATAAACCCAAATCCTTTGCTTTGATTGATGAAAATCTCACTGGGCTCCCCATACTTTGCAAACAGTTTCCTGAATTCAGGATCAGTAATGTCGTTTGGTAGGTTTCCAATAAAGAGACGGCAACGTTGAGTGTAGGTTTTCTCCCCTGGCTTTCGCAGCAAGGACAGTGTTGCCCTCAATCCCTAAAATTAAACGTTAACAAAACAAATACGTAAATCTTAACGCAAACCTATCGTGCGGCTAAATTGCGACAAGTGGCAAATCACTGTTACTTGAGTCCTTGGTAGTGCAAGCGAACGACAACCATTTAACTTGCATCGGACAACCCATACATGACCTAATTTTATCAAACAAGTTGGCCACACAAAAACACCGAAATGTTAGCAAAAAGAGATAAAACACAATCTTAGCGTTCAAAAAGCGAAATAAACCTATAAACAATCATGCTTCAATACACTTTATATGGATAAGCCCACCAGTATGGAATTCAACCTTTGTTTCAGCGTCTACAAAATGGCGGATCTGCCTCAGTAACCCTGTATTACCGAACAATCACATGTGCTAAAAGTTATAATTTTATAAATGGAACTTACTCAACTCACCCTTTTCTCACGAAAACGACAATCTTGTGTGTTTTTTCTAAGTATTAAGTTATTTTACCTCAGGCTGAGTGTCGTCCTCGCTCTTTGTAATCTGCTGCTGCTGTTGTTGTGGTGGTGGTGTCGTCGTCGTCTGCTCCGTGTCTTTCTTCACGGGAACAGGCGGTTTTTGTCCATTTCCCATCCCAGGTTTGGGTTGGTTCTTTCTGGCCTGGTTCTGTGGAGAACCGAGGTCCGGAGTCTTCACGTTATTCTGTGGCGGTGGAGATTGGATCTTCGGCGGAACGGGGCTAGCGGCGGGCTGCTGCGGCGTCGGGCCTTTGTTGTTGCTCGGTTGGGCCTGACCAGGGCCTTGAGCCGGAGGTGACTGGACCACTGGCTTGTTCTGATTGGATTCCTGCGGTTTCTGCGGTGTAGAGGCCTGGGTGGGTTGGTTTCCTTGATTCGGCTTAAATCCGCCACCCATATGGGGTCCACGGTTTTGAAAAGGATGTTGGTTTTGATTTCTAAAGTTGGGGTTTCCCATGCCACCGCGCATTCCCATTCCTCCGCGGCCTCGGTGCTGGAATCCTCCACGGTTGCGTGACCGGTCGCGAGACATTTTCAAACAAGCAAACTTGGGGCAAAACCGTTAAAAAGATTTCGAGAGTAGTATATTCAAAAACTACAGAGGAGCTGGTAACCTGCACTCCCGATGCTGGCTTTGTAAAATGGCCGCTGGTTGCGCGAGAATACCATAGAAATGGGAGGACTGACTTACTCACAAGCCTCCGCCCAAAATCAAATCCTAACGGTCCATTGGGTTACTAGCGCACTCTAGTGGCATTCGTGTTCTTGAGCACGTATGAATGTGGTAAACTACCCAGCTGGTAAAAGCAACTACCTTGTGAAAAACAAGTACACCTCCGCATACTTTAAAAATATATAAATATATTTAAGTGCTAGCTGAATGTAATGTTTTCAGACACTTTGGCTCCTTTTTTACCCTGTTAAGTAGGGCTTAAATACATCTTTGTTTATTTACATTTTTGTCAAAGTACTGTCATATTAAATATATTTGAGACCCTGGGACCCACAAATCCAGTCAAAGTCTTGTTGGCTATTTCTACAAATATGCATACCCGTGCTACTTAAGACTGGTATTGTGGTCCAGGGTCACATTTGTGATCACACATTTTTTTTATGATGAAGCTGAATTGTAGTACATTTACAATACATCAACTTTGAATGTCATCTCAAATTAACTTAAGTTAAAATGATCCTTATGTGCTTTAGTATGTTTTTCAACACAAATGAGTGTAATTCTTTAAAACTTAATGAAAACAATGATTCAAAATGTAATTTGTTTTAAGTTTACTTAAGCAAATTAAAATACAGTCATGAAAGTGTACTGTACGTACACTAAAGTGTCTTTTTTCATTGATTATTATAATTATATTATCTGCAGATACAGCTGTTTAAAAATATACACTTAAGTGGACTACAAGTGCACATTCAATATAATTAAGCAAACTTAGTTAGAGACTCACCATCTGGTATGTTCTTTTTATGAATAAGCCTAAAGTCATTTTTTTAATTATTATTCTACACTGTTGTATATATACTTTTGTACTGTAGGCTACTGTAATGATTTGATATGCTCACATGCTTCTTTTTCTTAAGTATTTAAATGATTTATTATCTGTTTTTATCAGGGCTGCCAAAGTTACCATGCTTACCACATATTCTTCTTCTTGCTCTTTTTCTGTTGTTTTTGGTCTTTTTTTCTGTGTATCACTGTCATCTCTCTGCTCTCGTTTGAAGAGAATACATCAAATAAGAAGCCAATTTAGTAAATGTCATTGTGTTCAATGCCTTATCATTATTCAAATGTTATCTATTCTATCTATCTATCTATCTATGAATTACTGTCTATATCTTTCCTGTGGTCTTGCAGGTTCATTTGCATTTTTCTTCTTGCTTTTTTCACATTGTTTTGGGCTTTTTCTGTCTATCACAGTCATCTCTTTGCTAAAGATCATATACCAAATAAAAAACAGTTTAGTAAATGTCATTACTTGAATGTTGTTTTTCATTGTAAATGTCTTTCTGACACTGTTTTTTAGACTTTAGGGGAATGTTCATAACTGGCCAGCATATGTCAGATGTTTGATAAATTAACTCATACCTGTACTCCAGGACAGTAAAAACTCTTGTAGAACTTTTCCAGCTTGCGCATTGAGGATGTGATGTCAAAGCGCATGACCAGAAGTGCAATGATCCTATAGAGAGATCCATGTGATCAGAAGTTATCGACTTTTCCATGTTTAGTTATTCTGCAGGGTACAAACCGATTAATAGGTTGTCGTACCGTGGACAGTTGATTAATTCCAGGGCTGTAGTGCCAGCACACTTACTGCATGAGCAGTCCAATGAAGATGTCTGGAGAAAATGAACAACACAGAAGTTGAAACTCCATATTAGCTACTGGGCAGGTGTATGCAGGCCAGTAGCTTTGCCAGTAGCTTCTCTGTCAGATGGGACAGGCAAACTATCAAGAACTGAAGGGTGATACGGTTGAATGCCAGTCAAAAAATAATACATTTGAGCATGTGTATCCAGGTCACTGTCTCCCTTACCTGCTGATGGTCTCCCAAGAAAAGTGGATGGTGAGTTTCAGTACAGGCCTTTACCATGGACAAGTGCTTTACATTTCAGGATTTCTCTCCATATAGTGAACCCCCGAGTTTGAACTTCCAAAATGTAGTTTAAATGCAGCTTCAAAGGGCTCTAAATGATCCTAGCCGAGGAAGAAGGGTCTTATCTAATTATTTTCTAAAAAAAAAAAAAAAAAAATTACTATTTTTATAGTTTTTTAAATTTAAGCAAGAAACATCTCATGGATGCTCTGGGACGCATCCTCAGTGATGTATCCTGGGATCATTGGGTGTTTCGGGTCTCACAACATCATACACCCTCTCCCAGGTGACCCGGCCGGGGTTGATCAAGCCCCGACTTGCGTCCCAGTAGCAGTCCAAGGATCAGCCCTCTTTATCCAAAGCCACCTTGTGGCCTTCTCTGCAGCTTCACTTGCGGATCGAATGGCCCTCTTCTTTGCCACCCCTGTAACGCCCAACCGACTGAGGGCTTTGCACAGTGAACAACAGCCAACAGCCAACTCTACAGCCAACTTCTATGGGCTCATAGATGGTTCTCCAGCCTCTCTCCCTGCACTCCTCCACTAGTTCCCGGTACTTAGCGCATTTCCTCTCATTGGCTTCCTCAATACGCTCTTCCCAGGGCACCGTAAGTTCCAGCATGATTAGCTGTTTTGAAACCTCAGAGGTAATTATCATGTCTGGGCGGAGACTTGTTGTTACAATGTGCTGAGGGAACATCAGTTGTTTTCCCAGGTCGACCTGTAGCTGCCAGTCCAAGGCTTTGTGGAGGAGGCCTGTTGTTAATTGTGGGCGCACCTGGGGTTTCTCTCCAGCTTTAATGAAGGGGATTGCCTTTTTTGGAGCTTGATGGTGCTTGCTAGTGCTTATGGCTGAGGCTAAACTCTCAGCAATTGCCTTAAGCACCTGGTCATGGCGCCAACGATAGCGACCATCAGCCAGAGCCTTTGGGCAGCTGCTGAGGAGATGTTCTAAAGAGCCTCTTCCAGAGCAAAGAAGGCAGGAAGGTGTCTCACTCTTCCCCCAGACATGGAGGTTTGCTGGGCTTGGCAGGACATCATAGACAGCTTGTACCAGGTAACGGACCCAATGAAAATCCGCCTGCAAGATATTTGCCCAGGTAATCCTGCGCTGCAGTGTACTCTCCCACCTAGTCCACGCTCCCTGCTGCCGGAGTCCCACCGCCCTGCTCACTCGCTCTTCCTCCACGCCTGCGCGAACCTCTTCCTGGAGTAGATGGTGTCTTTCCTTGCAACGGGCCTGGCTAATCAAGGTCTTTGGAAAATAGCCCAAGCCCGCTCTGCCTGTCGCCACAGTGCCCACCAGAGCCTTTTGTCTCAAGCGTGACTCTGCCAACTCCACTGCTTTCCCAGCATTCCATTTCCTTCCTGTCCTCACCTCAATGCTGGCTGATGACACCTTGCAGTCCCTGGAGTCCCTGTACTGTAGAGCTTCTCTGGTGTGTACCACCATGAATTCTTCTGTAAGGCCACTGAACGGCAGCTGCAAGATGTTACTCATCCCATATAGTGCAGCGCTGGTGAGACTGCGTGGAAGGCCCAGCCACTTCCGAAGAAAGCCACTGATCTTCCTTTCTAGGGACTCAACTGTTGTCATTGGGACTGCATAGACCAGCAAGGGCCACAAGACTCAGGGCAAAATGGAGTGCTGGTAGATCCAGGCTTTAAATCTACCAGGCAGGCCTGACCTATCAACCTTGGTAAGCCAAGCTCCAAGTTCTTCGATGGACTTCTGGATAGCAGCAGAATCTTTCAAGCTGGAATCAAAGAGCTTCCCCAAACTCTTGACAGGTTGCTCCGTGAGATGGAAAAAACGGAACTTGTCAACCACTTTCCCCTTCTTCAGCACCATTGACCTTGACTTGGAGGGCTTAAAACTCATTCTAGCCCAGGCAATGAGTCTCTCTAGCCCTTGTAAGATCCACCTGCTCCCTGGGACCGATGTCATTGTGATGGTAAGGTCATCCATATGAGCTCTTATAGGGGGCTGTCGTATGCCTGACTTAGTTAAGGGCCCTCTGCACTCCACTTCGGCTGACTTGACCACCAAGTTCATGGCAAGGGCGAAAAGAATAACCGAGATGGTACAGTCTGTTATTATTCCTTTCTCAATGCGATGCCAGTCTGATGTTTCTGACCCAGATGTGACCCGCATCTTGAAATTATTGTAGTAATCCAGAATCAAGTCCTTAATCTTACTGGGAACATGATGGAGGTGTAGAGCGAGCTCAACCAGCTTATGTGGTATGGACCCATAAGCATTTGTCAGGTCCAACCACAAAACAACTAAGTCACCTCTGTTCTCATGGGCCTCTCTGATGAGTTGTGTAACTACACCAGTATGTTCCAAGCAGCCGGGAGCTCCAGAAATCCCCCCCTTCTGCACTGAGGGGTCGATGTAATTGTTCTTGAGGAGAAACTCTGTCAACCTTCGTGAGACGATGCTGAAAAACACCTTCCCTTCAACACTCAATAGAGAGATAGAGTTCGAAACTGGTTGATGTTTTTCGAGTTCTCCTCTTTAGGAATCCACACTCCCTCAGTACACCTCCACTGATCAGCAACTCTTCCTCTTCGCCAAATCACCTTCAAGATCTTCCACAAGTGCCGAAGAAGCCCTGGGCAGCGCTTATAGACCAAATAAGGTACGCCACTGGGGCCTGGAGTGGATGCTGAGCGAGATGCCTTAATAATCTCCTCGACCTCCTTCAGACTTGGCCCCCTCATGTTCAACTCTGTTGCTGGGGGGGCGGGGCTGATGAGAGCTTTGTTGGGCTCCAGCTCCTGTTCTCTAAGGGGATTGTTCACTGTGTCCTGCAGGAAGCGATTCACTTCCTCTATCGAGCACTCAAGCCAACTGCTGCGCTTGTCTACGAGCAGTTGTTTTGTAAAGTCGAAGGGATTGGCGATAAAGGCCACTTGCTTCCTGCCTCTCTCTCTCCCCCGTCTCCGGTGCCACTCTGCTCTGCATAGGATCATCAGCTTCTTCCGCAAAATGTTTTGCAGCTCTGCTAATGGTTGCTTCTCCTCATCAGTAGCTTTCTTGTACTGTTTCTTGAGGGAACGAAGCTCCTGACGCAGGTGATGTATGTGGGTAGCCCTGCGGTTCATGTTGTAGGAGGTAGGCTTGATTTTTCCTTCCTCTACCCCGCCAAATCTTTCTAAGGCATAGCTATAAATGATGGTAGTCATTGTTTTAAGTTGGCTATCAGCATCTCCTTTGGCAGTGGCTTGGATGATGTTGGACACATCCTCTTCGAACTGCAGCCACTCACTCCGTTTGCTGGCTGGGGGCCACTTAATCCGCTGCTTAACTACTCTGCTAGGATTTGGAGGCTTTGGTACGTGGAGCGACTTGGCTCTGTGGGTTGCCTCCTGGCCGGGCTCCTCCTGCGTCTCACCAGGTTCAAGACCTGTGCGTTGCACCTCGCTCTCCTGCTCCAAACATTTCATTCTGGCCTGATGGATTTTTAGGCCCCGATGATTCTTACACAACTTTCCGCAAATGCATGTCACATTCATTACATTCGTCGTCTGTCCATTAGCATGGGTTATTAACCTTAGGTCCGTCCGATTGGAGATCTCATCCTCCCCCCCTCTCGGGACCTCCTGGGGGTATCTCTCTATAGGGCTTTCCGTAGCTTGTTTGGGTTCTCTCTCACGAAAGACACAGATTTTTTTTTTAACCTCAAAAAAAAAAAAAAATCAGTAAAATTACGGTAAAAAAAACGGCAGCTGTGGTTACCGGAATTTTACCGTAAAACATTTTATGGTTTTCACTTAAATTTACAGGTAAATACTGTAATTTCTTTAACTGATATAATGTTAATGTACCAACCTATTGAAGTACTGAAATCTGTTTTGTACCTTTGTAATAGACTGATAACTACCAAAAGCAGGTGATGATGAGAAAGTCACATGATGAACCAAAGCCCATCACAAGTGGCTTTTAAACATGTATAGAAGGTGCACAGTGCCATTCACACAAACACTAAAAACCATCCTGGTAACAGACATGAAACAGAAAGAATGCAATAAAATTTAATTCAAGAACATTAGATGTAACACACAACCCTCATGTACAAAACTGCTAAGTAAAATCTAAGAAGAAAGAGTTATTTCAACAAAAAAACATCAAATTTAAAAAAATGTAACACAGGGAATTCTGGGAATGTCAATTTGCGGGCATTCACTGTAAAATTTTATGGTCTTTTACTGTTAACCATTTAACAGGCTTTTTACTGTAGCAATACAGTTTTTTTAACCGTTAATTTCACAACCATTTACAGTGCTCTTTACTTAGTAAACACTGGGTCTGTACTTCTGCAGCGATGGAGGACAATTTTGTGGAAGTTGGAGGAGAAAATGAGATGGGAGTTTTTCGACATACCCTAACAGTCTTGAACCGGATACACAGAGTTCACGCAGAGCTAGACAAGATGAGCATTTGAGATTAAAAAGTATAGAAATTGTCAGTTTTTTAGAAAGTAGCCAATTGTTTCGCTAGATAAGACCCTTCTTTCTCAGCTGGGATCATTTAGAGCCCTTTGAAGCCGCATTTAAACTGCATTTTGGAAGTTCAAACTCAGGGGCACCATAGAAGTCCATCAAACTAACCTAGACTAACCTTTAAGAACCACTGTGGCCTGAAGTTCAGCCAGGATATCAATCTTCTCATTCTTTTCATGGTGCTGGAAGAGGTGAAACCTCCAGTGGTCTCTAGATCCGAGGGTCTGTTTTCTGCAGATGTGAAAGTACTATCAGCACTGGTAGAGGTGCTTGATTTTCCATGCACGTCTGTAAATAAACCATAATACTGTCTATAAAATATTTGAACGTACACTCTTAAAAATAAAGGTTTTTTATATTTTGAGGAAGAACGTTGCATCTACTGATTGCAAAAATGTTTCTTCTATGGCACCACTGTGAACCGTTTCCCCTTTTGATACAGCCATTTACTTTAAATCATAGAAGAGTGCAAGGTAAACTCTCTAAACTCAGATTGCTTCCATTTTCACAGCTGCAGTCAGCAGATCTATGGACCTCCTGTTTGCGAGTGAGGAAGTATCCTCAGTGCTGGAAGGGGAGCTTTGCTTTCTAGCAACGTCTTTAAGGAGATAACAATACAGTTTTTAATTGTGCACTTTGTATATATGAAAAAATAGAGTTTTTAATAGCTTATTAAATATTCCCTAACCTCTGATTGTTTCGTGGTTTGCAGCCTGCAATTCACCCTCTGGATCAGAGGATCTGCTAACTGCAGGTGATGCAACAGACAAGACGTTAGTGTGTGTGTCGGCACTGGTTGTGTGAGTCTCGATGATAGAGGACTCATCCGGTTCAGTGGGGAACACACAGGGCAGAATCACTGATAAAATTCAGTGGAAGGCCGAAAAGAAAAAAATTTGTGCTTCCGGGAAAAAGAAGAGAAAGAGGCGTTGGCACTGTCAGCAGGTTTAAAATATTAGCCTAATATTTCACCTACCTGACCGGAAATGATGAGAACAAACATGAATGTGGTCAAGATTCTTGCGCTGGAAATCATGGTTCAGTTTGGTCAACCACAAACGCCTTTTGTTCTTCAGATAGTATTTTGCACTCTTCTCCTTGATTTGTTTTAACTTTTGGCAGTCTGTAGTACACAGTTTTTTTTTCCTTGTTCTGACCGATTAGTACAGCCCAAAACATGACAATAATTGAACATTTTCAGCAGAAATAATCAGCAAAATATTCAAGTTTTGTTCAGTTCAGTGGCATTGTTTAGGTTTAGTGCTGCCAATACGGCTGACTGATGACCCATCGTGAAAACACTCTATAGGGAAATAATTAGAAGAATAACAGTGTGTATAAAATTGTTAAACTGTTTGCAATACAAACCAGTGTGTTCATAATTAAAGGGGTCACCGGATGCCCATTTTCCACAAGTTGATATGATTCTTTAGGGTCGTAATGAAAAGTCTATAATATACTTTGGTTAAAAATTCTCAATGGTAGTGTAAAACAACACCCTTTTTACCTTGCCAAAATCAGCTCTGCAAAAATCATCTCATTCTGGTCAAGGCTGCTTTAAATACAAATGAGCTCTGCTCGACCCGCCCCTCTCTTCTCTCTGTGGAGTGACAAGCCTGTTTACTTTAGCCGCTAAACTTTCTAACTCACACATTGTTAGGAAAGGCAACCGCAAAGATTAATAAAAAAAAAAAACCCTTGTACTCACTTCTGAGTATAAGTGAAGCTGGATCACGAATGATTCGTGTGAACATAGACAGATATATTTAGATCGGGAGGCGCATTACCTTCACAAACATAATCCACTGCATCTTCAGCGGCTCAGATGAGTTACTCAGATGAGTAAATGACGACCACTACGTTCATTATTACATCCAGCAACCTGCTCCGGCATCAAAACGATGGAGGTTGGACTGTTACAACTGATCTTAACTAAGATGCTCGTGGGAGCGGCCTCTGTCGGTGTGACGCCACAGCGACAGGCATCTGAGAATGGCTCGATTTGAAAAAGGGGATATTATTTTTACAGATAAAACCACTGCATGAATTTTTATCATTATAGGGTAGATTTCTACATACACTGCCAACACACATTAATGTTCAAACAACATGTAAAAGTGAACTTAGCATCCGATGACCCCTTTAAGATAATACATTAAAATAACATGGTAAGACACACCAATTTGCAATATTGCAAGCTGTTTTGTACAGCTGAAAATAGCTGGATGCAGATAAAAGCGGAAGCTAGACTCATAAAATTTACAAAATGCCCGTGCCCGCTCTTACAAGAAAAATAAGGTGGATACTGATTAATTTCCCGCAAAAATTACCTTTAAAACCCATTTGAACACCTCATGAAAAACACTCACAATGCAATTCAGAGATTTTATTACAAAACAACTCACTAAAAAAAACAAAAACAAAACACAAACGTCGACATAGCAAGGTAGAAGAAAACTGATCTTAGGCTAGTGCAATTATATATGAATCATCAAGCAAATGATATTTTACAAAAATAAAATAAATAAAAAATAAATAAACATCAGCCTACAGTCAAGCTTTACAAGGGCTCTGAATCTCTAAATCTGATTTCTGCATGCTTTAACATTAAATCCATTCATATTCAGATCTGTTCTTTAGAAACATTAATAATAAGACACTTTAATTACCTAAACTTTACAATAACTCCGCTCCATTTTAAATATGGTTCAATACAGAAAAAAATACATCAGTATGTAAGGCATCAAAGCAGAACACTGAATCAGTGGAATACAGTGCAGAGTGTCCGAGAACCAACGAAAACCGTCCAAAATAAAGACGTATTGGAGATTAATGTTCAAAAAAGCAACTTAGTCTAAATTAATTATTCTGAGCTCCATAAAATGGATTCAAGTCGTCACTAAAGTTTTGTTGCGTGACGTGCGGGTGTCATGATGTCATCGCGTGCATACGCGCCCAGTCCTTTTGCTGTGTATGCGGAGAGCTCATATGTGCTCCCAACATCGATGTTGATCTCTGAGGGATGAAATGAACATAAAACTTATTAGAGTTTCACAGGGCAGATTTGTCCAATAGGGGGCAATATTGGAGGTCTTTTTTTTTTTTAGAGGAATGAACATTCACAGAGCCTACAACAACATTTTTGTGCCACATCTTCCCCTGCATATTGAGTGATGTCAGTGCTAGTAATAAGACTGGACTGTTGACCACTGATTGTGTAAGTATACAGACTGAGAGACAGAGTGTCATGTTAAATTATATATTGTTTCACTGGAGCTGTAATAACTGCAGTAAAGGAATAAAAAAAAAATTCTGCACTTGAAAATTCTCACGTTTATAAATAAATAAATAAATATATATTTACATATGCATGTATACATGTATATATAATAAATATACATTTATTATTATTTTTATTATTTAGAAATATCCAATTTGCAAGGATGCTTTAAATTGATCAAAAGGAATGATAAATATCACAAAAAAAATTGTTCTTGATACCTGATGCATTAACTAATGTTTAACCTCATTGTAAAGTGTTACCATATGCAGGTATGAATACAGATGTTGAAGGTGCATTATGACTGCCACCAGGTGGCGATGTGCAACAGCCATTTGCAGAGGTCACAGAGAATTAATTTGTTCCGTGGCTGTATTAATCAGGCTTTATCTCCACACAGCTGTGTGCTCATGAGTCTCACCTGAGAAGATCAGTTTCTCCTTCATGAGGTTGACGTCACAACTCGGCCGACGTACTACAGCGCTTAGCATGATCTGCTCAGGGTTGTACCTGCGCATACCACTCATCTTCCACCTGAGGAAAAAAACATGACAGCACAATCAACAAAGAAGAAAAGAGCAGAGCCATCAGTTGAAAAGTGCCCGGCCGCCCAGCAGAGATACAGCAAGCGTGCTAACTACAAAAAACCTAACATAAACACCAAGGACTGCTTTCGTGCAAATGTGTGCGAGCACAGAAATAGTCATATTGAAGATTAAAGCCACTACTGACACAGCAAAATAGCTTCCAGTATTAAAAAGCATTAAGAAACAACTTGAAGGACATAAAAGAGATGCACTTACTTCCGAAAAAAGAAGATGCCGATGACAATCGCCACAGATATTAAATCTGAGGTGATCCATATCAGGCCATATTCTTCCACACTCTACAAAACATATTAAAGCAGCATTTAGCTATTAGATAACAATATAAAAAAAGCTAATTAGGAGAAAAAACAAGCAGAATCCTAATAAAATAAAATTGCAATATATATAAAACTGTACACCACTAGTCATAAGTTTTTGAACCATAAGATTTTGAAATGTTTTTTACAGAAGTGTCTTCTGTTCACCAAGCCTGCATTTATTTGATCCAAAGTACAGCAAGAACAGTAAAATTCTCAAATATTTTACTATTTAAAATAACTGTTTTCTATTTGAATATATTTTTAAATGTAATTCATTCTTGTAATTTCAAAGCTACATTTTTAGCATCATTACTCCAGTCACATGATCCTTCAGAAAGCATTGTAATATTCTGATTTGCTGCTCAAAAAAACATTATCATCATTATTATGATGTTAAAAACAGCCGAGTATAATTATTTTCAGGTTGCTTTGAATAGAAAGTTCAGAAGAACAGCATTTATCTGAAATAGAAATCTTTTGTAACATTACAAATGTCTTTATCATCACTTTTGATTAATTTAAAGCATCCTTGCTAAATAAAATAATTAATTCCCATTATTTCTTCCCCTAAAAAAATACTGACTCCAAGCTTTTGAATGGTATAGTGTATAAGGTTACAAAAGCTTTTTATTTCAGATAAATGCTGATCGTTGGATCTTTCTATTCATCAAAGAATCCTGGAAAACAATGTACTCAACTGTTTTAAATATTGATAATAATAATAAATGTTTCTTGAACAGCAAATCAGCATATTAAAATGATTTCTAAACGATCATGTGACATTGAAGACTGGAGTAATGCTGAAAATTTAGCTTTGATCAAAGGAATAATCAGATTTTTAAAATATACAAAAAACAGTTATATATAAATATATAAAAACAGTTATTTCAAATATTAAAAATATTTCAAAATGTAACTGTTTTGCTGTAATTTGGATAAAATAAATGCAGGCTTTGTAAGCAGAAGAGACATTCTTTAAAAACATTAAAAATCTTACTGTTCAAAAACTTTTGATTGGTTGTGTATATCTCATAAGTCTAAATGTGTCTAAAAGTACTATTTCCAGGGAATTTTTGAAGTATTTCGAAGCTTTTGGAGCCCACAATCCCTTTCCACTACAGATTTTTCTGATGCAAATGTATGCAACTATTTGCAAATTTAGTTAGTGATCTTGCATCATATATAAAGCATGCCAATTTAAAATCTACAGTATTCTGTGGAATGGGTGGTAAAATGTGTAAAAGTGGGCCAAGATTCTCTACATCCTTCTTGGAAGCTGACAGCATAATTGAATTAGCCATTCAATGAACATCCGGCCAACGTGTAGGACTTCATGAATGACAGGCGTTCCAAATCTGGCCTGTGTATTTGAATGTGATTATAGCCGATTGATATAAAAAACTGAAAATTTACTCACCTTGCAAGCTGTCCAGATTGTAGATGAGCTTGTCTCTTCAACACAACAGATTTGTAGAAATTTAGCATTATATCACTTGCCCTCCAATGGATCCTCTGCAGTGAATGGGTGCCACCAGATTGAGAGTTCAAACAGCTAATAAAAACATCAAAATAATCCGTAAGTAATTTACACGACTCCACTCTATCATTTAACATCTTGTAAAGTGAAAAGTTGCATGTTTGTGGAGTGGGCCCTTACACTTATAGGGCATTGCAAGCCCTCTGAGGCGTAAGCCAGGGCTATTTTTGTAGTCAACAATCTCACGAGAAGCTGTCTTTGACACCATCCGTCACCCACCGAGCGATGCCTCACTACTGATCTCTCACTGACAGTGCGAGAATTTAGAGCAGCGTCTCGCTATGGTAAGAGTGCTTCAGGTGAAGGTTGGGCGAGTGAGACAGTCACACCACCTGATGCCTTGGCTCATTCCCATAGATATGGTCTGATGCGACAGCACTCACCACCCAACGTTATCGACCACCATCCAAGACAGCAATCCCATGAGAAATTGACTGCAGACACAAATCCATCAATTTTTTTAAATTTGTTTATTTTCCATATGACTAGATTTTTTATTTCAAAATTGTCAAAATGGCATAATTTAATTTAAATTAGTTTATTCATTTTGCATATTACTAGTTTTCTGTTTTGAAAATTGTCAAAGGGCATTATTTACGGTGCTTTAAATGGCAGACAACGGCATTAATTGGTTACACTCATTATCCCCTAAACGGCGTAAATTAACTTTATTTATTAATTTTTTATTTTGCATTTTCCTTTTTTTTTTTTTTTTTAAATTGTCGAACAGCGTTATTTACGGCATTTTAGACAACAGAAAGCAACGTCAGTTGTGGCACTCTATATTCCCTAAACGGCGTAAATGAACTTTTTGTGTTTTTTTTGCATTTTACTTTTATTATTTGAAAATTATCAAACGGCATTATTTAATGTCAATTTATTGTCAAACGTCAGAAAGCGCCGTCAGTTGCTGCACTCATTATCCCCTAAACCAGACCTAGGCAAACTCGGTCCTGGAGGGCCGGTGTCCCTGCAGAGTTTAGCTCCAACCCTGATAAAACTCACCTGTTTGTAACTTTCTAGTAAACCTGAAGACACTGATTAGCTTGTTCAGGTGTGTTTAATCAGGGTTGAAGCTAAACTCTGCAGGGACACCGGCCCTCCAGGACCGAGTCTGCCCAGGCCTGCTCTAAATGGCGTAAATTAAATATTTTTTTCTTTTGCATTTTACTAGTTTTTTTATTTAAAAATTGTCAAACTGCGTTATTTACGGCATTTTAAACGACAGAAAGCGACGTCAGTCGCGGCACTCTATATTCCCTAAACGGCGTAACTTAAATTTATTTATTGTTTTATTTTGCATTTTACTAGATTCCTTATTTGAAAATTGTCAAATGGCGTTATTTGCGGCATTTTAAATGACAGAAAGCTACGTCAGTTGCGGCACTCATTTTCCCCTAAACCAGACTTGGGCAAACGCGGTCCTGGAGGAAAGAAAATTCATTTAAGTTACGCCATTTAGGGGATAATGAGTGCCGCAACTGACAGTGCTCTCTGTCGTACAACACCGTTTAGGGCAGAACTGGGCAAGTTCTATCCTGGAGGGTTGGTGTCTCTGCAGAGTTTAGCTCCAACCCTGATAAAACTCACCTGAACAAGCTAATCAGTGTCTTCAGGTTTACTAGAAAGCTACAAACTGGTGAGTTTTATCAGGGTTGGAGTTAAACTCTACAGAGACACCAACCCTCCAGGATAGAACTTGCCCAGTTCTGCCCTAAACGGTGTTGTACGACAGAGAGCGCTGTCAGTTGCGACACTCATTATCCCCTGAATGGCGCAACTTACTTATTTTTTTTTTATTTTGCATTTAACTAGTTTCTTTATTTGAAAATTGTCAAACGGCGTTATTTACGGCATTTTAAACGATAGAAAGTTCCGACAGTAGCGGCGCTCATTATCCCATAAACGCTGTTATTCAAAATTATTTGTTATTTTGCATCATACTAGTTTTTTTGATTTGAAAATTGTCAAACAGCCTTATTTACGGTGTTTTAAAACTAATTTAGGCCTTCAGGTTACGTCGGTATTTGGTCATGCAGCAATTTAATTGAGGTTACCACTACTAACATTACTACTTTTGTTGCGGTTGTTGTTTAACGTTACATTTTCTCACTCACCACAAGACAGGAGCGGCTGACTCTTCTTCTTCCATCAAATCCGCGAACCTGTGAGTTGCTGGCCTCTAGTAGACACTCATGGAACATGGCTTTCTGTACTCATGGTAGTTCGGGCGTATTTTTTCTTTTCTCTATAATCATCGTGTAGCGTGCGGTGGAGAGGAGATTCTCCCAGTCGATACCACTTTTCGTCCCATTGACTTCCATTCAGAAAAGCAAACGCGTGCAAAAGTTTGGCGTTTCGCTGCATTGCACAGTTATAGTTAGCTTTGTGAAGGCTGACCTGCCAATTCGTATCACGTGAAACCGTGTGACCAATAGCAGATCGATATGTCACCGCGTGATCACGTAGCTAGGTGTTGGCTAGAAAGAATACAGCTCTTGCTTCTGGGCATGCGCACATAAATCTAACGTTATTTTTGTCACACTGTACAACAATACTTTTTTTATTATTATAGTAAGAGCTACGTTTATGGTTGGGGTAGGTGTAGACGTTATAAAACAGAGTCTAATAGTTAGAACAATTCATTTCATTGTTAGTTTCCGGTCGGAGTTGTACCCCTTGGGAGAAACGATTCTTTTCGAAGCTTCAGCCTTAAGATGGCACATTCGAGACTGTAAGAAAAAAATAATGTCCAGTTAGTAACTGTAAAAAGTATTTTAGAGTAAAGTCATCATTTTCAGCACACAGCATAAATGTGATTTTAAGAAATCTGTGTAGGTATTAATGTTACTGAGCTTTCTGCTGCTGTGCCAGATGTGAATACTGATGTAACTGTCCTGTTGTTGATGGCCCACTTTAAAAGAAGCAGAGGATTTGCCGTTCCTTTTAGCCAGTGTAAGTTTTTTTCATTTGTGTAACTGACAACTGATAATTTCTAAAACTGACCAGGCTTTCACTTCCTTCTACTCTGATCATGCTTGGTAAGATCTTTTAGTACATGATTTAGCGACGTTAAAGGGATGGTTTTTAAAAATAAACCTTTTGTCACACTTTATTCATGGCTCTCTATATCTAACTTTCTACCTAGCGTCTTCTCAAATACATTTTGAATAACAAGGGTAAGTAAATGATGATAGAATTGTCATTTTTGGGTGAACAATCCTTTTGAAATAATGAGAAAGGCCCCAACATCTACATCTACTTATACTGACACCATAATCAAATGTGAAAAGTTTTTTTTGTAAAGTTACAAATATCACTATAAAAAACATGAACACAATAAATTAATTAATTGACTTTTTTTAGGAGATTCAATTCTATACAGCAAAAAAATGGATGCTGCTGATTGAAAGCAAAGTCTTCTTTCCTGTAATTGAGCTACCAGATACGTCCTCTGCATTTGCTGTTCTCTTCATTTATGTGCTTAACATCAAGTACTGAGTGGAAGCCACTACTTTGTTGTTTATTTAGAGGTAAGTACAACTTGCAATATGCTGAAATATTAAGTAAGCATTAAAGGGAAAAAGAAAAATGAAAGCCATGTACATCTGGGATTGCATGAGGGTAAGCTATAAGAAAATTTGCATTTTTGAGTAAACAATCCTTTAAAGGAATAATCCACCCAAAAATGAAAACTGTCATCATTTACACACCCTCATGTCCAAACCTATATGCACTTCTTTCTTGTTTAACACAAAAAGATATTTAGAAGAATGCTGGTGACCGAACGGTTTCAGTTCCCATTGACTTTCATTGTGTTTTTTGTCCATATAATGGAAGTCAACAGGACCTGAAACACCAACACTGGTCACCAACATTTTTCAAAATATCTTTTGTGTTCCACAGTAGACAAAAGTGTATACGGGTTTGAAACGACATGAGAGTGAGTAAAGAATGACAAGAATTTTCATTTTTTGGTGGACTATCCCTTTTTTAAGGGATTGTTCACTAGTGATGTGAGATTTAAACCAAGCATTGGAGCTTGTGTTGAGAATAAATGGGCGCGCCAGATGAAGCCTCGATTCAAGGCTTGTGCTTTTAACGTAGAAATCATGGACAAATGACATACGAAGCCTTACTTTCTTTCTGTTCGAACTCTCAGATCTTACAAGTACACTTACATTTAAACCTATTTAATTACATTTTTATATACCCAATCATACAATATGAATACAAATTATTTCATCATGTGCACGTAACATGAATCGATCTATGGAATGTGTGGTGATGCTGCTTACGACGGAGCTTCTTTCATAGGCTTTTGGCTGCTTTATTTTTTACTAACCAACAGATAGAGCTGTTTTTACAACACACTCAAAGCTTTGAATCTTTTCCCGAAACAGTCAGAGGAAAGTCTTAGTCCTTCAATAGGCTTAATTTGCCCATCAATATTGCTCACTCAAAAATGCTAAATTCTCTCATCACTTACTCACCCTCATGCCATCCCGGATGTACATGACTTTCATTCTTCTGTGGAACACGAACAGAGATTTTTAGAAAAATAATCCATCTATGTGAGTCCATATAATGCAAGTGGATAGGTCCCTCAAATTTGATGCTTCACAACATGTTGACATTTACATCAAACAAACATGTAGGACACTTGCCTGGAAGCAGTGGTTTATAATATTAATTTTTAAAAAATATTTAAACATTTTCACACAAACCTATCATTTTGCTTCAGATTACTTTTTTTTTCTTTTCTTTTTTTTTTTTTTTCTAAAAATCTCTAATTGTGTTCCACAGAAGAAAGTATATTTGGGATGACAAGAGGGTGAGTAAATACTGAGAGAATTACAATTTTTTGGTGTTGTCTTCTTGGCATGCAGTAATGATAACTGACAATTTGAGTTAAATAAAATTAACTGGTGTACTATTCTAATGAATTCATAACAGTATTTTTGTCTGTCCACTGAAAGTACACACAACCAAAATATTCCAGTTCAAAAAGTGCGTAAAGAAATGGAATCAATCCGTATGATTAATCCGTGGGCTTTTATTCACATACAAACATTGATCATCCAAATATGTAGAGTGCGTCAAATGTGGTAAACAGAATCTCAGACATGCTTGAGAACTGATTAGGTGTCTTAAGCCACTCGAATCATATGGATTATTTTTACAATGTCTTTATGCACTTTTTGAAGCTAAAAGACTTTGGTTGCCTGTGTAGCGTCTGGACCAATCAGACATACATTAATTGTTACATTTAACAAATAGTCTTTAAACACAACAGGCCAGCTACATGCTGGAGCTCTGGAGACAAACCCCCCCAAAGCAACTAACACCCCAAAAGGGCTCAGTTGCCAGGACAACGATCTGATACCACAGGTTTTATTGCTTCAAGGAATGCACATCTGCCCATGCTACATTTGCCATAGGAAAGACACAATGCCTATAGACTCTTTCCTATTCATTCACAGACAAACCTTTCTTTGACCTTCCTATCACACATAGCCCAGGTCATTGTGTACAGTATTACTGCATTGTATTTTAATTTTGTCTGTTGTATTTGTATTCATCTTTCTACTGTTTTATGCATGTATTATGATAGATGACTAGTAGTATAACCCACCTATGTCATGCTTGGACTCTTTGAGTTCGTATTTTAATGATCTAAAAGATGGTGTAAATTAGATGTTGATACCTTTGCAACATGTTAGTGTTTTAAGAACCTTAGTAGTTTTGCATCAACACCCAATCGAATTACATATGCAAATTACCATGCTCACAGACAAAGAGTCGTAAACTTTCTCTCCAAAGGTGAAAGTTACCATTGGTTCATGGACCTCCTGGAGGCACAGCCTCCAGAGAGTTTAAAGGCATCGACCCCGCTCTCTTCACTTTTTCACTCGTCTGCAACATCTTCCGATTGCTGCCCGTGTGGAGGAACCCATGGGGAGCCGGAGCCAGCACAGGGCGTGCCTGGCGGGCCCGACAGGCCCAACACTGGCTCTCGACCACTAAGAGCCAGACACTTCCAATCAACTCCTGAATTCATTTTCATGACTCGCCTCAGTCAGTCAGTGGTTCTTTTAGAACCTAAGAAGATGAGCTAGAACTCTTCAGGACTTCCCTAAGCACGCGCCAGGCCTTGCGGCCTTGTCTTTCCATTCCCCAAGGATCACAGGATTTCAGCTGAGTCCCTCTCAGCTCTTGGTTCTTCTTCACTTTCACATGGGAAGAAACTCCCAGTCACCATTGAGTCAGAACATCTTTGGAATTCATCACTCTTCAGACCCAGAAGAACGCGATCACGATTCCAAAACCACCACTGCTCCAACCATCTTTCACCAGAGACTGCATTTAGACACTTGTTCAACGACCAAGGCAATGCAAGTATCGTACATTTAACTAAACAAACAGAGGTTTAGTATAAGCTGTAGACAGCACTGATGGTTTCACAGCAGGTGGTTAACTGACTCTTTTCATAGCTTCATGTTCCTTCTCTCTCTCTAACTGCTTCTCACTGACCCTTCTCCTATGTATGAGTGCTTTTATGTTTGTTGTTTAGATTAGTTATGTGTTAGTCCTTCGTTAATAAAACTCTTGTGCACAAATTACATGAGTGTTGATTCTGATTCTGCTTTGCAAATTAATGTCCCTTTACGATTCCGATTCGAGCTACTTGCTCTAATGCAATGGTACTTTAAGAAAGTTATTTTCTGTGGCTAAGAAAATATCATTTCTTAGAGTTGATATAAAGATTATACTGAATGTTCGCTGAGCGAACAGATTAGTTGATGGAAAATTGATTCTGCTACAGTTACTACTGGCAGCTGATATAAGTAATTGTAATTAATCATAATTAATTGTAATTATTTATATACATTTCCCTTTGAGCTAAATTCGCAACACCTGGATACACAAAAATGAAGAAGAATATCAATTTTCATGTGTTCCGAAAACAAACTAGATTTTTATGGGTTTGTAACAACATAGTACATGATGACAAAGTTTTCTTTTTGGCTGAACTTATGCTCTAAAAAATATTTACAAAAGAGAATGAAATATGAATCTAATGAATTATTTTTTTTTGTGAAGGTTCATTGTGAGGATGAATCCTGACACACCTCAAGTGCTCTGCAAAACCCTCATGTGTCTAAGGAGTTTGTGGATTTCAGCTGGCAAAACTATTAATCCACTACGGGCAAATGCATTTTACTCAGGACAGTTTTTGTGAATTTGTATGTTTTTAAGATTGTTCTTCTGATTGAATTTGTTCCTGATTTTTTTAAAAAATATTTTTTAATTGCTGTAATATACAAATATTTATGTATACATTCTTGAAAAATGCTTCTTGTGTGTAACAAAAGTGTGAGTTTTATTTGAAGCTTCACTGTCATTGCTGTTCACTGTTATCATAGTATGTGTAACGGTGTGAGTGAGACGAGAGGCGAGCGGATCCAAACGCGAGCTTTTATTGAAGGGACGAGACAGATACATGGTCAAACAGGCGGGGTCAAAATAACAGCAAACAGATATGTTAGGGGGTGGCACAACGGAAGTCCGTGAAACAGGCGTGGGTCAATCCGTGGCGAACGTAATCCGAAAAGGGACGAGACAAGAGAATGATCCAATAAACGAGCTGGAGTCCAGTAGGCAGGCGGCGAGACAGTCGAGACGAGAAGGCCAGGCGAGAAAGCTATACACAGGGAACTAGGAACTAGGAACTAGGAACAAGGGAACTAGGAAACGCTAACAACGATTAACACAACAACAATGCACCGTGGCTTGCATGGGGAAAGACCGGGGCTTTTATAGCCGCTGATTGGTCACAGGTGCTGACCCAATCAGCGCGCTGAACGACGGGGAATGTAGTCCGGGGTGTAGTGCAACAGTCTGCGTGTTGTGACAGGGTGAGAGCGACATCTGGTGGTGAGCGGACCGCAGGTCACCGACCAGATTCGTAACAGTATGTTGTGCTTAGGATAAATGTTAAGAATTTTTCTAGCTATAATAGTTAAAATGGTATGTGCTGTAATATATATAATAGTTTGTAATAGTGTTTTGTTTGAGTCCTAAATGAATCTGTGAAAATTGTAATGTTATTGCAAGGGTTATTGCAACATTTGAACAATTAAAAACATTAAAAGTTACACAGTTGTCATTGCTTATTTTTTTCTTGTATTGCAATATATAACTGGAGAAAAGACCATACAATTATTGTATATTTTACAAGTAAAATACAGTAAAAATACAGTAAAAAACTATACAAGTGGAGTATAATACTGTAAATACATTTACAGTCAGTTAAATGGTACTGTAAATGTAAATACAGTATTGTTACTGGAAGTAAATTTACAGTAAGTTATTGGCGAACTGCTGCCAGTAAGTTACTGTAATTTCTACAGGAAATTTTTTACAGTGCAGGTAAAAAAAAAACTTACAAATGTCTTACATTGTTTGCAAGTAATAGTTAAGACAGACAAACTCAGAGGCATGTACACACAGGAATCGTAGGCTACTTAACTTTACTTAGGCTACTACTACTGGTATATTACTAACGTACTACTTGCATAACTGAATACTTTTTCTCAACTACATTTCCAGATGCACTCAAAAATGATTCTACAACACTGTTCAGTTTATTTTAAAAAATCATTTTCATTAAACACCATTGTGTTATGTTTCCCATTTAAACAACTGTATTGTGATAAACTGACTGATTTTAATTTTGAATTTTCAATTAAGTAGCTTGTTCAATTTACCTAAGTAAATTAAGTTAATCCAACACAGTTCTTAACAACCACTTTACTTAATTTGTTTGAGTTGAGAGTACAAAAACTGTGGTTTAAAATTGTACCTTTTGGGATACAACAGATTGTTGCTAGAGCAGTAACCTTAAAAGGACATCTTTGTACCTTTTTTTTACCCATAATAGGTACATATTAGTACTTTAGGGGTATGTGTTACTACTCTAAGGTACTAATATTAGTACCTATTAGGGGGTAAAAAGGTACAAAGATGTCTTTTTAAGGGTACTTCTCCAGCGACAAGCTTTTATACCCCAAAAGGTACAATTTTAAACCCCTATTTTTCTGTGTTTGGGCATGTGTAATAAAGCCATCTCATGGCTAATGCCTAACAAGTTGGTTAATGCTCAAAGTTAAGAAATTCAATGTGTCATTTTTAGAGTGTAGAAAAAATTCTGCCCAAAAATTTATTTTCCAGTTAAATATTTTATTTTGAGTTCAACAAGCATAAAATAATCATTTCATAAATTTATCAACTATATTTGATCATATTTGTTGTTTATTGGATGGAAATCCTGCCCTCAACTACATTGAGTTCATCCAATGAATTATTTTTTTGAGTGTGGAAAATTATTACTTTTTGCTCCTTAAAGGAGAAGTCCACTTCCAGAATAAAAATTTACAGATAATATATTCACTCCCTTGTCATCCAAGATGTTCATGTGCCCTGATCTTGAACTTCCAAAATACAGTTTAAATGCAGCTTCAAACGATCCCAAATATGGTTGTAAACAATCCCAACCGAGGAAGAAGGGTCTTATCTAGCGAAACGATTGGTTATTTTCATAAAAATAATACAATTAAAATACTTTTCAATCTCAAATGCTCATCTTGTGTTGCTCTCCCTGAACTCTGTGTATTCTGGCTCAAGACAGTTAGGGTATGTCGAAAAACTCCAATCGTATTTTCTCCCTCAACTTCAAAAATCATTTTAAAAATCATCCTACATTACTGCGTCATGAACCAGAAAAAAACTGTCCAGGCAGAGCAAGACAAGACAAGCGTTTGACATTAAAAAGTATATAAATTGTATTATTTTTATGAAAATAACTGATCGTTTCGCTAGATAAGACCCTTCATCCTCGGCTGGGATCGTTTACAACCGCATTTAAACTACATTTTGGAAGTTCAAACTATATGGAGAGAAATCCTGAAATGTTTTATTCAAAAAACATAATTTCTTTACGACTGCAGAAAGAAAGACATGAACATCTTGCATGCCGAGGGGTGAGTATCTGTCAATTTGTCAGATTTGTCAATCTATCATTATCTGTCAATTTTTGATCTGGAAGTGAACAAAAATTGACAAAACCCCTAAAAAAAGATGGTTTAATCTGTAAGTAGATGGTTTCAGCTGGTCTCCCAGCTTGACCAGCTAAGGAAGAGGCTAAAACCAGCCTGCTGACCAGATAAAACCAACCAATTAGCTGTTTTTTCAACAGGGACTCCATACCCTAAAATCATTGCTAATTCTTTTTTTCTCCTCCTCCTCTTCTTCTTCTAAATTTATGTGTATGTCTACCATGTATCTGGTATCTTCAGGAAAAGATGAAAAAAGTTGCCAGGTTTATTTTGAATTTGAATATCTGAATACACAAATTACTCTATATCCCATTCTGTACATTTAAAAATTCACTGCCACAAAAACACTTTCTCTAAGCTTGAATTAAACTGATTTTGTTTAATAATTATAATCTGAACATTCATACCTGCCTACAGGGTTTGTTGTGTATTGATTTAATGCAGGGGTGCTCAACCCTGGTCCTGGAGATCGACTTTCCTGCAGTGTTCAGCTCCAACCCTGACCAAACACACCTGAACCAGCTAATTAGGATCTCAAGGAGCACTTGATAATTACAGACAGGTGTGTTTGATTAGGGTTGGAACTAAACTCTGCAGGAAAGTCGATCTCCAGGAACAGGGTTGGGCCCCCCTGATTTAATGCATGAAACCTCCGGTTTGATTTTTCCTTACACTAGAGGTCAGTATCAGCCCATATAAGAGCTTTATTTCCCTCTTGCCTGTGCTTTTCAGTGAGGAACATTACATAATTGTTAGATTTTTTACATTTCACACTCTTAAAAACAGTTCTTTATTGACATCTATTGTTCCACGAAGAATCTTTAACAATCATGGAACCTTTTCAATGCACAAAGAATTTGTATATAGTGGAAAAAGGGATCTTTTAAGAACTAGTACTAAACGGCTGTTTGGAGAAGCGCTGGTGAGTTTTAATTTCATAATTTAAATTCAGCATTGCTTTAACAGTGGAACATGCTTTCTCCTAATTAAAGAAAACAAGACTATATAAAGCATGTGATGACCTTATCCTCCTTTTCCCATCCTTTTTTATGCAATATTATTATGCAGCATTTTGTATGGATCACAGCATTTATGTGTGTCATTTTATTTCATTGCATTTTTCATGAGGTAGCATAAGAAACTTATGAAATGACAGCAGCAGTTGAGCCTTGCCATTTAAAATGACAAGAATGTGCTCTTGGTTGTTACTAATGAGTTTTACTTGAAACATTTGATTGCTTCTGACACATTTGAGAAAATCAAACAAATATGATTACTGCCATTAGTAACTAATACAGGAATAAATCTATGTTAAACACATACATCAATTAGGGTGTTTTGAACAATTGTTTCTGCTCAGTGCACTCCGAGTTAATTCCCAGGGTGATGACAACACATTCATTTGTTGGTGCTTCAGAGCAAATCCACTCAATTTAAAAGAGGGTTTCAGCAACTTTAAAGTCTCAGCACTGTCAATTTGAATGATTTTTTCGTTAATTACTTCAGCATGACAAGGAAAAATGTAGTTTAGCTCATTATTATGGGTTGCATTCGTCTCGACAGTCAAATCTTCAAATGAAAGTTTGTCGCCCTGAAGCCAAACATGCCCTGAAGCTTTTCAGCATTAGGTTTTTGACTCTAAACTGTTATTCTGCTTTAAACTGAAGTGTGTGCTGTCTAGTTACTGACCCTCAACGTGACATTGTCTGTATCAATTTGATTGTACTCTGCACTCAGTACACTCTGTTGTACTTATCCCGAGTACTACCAATACATTTCAAGTAGATTCCTAATATACACACGTCTGCTTTTCAGATACTCTTAAAGTAACCTACACTTCTGTTACACTTACATTTCAAGGACCCTCCAGTACATTATACCAAACATGACCGAACACTAACGATTGAATTTCAAGTGCCTTTCCTGTGCTTAAACACTTACTTGCACTTAAATTCATCTGGATCACTTCGCTTACCATACATGCATTCATATTATAGACCGGTTACACTCCTAGGCAGAAGTTGTTACATTAACAACAAGATTTTGTCTAGAATATTAATGTAAAAATGAATGCACATTCAGGTCAGTTGCAAACAGATATTCCCATAAGTTAAAGGGGTGCACAGGGTGAAGGTCAGTAGTCCTAGAGAGGATCAGGAATTAAAAGATGAGTTTGTAAGACTATGTTCATCAGCCACTTGATGGCTCTAGTGTTGCACCATTGAGGAGAGATTTTGAGCCAGATATATCGAATCACCTAGCGCATTCTAAAATTAAAATTATGCAGCTTCAAGGAGACACTAAATAAACATAGCATGTAAAATACCCAAGAGAAATACACTTTATCTTAGTATTTCAAAGCCATCAAAATAACTTTGGATGTATGCAGTCTTTTATATATTTACATGATTGTGTGATGATGTGGTTATTTTCTTACCATATGTTCTCAAGTTATTTGACACCTCTCTTTGGATACTCTGTGTTAAAGTATTGTTGTAGTCTTGCATTTGGGCTTGATGATGGTGGCTATATGGCACAAATTAAATGTCTAAGAGATCAGGCAATATTATGATTGTATTCATCTGACTAGTATCTGGCTATTACTTTTACTGCTAGACACAATAACCTCCACATATAACACTAAATAACAGAAAACGTAAGTTAACTGTCCCATACATAAATACAAAGATGTCATATCTGGAGAAAAACAATCAGACAAAAAGCATTAAGAATAAAAGTAGGCCTAATATTCAAAACACATTTAGCAAAAATCATTAAATACGAGGTTAAGGCTTAGAAAGTGTCTTCTGAAAATATGACAACTTACTGTTATTATTTTTAAAGTTTAATTAAATCGAGCAACATTTTCCACTAAATAACAGAAAACGTAAGTTAACTGTCCCATACATAAATACAAAGATGTCATATCTGGAGAAAAACAATCAGACAAAAAGCATTAAGAATAAAAGTAGGCCTAATATTCAAAACACATTTAGCAAAAATCATTAAATATGAGGTTAAGGCTTAGAAAGTGTCTTTTGAAAATATGACTTATTGTTATTATTTTTAAAGTTTAATTAAATAGAGCAACATTTTCCCTTTGTTTTTTTTCATCTCAAGTTAGAATGCTGTTAACCTTTGTACAAAGTCAATTTTACTGTCTGGTGTCAAGAAAAAAACAAATAGTTGATGGGAATCTTTGGAGCAAACATTTAGATCTATTCACAATGCAGACAATGATAAACGTGAGGGACACTACATGCAGACTATATATAAACAAAAGACAAAGTAAGCATAAATCAGCTAGAGTAATATCCTGCAACAATATAAAATCAATTGCACATCTTTTATTGTGAGTATCAAAGTTTGTAAAGCTGCTTGGAAGAGACAGATTATTAAATGAGTCTTGTGCAATAAATATGTGATGTGCAATTTAATGGCCTATATAATCCAGATAAATCTGTATGTGGGTATATCATGTATGTATATGCATGAAAAACCAGAGACTTCCCTGAACTGCCTGCATAGGTAAACTGTGGTCTTTGTGGTGTTCAGAACAATCTTTACCCTCCACCCTGAGGGTGGTCGAGTGCACATGCTGTGTGAAGGATGAGTGAGGTTTTTCCTGATGACAGTGGTCTTCCTTTTTCCGCACACAGTGTAGATGTCTTCAATGGCAGGGAGGTGGGCCCCAGTCATAGTGAAAACTGCCCACTGGGTGCATTTTACCATGTTCTGCAAGACCTTTCTGTCAAAGCTTCCAAGCTAGACAGTAATGTTGTTTGTCAGTGCACTGTTTATGACACATCTGAAGAAGCTGACGAGGATAGGGGGTCTTCTGGCAATTGTTTTTACATGGACCTCTGGAATACTTTATTCTGATTGGTCAATTGCAACATTTAGCAGTCAGATATTCTTTGTTGTCAGCACTACTGTCTCTCATATCACACTGCAGACTCATAGTCTTTAGGCCTTAGTTAGGGCAGTGCCACTTTTTGACAGAAATGAAAATGAGGCTGTGAGGGATAGAAGTATAATGAGTTCAGTGGATTGTGTTGTTGTTTAACAACATACTGATTGTTCAGCTGACTAAACTTTCCTTCGGAAAAAAAAGTGATCTAAAACCTTTATACAATACATACCACTGTAAAGACTGTAAGTCTACCCCTCACAGCCTTGTTTTCATCCCTGTTTAAATTTAATATATCTACCCTGTTGAAAAAACAGCATATGCTGGTTAGGTATGTTTTGAAGCATGGCTGCTGGTTTGAGCTGGTTTAAGCTGGTCCTTAGCTGGTCTTGAGCTGTTTTAAGCTGGTCCTTAGCTCATGACCAGCTTCAATTCTCTTTAAATTCTAACAAGCTCCGCTCACCCTGCCCCGCTCTTCCATGGGGTGATGAGCAGTTTTCTGAGACTGTAAAATTTAGCTCCATTTAGCCTTGGGACTTGCTAACTAGCACATTATCAGGAAAGAGGAAAGAAAAATTAGCAAAGATTCATAAAAAAAAAAACATACTTCTGTAGCTGAAGCTGGATCATAAATGATTCACAAGAACATAGACGCATTTATGTAGATCGGGAGGCGAATTCGCTTCATAAACAAACGTAATCCACTGCATCTTCAGCGGCTCAGATGTCGGGAGTAAATGACGACCACTATGTTCATTATTACATCCAGCAAGACAACACTTCAACCGCTCAAATGGAGATATTCTTGTCTAACTTACATCCCTGCCCTGGCATCGAAACAATGGAGGTCGGACTGTTACAACTGATCTGAGGTAAAACGCTCATGTCAATCAACTATCGTGGGAGCGGCCTCTGTCGGTGTGACACCAGGCATCTGAGAATGGCTCGATTTGAAAAAGGGGATATTATTTTTACAGATTAATTAAAAACCACTGCATGGATTTTTGTCCAGTGTACATACACTGCCAACACACATTAATGTTCAAACAACATGTAAAAGTGAACTTTGCATCCGATGACCCCTTTAAAGTCTTTTGTTTCATACATCAGAAATGACGACATCTTGCATCTCAGTTTCTCATAATAAAAACAAGCTCAGAGGACTTCAATTCAGTATTAATATTACTGTGTTTAAAAACTTGAGACCCAGGGGAGTGGAAAAGGCAAAGGGCTGGAGATGTGTTTTTTAAAAGATGAGCTTTGATCCCCTGCATTTTTAGAACATCATTACATGTGAGTGCAGTGGTCAAATACTTCAGTCTAGTGCATGTTATATAGAAAAACAAAACAAAACAAAAAAACAAATGGAAGCTTTAAAAGGGTTAGAAAAAAAATGAAAATTCTGTTATTAATTACTCACCCTCATGTCATTCCAGAACCATAAGACTTTTTCAGAATGCAAATTACATTTTTTTTTTGATGAAGTCCGAGAGCTTTCTGACCCTGCATAGACAGCAACGCAACTGACACAGCCCAGAAAGGTAGTAAGAACATTGTTAAAATAGTCCATGTGGCATCAGTGGTTCAACCGTAATGATATGAAGCTACGAGAATACTTTTTGTGCACAAAGAAAACAAAAATAATTACTTTTCAACAGTTTCTTCACTTTTGTGTCAGTCTTCAATGCACATTCATGAGAGTATCACAATGCATGCATGTGGTGCTGCTGACGCAGGAGTCGGCGTCCTGAAATAGTACGTCCATCTCTCTTAGTTCATCGTCTGTATATTCTGGTTCAAATAAGTAAGGCTGGGGAAAAATTGCAAGTCATCCTATCTGTTATAATCTTCAGACATGTTTAAGAATGTACAATGTGTGTCTTTCTGTGCTTATAAATGAGGTGAAATGCATCTGGGTTATGTGTCACCACATGCATGCGTCATGGTACTCCCGTGAATGAATGACATGGAAAAGAAATTGTTGAATAAAGTCGCTATTTTTGTTTTCTTTAAAATTATGGTTGAACCACTGATGTCACATGGACTATTTTAATGATGTCCTTACTACATTGCTGGGCCTTGAACTTGGTAGTTGCATTTCTGTCTATGCAGGGTCAGAAAGCTCTTAGATTTCATAAAAAATATCTTAATTTGTGTTCTAAAGATGAACGAAGTTCTTACAGGTTTGGAACAACACGAGGGTGAGTAATTAATGACAGAATTTTCATTTTTGGGTGAGCTATCCCATTAAGATATTATACAAGTAAAATGATAAAGTTCTTCAAACTCAAATTCATATTTATTTGGTTATTAACCATAAAATAAACTAAGTATATATTGCTGCATTCCTAGTTTCTCTGCTGCTGAGTTGTGTAACCAACCAGGCAGTGATGGACGGGCATAGCAGCACACTTTCTTGTCCGCTCTACAGAACTACAGACCTCCTCTCTTCTACACCCAAACATTTTGAGCTTAGATTGGAAAAGGAGTCTCTAGTGGATGTTCTTGACAATGTAGGTAGAAGTGTTTTTTTTTAAGAGGAAGAAGAAACTTGAAGAAAATAGTTCACCCAGAAATGAACCTCTCACCATTGTACTTAGCCTTGAGTCTTTCAAACCCTGTAAGACGTTCTTCGATCAATGGAACACGAGATGAGAAATTTATAGCAGAATGTCTTTATAAAATAATATTTAACCAAGGCTATCAGTTTTAGTGACTCAAAGATCTGATGCATCATCTTTTGGCCAGTAATGGGAAGAGGAAAAGATCTCTCTTTGAAAATTGCAGCCTTTTAGCTTTAAGGACATTATGTGTTAATTGCTAACCGTAACTAAGTTCAAAACCCAAACGACATAGGAAGTGATTAACTCTGCAGGCACTGAAATAATGACAACAAACTTAAAACATGTTGGGATTTGCATTTGCATCGCAATTAAAATATCAGTTAAGTCTGAGGCAAGGTCATCTATAATTTTAGAGTTGCATAAGAAATCGACAAAATGGTCTGTTGCTTTGCTGCTGTTCTGACATAACAGCGGTTTCCTGTAATGTAGAGAGAATTTCTTTAGAGAGAATGATGTTGTAGGCCTGATTGTTTGTTGATAAAGCAACAACAGAATTTGCTGTGGAAAAAAGCAAGTTGCACATTCAATTTCTGTCTGCTGTTTTTATCTATTCACCTTTTTATTGATCTAAAACGATTTTCTTTAAAGTAATAGTTCATCCAAAAATAAAAACGGAGCCATTAATTTGTCACCCTCATGTCGTTCCAAACCTGTAAGACCTTCGTTAATCTTCAGAACACAAATTAAGATATTTTTGATGAACTCTTGAGAGCCTTCTGACCTTGCATAGACAGCAACACAACTGAGATGTTCAAGGCCCAGAAAGTTAGTAAGGACATCATTGAAATAGTCCATGTGACATCAGTTGTGTTTCTGTCTATGCAGGGTCAGAAAGCCCTTGGATTTCATCCAAAATATCTTAATTTGTGTTCTTCAGATGAACGAAGGTCTTATGGGTTTGGAACTACATGAGGGTGAGTAATTATTTAACAAAATTTTTAAATTATGACTAGATAATTTAGATAATGGTGGTATAATTTGAATTCCAAATCACAAGGAATTTGTAGTTAATAGCTACTCATTATTGTATTATAAATAGTACATTTTCATATGTGTCATTTCATCTACTTTAGCTTGCTAAAATGTCATCTGAAGTTCAAGTTTGATCTCAGGAGGTTCCACGGGGCGTGCAAACAGTGTGTGTGTCAAGAGCTAAGCTTTGAATTAGCGTCTGCTTTTTGAAAGCACACTTCCTCTGAAAGCTGCGCAGGAATCTTTTTCAATAGCTCTATTTTACAGATGGCTAATCTATAGTGTATTGAGAGATGTACAAAGTAAGCAGTCAGACGTCAATGATAATGCACTGGTTGAAGGTCATTGGCTTTCGCTTTTGTCCACCCACAGTATTCGAGTGGGCCCACACAGTCGAGTGGGTATCCTTAGAGAAAAAGAGGAGACGCTTGAGCTGAATGATGGGTGCATTATCCTCAAGATCATGGGCCCAGAGTTGGGGGATCAAAGTGCTATTTATTTCTGCAGTTGAATAACGCAACATGGCCCTTAAGTGAGTCAATTAGGGGATAAAAGGGAGTGAGCAGAGAACGATAACAGGAGATCAGAGCACTCATTACGTCAAGAGCCATCTAACCTTGGATATTAAAACACACAAATGCTGAGAGAGGTGGATGTTACTTATTTCTGGTTTCAATATTTTAACATTGCCTTTAATTATTATAATACACGTTCAAGGTCATCATTTGAATGCATCCCAGGGGCATTGTACGTTAATCGTGATATAGTATGCTGTGCTTGGACGCTAAAGTCTCATTGCTTCTGAATTGTAATGATTAAAAGGAACACATTAAATGCTGCATTAATGGAGCAGCGCTTGGAAAATGTGCACACAGAAGCATGATGCTAATGTGCACTCCTCCGAAATCTTATGAAATGCAGAAGACTGAAAGATTAAAGAGGTTTTGATCACTATGTTTATTTCTTGATGAAATGTGCACATTTGCCCTAGAGAAAATAATGAATGTCTCAGTGGGATTTATCATTTCTGACTTCCTACAAACTTTTTGGAATTTATTGAAATTTACTGAAATGCTCGGGTGATCCGCCCTGCATCCCGTCACCCTTCCCTAATTCTGATCAATCAAGAACTGTTGGAGAGTTTGACAAGTTTTGTGTAAGTTTTGTATACAGTATTTACAATATTTAATAAATCTTTATCATTTCTTGCCATAAAAGTTTTTCCCCACTAAATGTCAATGTAAGCTGACAATGTAAATGTCAGCAGTTATCCCAGACTCCATTGTCATATTAAAATAAAATATATAGTTTCTACCAAAAATGACTTTTAATGTTGAGTTTTGGGCATTATCAACATAAATCCTTGTAACTTCTTACTGTAAGTGCATTATTATTTTGTTTTATTTTATTTTATTTTATTTTATTTTATTTTATTTTATTTTATTTAGTTTAGTTTAGTTTAGTTCAGTTTTTCAAGTTCGTCTGAAAAGTGGGGGCAAAAGACCAGCAGACCAGGTCATGCTGGTTTTAGATTTTTTTCTCCAGCAGCTTTTGCTTTCTTTCTTAAAAATACTTTGGAGCTATCCTAGACATAGTTGTAAAAATTTAAATAAAATATACAGTGACCTCCAAAAATGGCTTTTACAGTTAGTTTTGGGCATTATCAACATAAATCCTTGTAACTTCTTGCTGTAAATGCATTAAAATATTTTAATAATTTAATTTAATTTCTTTATTTATTATATTTATCTGAAAAGTGGGGAAAAAGAAAAAAAAGACCAATAGACGAGGTCATATTGCTTTTAAATGTTTTTTTTCTTCTTCTTTTTTTCTCAAGCAGTCCTAGACTGTTGTCATATTGAATTAAAATATACAGTGTCCTCCAAAAAATGTTTTTTAAAGTTGAGTTTTGGGCATTATTAACATAAAACATATACATAAAACAAAAACATATTTAATTTAATTTAATTTTATTTTTTTTACTTAAATTTATCTGAAAAAGGGGAAAAAATAAAACTAAAAAGACCAACAGTCTAGGTCATGCTGGTTTTTGTTCAGCATTTTTTTTTCTTTCTTTCTCAAAAATACCTTGAAGCTGCCCTAGACTGAGTTGTCATATTAAAATAAAATTGCCTTTTACGTTGAGTTTTGGGTATTATCAACATAAATTCTTGTAACTTCTTGCAGTAAATGCATTAAAATGTTTTTATTTTATTTTATTTTTCATCTGAAAAGTGGGGGAAAAGAACAAAAAAGACTAACAGACAAGGTCATGCTGGTTTTAAATGTTTCTTATTTCTTTCTTGAAAAAATACTGTGAAGCTGCCCTAGACGTGCCTCTATTTTATTTTATTTTATTTTATTTTTCCACCTTAATTCATATTTTAATTTCATTTTTTTAAACTTTTGAATTCCTAAAATTTAAGTCCTTTATAAAATGTTAGTCATATTTTGTTTCGTCATTTATCAATACATTAAAAAAAAAGAAAAGAAAAGCTGATATCATTCAAAACTTTACATTGTCCCCTTCAATCTTCAGGAGGGCACTGCATATTTAATTTCAAAATGTTTCCAGTGATTTAACATATTGTCCATGCACGTTAAGCAATACATTTAAAATACAAGCTTCTGAGCATGAACAATACTTTTTATCTACAAATATCAAATATCATGTCATCGGATGGCCATTTTCCACAAGTTGATATGATTCTTTAGGGTCTTAATGAAAAGTCTATAATATACTTTGGTTAAAAATTCTCAATGGTTGTGTAAAACAACACCCTTTTTACCTTGTCAAAATCAGCTCTGCAAAAATCATCCTGTTCTGGTTGAGGTTGCTTTAAATGTTAATGAGCTCTGCTCGTCCCGCCCCTCTCTTCTCTCTGTGGAGTGACGAGCCTGTTTACTTTAGCCACATTTAGTGTGTTTAGCCGTGAAACTTGCTAACTAGTACCTTATTAGGAAAGGTGATTGCAGAGATTCATAGAAAAAACCCTTATACTCACTTCTGCTGTAGGTGAAGCTGGATCACGAATGATTTGCGTGAACATAGACGCATTTATGTAGATCGGGAGGCGCATTCCATTCACAAACAAATGTAATCTACTGCATCTTCAGCGGCTCAGATGTCGGGAGTAAATGACGACCACTATGTTCATTATTACATCCAGCAACACAACACCTCAATCACTCAATCAGAGATATTCTTGTCTAACTTACATCCCTGCTCCGGCATTAAAACATGGAGGTTGGACATGGAGCTGATCTGAGGTAAAACGCTCATGTCAATCAACTATTGTGGGAGCGGCCTCTGTTGGTGTGACGCCACACCGACAGGCATCTGAGAATGGCTCGAATTGAAAAAGGGAATATTATTTTTACAGATTAATTAAAAACCACTGCATGGATTTTTATCATTATAGGGTAGATTTGTACATACACTGCCAACACACATTAATGTTCAAACAACATGTAAAAGTGAACTTAGCATCCGATGACCCCTTTAAAATATTCAGTGATTTGTTGTATTGAGTGATTGTTGATAGCCATGACAGTGATCAATGTCAGGCTTGACTACATAAGACCCTTTAAAAAGGGGATCTGTAACAGGAGGGCTGCATCAGTCAGACATCTCAGTCATCCCGATCCCCAAAATGTTCTTTTCAAATTCTGCAAATAGCTTTGAGGTAATATGGCCCCGGCCTGTGGCTCACCCTGCCTCTCATATGGCGTAAACAGCGAGGATTAGTTCTAAGGTGCTGGGCAAAGATAAATGGTGGCAGTCATGCAGATGTACTCTCATATAAACGTTGTGCATTTCCCCTTGAGTCTGACCTTCCCTGCATGGCAACTGGCATAGATGATAATGATGTAGGAGGCAATTTTCTTTCTGAGGTCACAGGGGAGAAGAATTGGAGATATTTGAAACTCAAGAAGACGACGGGGACCGCGTAGGAGATGCTAATGGCTGTTTGTAAGTGTGTGTGTCCCATATAAACTGTCTTAGCTGAGGTTTTGTGCCTGGTTTAATTATTATCTCATTTTCTTAAAGGAGTAGTTCCCAAAAATGAAAATTTGCTGCAAATGTACTCCAGAAATGTTTTTTTCAGCCAAACACACTTGCAGAAATTACATCACTTGCTCAGCAGTGGATCCTCTGCAGTTAAGTTTCTTACAAACACACAGCTTTTTACTTACAAGAAATTAATTAACAGCACAGTTGGCAGATTTAGGAGATGTTTTAGTACTAAAACACTTTATGAAATAGCCTTAGAGCAAAATTTAGGAGTCCTAAAATTAGAACCGACACACCCATTATTTTAAAAAGTTTCTCCTAAATCGGCAGGTTAAGAGCTACTTTTAGCCGTAAGATGTTTAGATGTTTTGTGAATACAGCCCCTGGTTTATTTACAACTTCTGGGAAGTAAATATTGTGTTACCTTTTATAATTAATCATTTAAAAATGGTGAGGGCTAAACTGTTGTTTAATGCTTGAAAGTTGCTGGTTATCTTAGTTTGCCTGCTGAAGTGAGAAGGTATGGAGAAGCTACTGAGTCACAGATCCAATGAAGCTTGAAGTGGGCTACAACTGTGATATGAAAATGCCAGGATCCATTGGAAGTATTTTTCTTGTGATTGCATTTGCATTCATTTATTTGGCAGATGCTTTTATCCAAAGTGACTTGCAAACGAGGACCATCACGAGCAATTTGTCATAGTGTTCACAGTAAATACATTTAATAAACAAGCTAGGGCAATGGTGAAATGCAGAAGATATTTTTTTTTAGATTTTCTTTTTAAGTTAAAGGCAACATACATTATATGGACAAAAGTATTGGAACACCTGACCATTACACCAACAGAGCATTTGAAGAAGTTCATTTCCAGAATAAAAAAAAATCCTGATAATTTACTCCCCCCATGTCATCTAAGATGTTCATGTCTTTCTTTCTTTAGTCGAAAAGAAATTAAGGTTATTGAAGAAAACATTCCAGGATTTTTCTCCATATAGTGGACAACTTCAATTGTGGCCAACATGTTGGAGGTCCAAACTACAATTTCAATGCAGCTTCAAAGGGTTCTGCATGATCCCAGCCAAGGAATAAGGGTCTTATCTAGCAAAACGATTGGTCATTTTTTAAGAAAAATACAAATTTTATACCTTTTAACCACAAATGCTCGTCTTGCACCAGCTTGGCCACGCATTATGTAATCAACCATACGTGACTTACGCGGAAGTACCGATCGATCGACTGTGCAAGAAAGTCAAATGCCCCTTACAAAAAAGATAAAGCAACTATGATGGGCTATTTTGAAGCTGGCAGAGAAAATAAGTTGGAGTTTTTCACCCTACCCTAACTTTTTTAACAAAGTACACAGACAGAAAGAACTAAACGCATGTGACCTTTCCATCGTGATTATGTAATACGTGAAGACGTGCATGCACATCACAGACCTAATGCAAGAAGAGCATTTGTGGTAACTGTATTTAATTGTTTTGTTTTGTTAAAAAATGGCCGATCATTTCGCTAGATAAGACCCTTCTTCCTCAGCTGGGATCGTGTAGAGCCTTTGAAGCTGCACTGAAACTCCAATTTGGACCTTCAACCCGTTGATCCCCTTTGAAGTCCACTATATGGAAAAAAATCCTGAAATGTTTTCCTCAAAAAACTTAATTTCTTTGTGACTGCAAGAAAAACATGAGCATCTTGGATGACATAGGGGTACGTTATAAAAATTTTCATTCTGGAAGTTATCTTCTCCTGTAAAGACATTGCATTCTTCTTACACAGACATTAAAGGGATAGTTCACCCCAAAATCTGTTATTAATTACTCACACTCATGTTGTTCCAAAGCCATTAAGACCTTTGTTCATCTTCGGAACACAAATTAGAAGAAACTGTTGAATAAAGTTATTTTTGTTTTCTTTGCGCACATAAAGTATTCTTGTAGCTTCATAGCATTACAGTTAAAACACTGATGTCACGTGGACTATTTTATCAATATCTTTACTACCTTTCTGGCCATTAAACATGGTAATTTGCTGTCTATGCAGGGCCAGAAAGCTCTCGGATTTAATCAAAAATATCTTAATTTTTGTTCCGAAGATGAACGAGGGTCTTATGTGTTTGGAATGACACAAGGGTGAGAAAATAATGAAAGAATTTTTATTTTTCTGTGAACTATCACTTTAATATGGAGTTGGTCCTTCCCATTTTTGTGAGATTTGTAATGTTAGACAATGATGTTGGATGAGAAGGCCTGCAATCTCAAAAACATTCCAGTTCATTGCAGGTGTTTAATGAGGTTGAGGTCAGGACCAATCAAGTTCTTCCACACCAAAATCACCCAGTTATAAATCTTGCTTTGTGCACTGAGATATAGTCATACTAGAATAGAAAAAGGGCCTTCCCCGAACTGTTCCCACAAAGTCAGAAGCAAAGCATTGCCCAAAATATCTTGGAACACTAAAGCATTAAGTTTCTTTCACTGCAAGTAAAAAGCCTAGCCCAACCCCTGAAAAACAGCCCGTAGCATTATCCTTCCTCCACCAACCTTTACAGTTGGCAAAGAGCAGTCAGGCAGGTGAAGTTTTCCTGGCATACACCAAACCCAAATTTGCCCATCAGGCTGCCAAACAGAGAAGCGTGATTTGTCACTCCACAGAAGAGGTTTCCACTGCTCCAGAGTCCAGTAGCAGCATGTTTCACATAACTTCATCTTACGCTTGGCATTGTATTTCTCCATGAAGCTCCAGCAGCAGTTTTTAATGCTGATTTTAATGCCAGTGGAAGTTTGGAATTTGTGATCTTCTACTTCATACAGTAGCAGTAGGATACCGATAGGATCAGTGTTTTTACTCTCCAGTAATAGCACTTACAGTTGACTGAGGAATGTCTAGCAGGGATGAAATTTCATGAAACTGACAAATTATCGGTTATTCTCGGTTTTTAAATTACCGATTATCGGCACGATTGTAAGTATCAGTATCAGTCATTTTCAAACCGATTGAACAACAAAGTGATTTAAAAGCATTTAAAGAAAGTTTTTGTCAGAGCCCTTGTACTAAATTAATACATTTAAATTAATACATTTATTTTCATTTTTACACTAGACATACAGTATATATTGGTTTAAAATATTGCTTATCTCTCTACTTGATCTGTAATAATTGATATCGGCATCTGTCCTCTAAAACACATGTCAGTCGACGCTTAAAAATGACTCTTTTGTCACAAATGTTTGTAAATGCAGACTGCATGTAGGTGCTTGATTTTGGCAAAAGGGTCTGATTAAAACACCTAAATTGTGTCTTGTTACTGTTGTATGTATTGTTTATGTCTCCTTATTTAAGTGTTGACCACTGATAGTAAACAGATTTGTTGGGGACTATCATTTCTCTTAGATTAAATCTTCTCATCTGATGCCATTGTGATAGACTCCATCAGGCATCTACTACATTGTACCACTGCTGTTGCGAGTAAGATGATATATCAAATAAAAGCTGATATTGTAGCACAATCCCCAGACCAAATTTAAAGTCTGTCTGGCAAAAAGCAAATAGCAAACTTGCCTGTGATATTTATTGACTACAGTCATGCTAGCTCTAATATATTTTTCTTCTCGTTCTCTTAACATTAAACTTTTGTGCACTGTAGATTTTATAAACTGTATACTGCGGATACAAGATGTTTTCCTTTAGCTGAGATGATGCTGCAGAACAACCATGAATCAAAATTGATCACTTGGGACAGAGTGTGTTCAGGCAGAAGGAATTTGGTTCAAGCAAGGCCATGGTTTCCCACTGCTTCTAACAAAAGTCCAGATCTACTGTTCCTTAACTTGTGATCCAAAAAGGATTTAAAGTCTTCTCTCTCTCTTTTCCTTTGTTCAGCACATCACTGAATGAACAGATAACCTGGTATTTTTTCAACTTGTTTGTTGAGTTAAAAATACAGTTTTATTCTCTTACGTTTACATACCCCTTGCAGAATATGCTAAATAATATTTAATTTTTCAACAAAATAAGAGGGGTCATGAAAACTGTATGTTATTTTTTATTTAGTACAGTCCTGAATAAACTATTTAACATAACAGATGTTTATATGTATTCCACAAGACAAAATAATAACTGAATCTATAAAAATGACCATGTTCAAAAGTTTACATACTCTTGAATCTTAATACTGTATGTGGTTTCCTGGATGATCCACTACTGTTTTTATCTTTTGTGATAGATATCCTTGTTTGTCCTGAGAAGTTCATCTCCCTGCTGTTCTTAAGAAAAAATCCTCCAAAAAACATTATTTGGGTTTTCCAGCATCTTCTGCAAAAGGTGAAAACATTTACTGATGCTTAAGAAGGCAACACAATGCAATAAGAGACAGAGGGTGTAAACTTTTGAACAGGATGATGATGTGTATTTATTTATTTATTTTTTACTAGAGCTGGTTTTCCACCTAAATTACCTGGAACAATTTGTCCCAGTAACTTTTTTCCCCCAGACCTATTGCTGTCTGCGTTTCGATCGCGGTCTAAAGGTGCGTTCACGCCATATCGGAATTGCCGTAATTACGAGATTCCAACTTGTAAAAAGCGTTCACGTCCTCGTAGAACTCGTAATTACAACTTGTGAACTGGGAGTCTTCTGAGAGCTACGACTTGTACCACATGACCGCTGTACCACCTGACCAACGTAGGCTCTGTTTAGGCGTTGATATTGTTGCCATAGAAAAGTGTAATTCTGAGTCTGAGGACGTGAACAGCTCCGAGTAGAACGTCACATGTTGTCATCTCGAAATTACGGTAATTACGATATGGCGTGAACGCAGCATAAGTACTGAGAACATTAGGAAAATAGTCTAGTGACGTAGGTCTGCCCTCGTTTCTCAATACCAAGTACACAAATTTCGGACGCGAGTCCTCGGTAGTTCGGACTTCGCAAGTTCAAAGTGTGAACTCCCGCGGACGGCACGACGCAAGTCCGGTAATTCTGCAAACAGCAGCGTACTTGATAACGTCAATCAGCTCGCCTTGGCTACTGCAATTTTCCTCACTATATTTACAATAAGACAAAATATAACATCAAAAACCACTTCCTCTTTTCGTTTTCATTTAAACATATTAATAGCCGCATAAATGTAGTTCAGGGAATGTACATACATTACAATGAAACTAAATATTCTATCAAACAGTATTGCATCTTTTCATTTTTATTTTAACATGTTAACAGAATAAAGACCAAAGACTACCTGTTAGATTAACCCAAAACGAATTATATCTTATGTTTAACAAATACAGGGACATCAGAGCCAGCAGAAAATGTCAGAAGGACTAGCCCGATTGAGGCTGCTCTTGTCGGGATACATGAGCACTGAGCGCCCGCTGATCGCATGGAGCTCAGGTCTCCGAAATTAGCAAAGCACATTTTCAAATAGGCGCTGTCTTTATAAATAAACCACAGATTTGTGTTTTGAACAACTACATTCTCACCTGAAGTACTTTTAAAACTACATTTCATGACACAATAACAGTAATATTTAAAAAAATTATGCGAATATGGTGCAGGTGTGCCAGGTTTTCATAGCAAAACCCGCCCAATTGCTACTTAAAACTAGGCCAAAACTAGCCCAAACTAGCCCGTTTTTAGAGGGGTTCCCCTGGTACAGTTCCATTCCAGGGGCTAAATATAACGTTATTTGGGCATGTTCAGCACCCAAGTCCCACCCCTGAAAGTTCCGCACCTTTGAAAAAGAACTACTTTGTGAGCAGGGACTTTCTGAGAGGCAAATTTTATTTATGGAACTTTATTTAGATCCTATTTATTTAGAAACACACCAAGTACCGGCCCAAAGTCACTAGTTGCTGGGAAAATTTCCTGCGGTGGAAACGGAGCTTAGGTATGTAAATTTACGAGCACAACTGTAAATAGTTATTATAGAAAGCTCAAATAGTTGTTAGCGCTGACCAAGAAAATGTAGAAATGGTGAATTTTATGAAAGCAGCACATAACAGCACATTTTAATGTATAGAATTCCAGGGCCTTTGAGTCTGTCAATTTACGACGTTCAAAATAAAGAACCATTTCTGATCTGTTGGAAAAGAAATGAAAAGCTTATTAGCATAACGTTCCAGTATGTATTGTTTATTTGCTTTTGCCACAGGCACCACCGACAAACAGCCTCTCATAAATTTGTCCATTAATTTGTACCCAAACAATCAGCATCTGCAATTATACGTTGATTGTATCATTGACCCTCAAGCACTCCATCACAGATAATCCGAATTTCTTGTAGCATCGGACAGATGGACATCCAGAAGGCAGATTGATGCTGTGAAAGAACTGTGCTGAAGGAACATTAGTGCCACGAGTTTCGCTTTTTCTCAATGACAGGATTTAGTCTCTCAGATGAATGCTAAAACGATGCTCCAGAGCCACCTGCTGCCATCTCATGTTTGGCTTCCCCCGATTGTAGGCAGTGGCGACAAACAAAACAGCTTGAATTGAGTGATACATCTGCCTCTCTTTGTACTCTGAGACATATTGGTCTTCCTAGTCCAATGTAAATACAAATACCACATTTACATTTTATCTCAACCTGTGGCCCAGTGTGGTAAACTGATTTCCGGTGCACAGCTGGATGAAATGTGCAAAAGCCTGCTACAAAAGTCACATTCCCACACCTCAGTCCACTGGATGCACTAGAAGCCAAGTTAATGCAAAGCATATGATAACGATTTCTCAGCACCAGATATTTGATTATACATTCAGGAGTGATTCCATAATTTAAGCCTAATGTGTGACTAATAGCATCTTCCTCCATCTCTATCACCAGGGCTCTTGTTTTTAATAGCCTTCCATTGTGCAGTTTTCAAGAGTTTGTTACAAGTTTAGAAGATGGAGAAAAAAAGCAACCAAAAGATGGAATTCATGCTGTCGTTCAGCCAAAGGAAGTTTTAATTGGTGCCCTGGGGAGAGGCACTCTTTACATTTGCAAATTTTTGCCTTTGTAGCGGAGACGAAGACTTGAGCGCCCATTGGGGACGACGAACAGTTATGTTGACAAAAAGTTAAAAGGGCTTAGCTGGAATACAGACGTGTTTGTTTGCAAGTTCATTACAGGGCTGAAAATTTCTTCTGAAGGTTAAAGGATAAAGTGTTGTTGCCTTTAAACTTTTCTTTTTCTTTTTATAACTGTACATGTAAACCCTGCTTGGATCAGTCGCATTTGGCCCTTCTAAAGTGAGCGCCACTGTGACCCTGGTACATTTTCCGATACTATTGAGCTGTTGTCTGTGAACAGGACAAAGCACCAGGATGTACATTTCAAACCCTAAAGAAATGTACATCAAGAAAGGTACGTGAAGTGCATTGGGCTGAAATAACAATGGCTTAGGGAGGCGAGATTGACAGGCAGCCATCACACATGAGTAATTACCTGCCACTTCACATTTCGCTTCTCAGTCAAATCCTTGAAAGGTCATAGTTGCCATTTGTGGATCTACAAAAATGGAAGTAGAGGTTCATGCTTAGGGAAGCGTATGGAACTCTTACACCAAAAACCCGAAAAAAACATTTGCATTTTAATAATGCTTGTCAGCCAGCACTTGTGAATAACTGTCTGATCATGGGCCGTTTCTTACACTTTTACATGTCTTTCCATGCCGCCTTCCAAAGTAATCATCACGCACAAATTGTTATTAATGTTTAGACTTTTTCTGTGATTTGTCTTATCTCGCCTAACAAAGAAAAACACTTAATAGTTTATTGTGTGTATAAAGTTCAAGATAAAAGTCTAGTGGTACTTTTTTGCTTAGTGTCCAATGAAAAAGAGAAATACATCAAGTTGAAGTTTCCATAACACATTTAAAACAACCATAGCTGACCAGTGCTGTACATAAACAGTGCATAAACACAGTTCAATTAATTAAAATGTGTTTTTAGCATAGCACTGATTCTTAAGAAGTAAGACAAAACAGGGTGAAATATTTAAAAAAAAAATAAAACCTTGTACTCAGACAAATGAAACTATATTTATGTATCTCACACAGTGATGGGAATAACGGCGTTGTAAATAAACAGCGTTACTAACGGCGTTATTCTTTCAGCAAGGAGTAATCAAACGAATTAGTGTTTCCCCGCTACAATGCCGTTACCATGAATGACAATAAAATGCAGCGTTACTATAATTTATTATAATTTTATTTTTCAGTTAATTTGAATGGATGCGCAGCGTACCTACTTGACGAACTGTAAACTAGTGTGAAGGCACATGACTAACCGTCGCTTTGTCGCACACACGCAAAGAAAGATACAAAACGAGTTTTATATACCTTGCAGAATTGACGCGCTACATATAAACGATGTCAAAATAACGGAGTTCCTTTGGAATTCTTCAGCTTTTAAGAACCGCCGGTTTCTCCGGTAGTAGGCGGAACTAATGTGCAAACGGCAATCTCATTGGCTGGCGCTCTCCTATTATCGTCCCTGTTTTGATTTCAGCAAATCAGTTCGATGAAACGCAGACAACGTGATTAATATTCATGAACCCACCGGCATTTATCCTTGGTGCGTTTCATATTGTTATTAGCACTCGAATTTGTAGTAGTTTTATCTTATCAGTATTATTTTAAGTTTTTATTCCTTTTTTATAGAAACACTAAATTACAAACATCTCAAGAACCACCACCAGTCCTATATTCAATCAACATCACAAATATGCATCCATACATGGTTATTCAAATTACTACAGTTCTAATTACTAAAGTTTATTATTAATTATAAACAATTTACTAGCCAGTGGTGATTCTATTGCCAAGGTGTCCATAGAGGGTTGATAATATTTACAATCATTTATTGAATTTGATAGGTGTCTCTCACATTGTCCCACAGCAACATTAAAGTAGTGTAGATTGGTGGTTTTATATTAATAATTTGTTCTATTTAGTGTAAATTTCATTTAACATATTTAATATTGGGGACATCCAAGTTATTTGACACATTTGAGCATTTTTTTTTCTGAAGTAACACAATAGTTACTTTCCCATGTAATTAGTTACTTTTACAACGATGTAACTCAGTTACTAACTCAGTTTTCTTATTTGTGAGAAGTAACTTGCAACTATAACTAAATACTTTTTTAAAGTAACATGCCCATCACTGATCTTACATGTACTAAGGTACTGAGCTATGCTGCGATTTAACCTCCCAACTTTTGTCTTTTTTTATCAAAATGTGCTTTTTACCTTGCCATCACTTATTTTGCAGTCAAGCAATCAAGATGTTTTTAACATTTCAAAACACATTCTCATATTAGTAGACTAATTACATTTTCATGTGACCAACAATTCCTCAACAAATATAAAATATAATAATCCAAAGTTATCAAAATATTAATCTAATGGCGGTGACAGACTTGGCAGAGTTTACACATCTGACGGTGGTGACGAAAACCTGAGTTTGTATTTTAACTATCAAAAACGCTGTTTTATATTTAATGTAATTAAAAATGACTTGAAAACCACAAAAATATGATGACTTCATGATGAATGTGAACTCCCATCACCACCGTCAGGCAGAAGATCTTACGATGGTGACATCTTACAGTGCTGACAAATTTGGCATTTCTTTTCACAAAACATTCAGTTCATGTAGCCATTTTGTTTTCTCTGTTCATGCTAGATGCCAATAGAACCTGCTTCAGGAGAATAAAATGATCTAAACATTTCAAATAATTTCCTCAGAAATTGGAAGGTGGTGTTGACATATCATGGTTGTGACACAGGAAATATTAACATTAGGATTTAAAATATTCTAAAACTATAAAACTTACCAGAGTCTGGGGTCTGTTAGAATGAAAAATGTCTCTGATATACCCTGATATATATATATATATTTTTTTGCATTTTATTGAATGTCTTATGGTGTTGACAAAGAGTGAGGACACAACTTTGAAACCTTATGAAACACATAAACACATCTTTTTTCATGATTTATTTTTCTATTTCATTGCTTATGAATGATTAAACCCTTCTCTGTGGACACACTGTTTTGGATGTAGTGAGAAGACAATAAGTGTCATACATTTGATATAATAATGATAAAATTAAATTGAATTAATCTGTAAAAATAATTTTAATATTAACATTTTTAAACCTAAATAGCAGTTACAATTTCTGGACATGTTTTGTCCCATGTCTCAAAAATCAGTGATAGATTTCAGCTCAGAACTCATTTAAATGTGTAAATGTTATTTAATAATAAAAATAAATCAAAATTCTGTCATTAATTACTCACCCTCATGTCATTCCAATCACATAAATCCTTTGTTCATCTTCAGAACACAAATAAAAGGTGTCATGGCTTGGATTTATTTTTATTTTAATATGTTCCTTCTATTGTTACTAAAGTTTTTTGCACAAAAATAAACAAATAAATATGTGGAAAAATGATTATTTTCAACCCTAATTCTGTCATTCTGTCTAAAGGACCTGTTTTAAGGACCGGGTTCTTTAAAGGGGTCATCAGATGCCAATTTTCCACAAGTTGATATGAATCTTTAGGGTCTTAATGAAAAGTCTATAACATACTTTGGTTAAAATTTCTCAATGGTAGTGTAAAAAACACGCTTTTGACCTGCTGTAAGTGAAGCTGGATCATGAATGATTCGCACGAACGGATATATGTAGATTGGGAGGTGCATTCCCTTCACAAACAAACATAATCCACTGCATCTTCAGAGGCGCGGATGTCGGGAGTAAATGACAACCACTGTTCATTATTACATCCAACAACAGAACACCGCAATTGCTTAGGAGCCATTCATGTCTGCGTCCCTGCTCCAGTATCAAAACAGTTGTGATCGGACTGTTACAGCTTGTTAGGGCGAGTCTAAGGTAAGACGGCTGTGTCAATCAAACTATCACGGGAGTGGCCTCCGTCGGTGTGAGGTCACATAGACAAGAAGCTGAGAATGGCTTGATTTGAAAAAGGGGAAATTATTTTTACAGATTAATTAAAAACCACTGGGTGGATTTTTGTCATTATAGGGTAGATGTATACATACACTGCCAACACAAATTTATGTTAAAACAACATATAAAAGTGAACTTTGCATCTGATGACCCCTTTAAGGCTTAGGAATTGGCTATTATAATTGGCTGATGTCATTGCATAGGAAACAGTATCAATGCCCCGCCCCCTCACTAGCATGTGTTTTGACAAAATGATAAAAAACAAAAACAAACAAAAACAGTCATTTCCAGACAAAGCATTATGAAATCAGCTGAACTCAGATCTTTCAACAAATGTTTCTTTGTGAACTTTCCATGACACTCTGCCTCATTTATAAAACAAAACGCTCTGAACAATCCTCTGACACAAACAGAGATGCCTTTAAAAATAAATGCTTCTTCACTTAATTTGTCCTGTTGACGACAAACAATGTGACAGACTGTGTCAGAAAGCGAACGCGCATCTGTTTACTGTATCCAGTATGGACAAGATAGAGGCATTGATTGTAATTTCTCTTTGCTTTTGACGTGACATTCGCATTCACCCATTAAGTGATCGAACGCCAGTGGGCGGGGCCTATAGTGGGAAGTTGACTATTCGTCGACGCCTTATGCAAATGTTTGTGCCTGGGTGACGTCATCTTACACCTCAGATCCAAACAAGCCATTTTTGGAGCTTGAATAAAGATCTGAGTGCTTTTCAACCCTGCATAAACAGTAATGCAACCACCATATTCAAGGCCCAGAAAGGTAGTAAGTAAATCGTTAAAATAGTCAGTGTGACATCAGTGGCTCAATCTTAATGTTGTGAAGCTACGAGAATGTTTTGTGCACAAAGAAAACAAAAATGACTTCATTCAACAATTTCTTCTCTTCCATGTCAGTCTTCACCGCAAGAGTACACTGTAAAAAATAAAAAACACAATTTGTTGAGTCAGCTTAAACTAAATTTTTTGTTACCCTGCTGCCTTAAAATTTTAAGTTTAGTCAACTTGAAATGTTAAGTTGTACTAAGTAACAACTTAGATATTTGTGTTTGCTAAACTTAACAGATGGGTAAGTAACCCAGCTGCCTTAAAATTTTAAGTTGATTCAACTCAAATATCTAAGTTGTCACTTATAATTAGTATAATTTAACATTTCAAGTTGAATAAACTTTTTTGAGTTGACTGAACTTAAAATTTTAAGGCAGCCAGGTTACAAATTATTTTAAGTTGACTTAACAAATTATTTTTTACAGTGTACCACAATGCATGCTTACATAAAACAAAAATGTACAAAACACATTAAATCTCATGAAATGAAACTAAAATAAATAAACATGAATGTATTCTGAATTTATAAACTAACAAACTATTTTTTTTATTAATTATATAAAAGATATATTAGCTATTTATATCTGTGTATTGTATAAATATGTAGAATTTTAAACTCATAATTTATAGAGTTATTTAATTAAACCAAATGTTTCTTTTCTGTATCAGTTTGGCCACAATCACTAAAGGTAAAAAATAAATTATATTTTTAATAATTTTACTTTTGCCTCCATCCTTCCCCAAGCTGCTCAAAAAACAACAGGTGGTGTTTTCTTGTGCTTCTAACCTTTTCCTTCAGTCAAGCTTAGTCCTGCGCCCCAAATACCTCTCCCCTGCACCCCCTCCCTGTGGGTTTCTCCATGCTGTGTTTAATAATGGATACTGCACTGGGATGACTCTGCACACAGATCGGGCACCACATAGACTGTGGAAGTGTAATATAGTTCTGATGAAAGATTCATGGCCGAGAGCAGGTCAGCTAGTGCTTAACTAAGCCCACGCTATCTCACGGCCCTTCCGGAGTGGTGCGCTTGGTACAAATGCGGATAACTAACATCATTTACAACCTGAAGTAACCTCGCATACTTCCATCTTGATGGTAACTCAGTGTGACATTATTTATGGCTGCACAAATTTTGAGGCTTAATGCTAAGAGGTTTTCTTTTGTTGAAATCGAGCTGACCTTGTTTACAATGTAGAGATTTATGGCAATTCTTTTATGTTAATGAATCATTGTTTGCATTGTGGTCCCTACAGAAATGTCTATCATTTTCTCTGCATATTTTCGTGGACAGAGTGGAATGAAATATGTTGAATGGCTTTGGCTGATGGGGTCCACAATACTGTAACAGGCATGAGCAAATAATGTCTCCAGGCTGAAAATGATGATGTATCAGCTAATATAATTCTTGGCGAGGCTTTCGCATGATGGCAGCACATGGATTTATTTATTTTATTTTTTTTTCAAAAAGAAAATGTCATCCAGTCCTCACAGAGATTTTGTATGACTGACTGTATTAATAGTTTCAAGGCTTTTATTTTTAAATTGTATTCAAAATTTCCCTGGCAGAATAACTTCTGTTAATAAATTAACAGAATAAAATGTGAAAATTTTACTCATTTGCACGTTCCATTGAGTAAATTAAGGAGTTTAAAAAGCTCAGTTATGAATTAATTATTAGTTTCTTTTTTCTTTTTTTGAAAAAATGTGGAAATGTGAACTCAACATGTCTGCTCTCATTAATGTATGGAGGACACTGACACAAAAGAGAAGAAATAGTTGAATAAAATCTGTATTTTTGTTTTCTTTGTGCACAAGTATTCTCGTAGCTTTGTAACATTAATATTGAACCACTGATGTCACATGGAGTATTTTAACAGTGTCCTTACTACCTTCCTGGGTCTTGTATGTGTCAGTTGTGTCAGCATTGCTGTCTATGCAGGGTCAGAAAGCTTTTGGATTTCATCAAAAATATCTTCATCTATGTTCTGAAGATGAATGAAGGTCTTATGGGTTTGGAATGACATGAGGGTGAGTAATCAATGACAGAAGTTTCATTTTTGGGTGAACTGTCCCTTTAAATGATATAAATGAACATTAGATTAATCCTATAAATGCAACTGCATTAATGCTGAACCTTATTGTGTTGCCAACTTTAATAAGAGCAAATTCCTCAGTGCCCCTTAAAGCAGGAAATATCCTCAAATTTCATTATGCTAAAAACAATGCTTTTATTTCCTCAGTATCTGAATGTACCTTTTTTTAGTTTATACACTTCCTTTGTTACTGCTGCACAAAAAGCAAATGTCTTCTGCTTATGATTTGTTTTGTGGCCATACATGCATGTGTCCGTTCTCAGCTGCCTAAATCTTGAGTCATAAACACATCTGCATAATTCCTCTGTGCATCTGTCAGCTTCGATTTACACTGGATCCTGTTCCTTTAGCCTGTGGCCATGTACCAATTCCATTAGTCACAATGTTTATGTCTTTTTTTTTCTTTTCTTTGTCCCTTATTGGATTGCTATGGGTGAGAAAGGCACAGAAGTTTGAGACATTGCCCTTTCTCTCTCTTTCTCTTTCTCTCAGTATTATTTCTGCATCAAGAGTCCTGGATTTTAATGGACATCATTCTTAGTGTCACCCATGCCAGAAATAAATCTCATGAACACATCCTTCTTGTCTGCTGGGTTTATCTGATAGTCATTTAGAACTGACAAGAACAAACTCATTCATTGTCAGACTGATCATGCAATACAAAGCACCTAAACCTCCAGATAAAACAGAGCTAAAAATAACCTCCAAAGTTTTACTTTTTAATTAGAATGCATATGGAAATGTCACGAAAGAAAAGAAACCTATCGAGGTAGGTAAATTAAAGTTTGAGTAACCTAGGCAACTAGATCCAGGTAATTGATTTTCAATGATAATGGCAACTTTACCCTCTTATACCTGTAAAAGCGTATAGATTTTGTTACAAAGCTGTATTCATTTATCCTGTACATTTGTACAAAGGCCACCTGCAGAAGATGATCAAGATCAATCCTGTTGGTAATTGGCATCTGTCGCAAAGTAAACTCAGAAATTACATTATATCAAAAATATAGTATTTACGAAAACTATAGCAGTATATGAAGTTTTATCAAAAGAGAAGTTTATGAAATCTGTTTATTTTCCAATAAATTAACAAAATTCAATATTATAAGTCAATATTGGTGGGCCGACTTCTTGCTTTATTATTTAATTATTTTTTAAAAATTTTTTTTGTAATTATAATAATAATTATTATTCATTCATTTATTTTGTGCACCTGTGTTAGATAAGTGGTAGATGGCTGTCATACTTTTTGTTTTTAATATCTCTGACTATTTTGCTTTCCATTACAAGGAAATGAGGAAAGTCATGTTACAACCCTCATCGCCTCTCAAACATATTTCTAGTTAAAGGTGAAAATTTGAGTAAATGTCACATCTGAAATTAAACAAGTGAATCTGTTGATTCAAATAATGTCAAAAATTGTATCAAATTAAATCAAGCTTTAAAATAGAGACCCTTGCACTGAGAATAAAAGGTTATGTGATCAAAACCCAGGTGAAAATATTGCAAAATAAAATAAAATAAAATAAAATAAAATAAAATAAAATAAAATAAGATAAAAAATACATACATACATACAGTTGAGGTCATAAGTTTACATACACCTTGTAGAATCTGTAAAATGTTAATTATTTTACCAAAATAAGAGGGATCAAGCAAAATGAATGCTATTTTTTTATAAGATATTTAGTTAGTTAGAGTAGTTAGAGTAGTGATCCACAGCTGTGTTTTTTTCTGTTTGTTTAGTTATAGTTGTTCATGAGTCCCTTGATTGTCCTGAACAGTTAAACTGCCCGTTCTTCAGAAAAAATTTTCAGGTCCCACAAATGTTTACTTTTTTCAGCATTTTTGTGTATTTAAACCTTTTCCAACAGTGACGGTATGATTTGGAGATCAATCTTCTTACACTGAGGACAACTGAGGGACTCATATGCAACTATTACAGAAGGTTCAAACGCTCACTGATGCTCCAGAAGAAAAACAATGCATTGTAAGTCAGGGGTGTAAACAGAATGAAGATGCGTACATTTTTCTTATTTTGCCTAAATATCATATATATTTTTTATTTAGTACTGCCCTTAAGAAGCTACAGAAGATACATGTTTCCAAGAAGACTAAATAAGTTAAATTTACCCTGATCTTGAAATTCTAAAAGTTTTCATCCCCCAGCTCTTAAAGCATTGTGTTTCCTTCTAGAGCATCAGTGAGCGATCAAACCTTCTGTAATAGTTGCATATGAGTCCCTCAGTTGTCCTCAGTGTGAAAAGATGGATCTCAAAATCATACAGTCATTGTCGGAAAGGGTTCAAATACACAAAAATGCTGAAAAACCACAGAATTGGTGGGACCTGAAGGATTTTTCTGAAGAACAGCAGGCAGTTTAACTGTTCAGGACAAACAAGGGACTCATGAACAACAATCACTAAACAAACAAACAAACAATCAAACAAAATAAATAAATAAAAAACAGCTGTGGATCATTCAGGTAACAACACAGTAAGAATGACGCTTATGTAATAACATGCATTTTGTGTAATCCCTCTTATTTGGGTAAAATAATTAACATTTTCTAGATTCTGCAAGGTGTATGTAAACTTTTGACTTCAACTGTACATAAATATAAGGGCAGTTCTAACTAAGTTAGAACTAGTGAAGTCATTGTAGGTTTCCTCTAGAAGAACCTTTTCCTTCACAGAAAGCTGTCTCATATTTTTTGTTTAGTGTTTTTTTTTTAAATAAGAATTCTACATCTGAAGGCTTTCTTGAAGTTTCTGTAACATAACGATGACTTTATTTGCATCCTCTGTGTATAGATACAAACCTCACAATGATAGGAAAATGCTATGGAAATCATGCAGCTTTCCGTAATGAGCTGCCAAGAGAAACGTTCATATTTTACCAACTTATTCATGTGTTTGGCCCAACTCCATCCTCCCTTCCCATCAATGACTCTGTTTGATGGCGAGGTTGAAGTGCTGCTCAGGGCAGCTTTAATAAAGCCCCTGTGCTTGACAGAAATGTTCCATGGGGTGAGAAATGGGGCCCAACATAGAGACTTACCTCTGTTTTTGGGTCTTGCCAGCTCACCACTGACCCATGTTGACGGGCTGTTTGTCAAAATGTCTAAATATTTAGCGAACTGTGGAAAATATGAGCCCTTGAAGCGTCAGCCTTGTGCTCTCTCACTATATTTTGCTCTAACCTGATTTGAACCCAGTGTTGTACAACCCCAAAAATGTGACCCTGTGTGTTTAAACTACAACAAATGACACCTTATGTCTGGTGCTTGATTGAATCCCTGCCAGTGATTAATAGTGTCTTTTTGTACCTGAAATATTTAACTCTTTTTCCCCTTGTTTTATAGTGTGTCCTAACCAGACCCTGGTGAAAAAACCAGCATCCCAGCATCAAAACATACCTACCAGCATATGCTGGTTTTTTCACCAGGGGATGCATCACAATAAAGCAACAACCAATTAAAACCAGTTTAATAGGAATAGTTTACCCAAAAATGAAAAAATCACTGTCATATCGTTCCGAACCTGTAAGACCTTCGTTCATCTTCGAAACATATATCAGGCTATTTTTGATAAAATCCGAGAGCTTTCTGACCTTGCAAAGACATCAACGCAACCACCACATTCAAGACCCAGAAAGGTAGTAAGAACATTAAAATAGTCCATTTGACATCAGTGGTTCAACCTTCATTTCATTAAGCTACGAGAACACTTGTGTGGAAAGAAAACAAAGAATAAAAACAAAAAATATGTGTGTCAGCCGACACACATAACTAATGCTAAATGATCACTTCTGATAAAATGTAAAGGTTTGTGAACTTTTGTAGACATTTTCTTACAGCATATTCTTTACAAAAAGACTGATTAAATTGTTAACGTGAAGGTCAGAACAATCTGTTCAGGAACAAAAACAAAGCATTATTGCAGAATTCAATGCATTCTTTTAAAGACCATACCTAAAAATAGTTTCCCTGTGTTTCAAACGGACTTATTAACCTGAATTCTTTTTCAGCTGCTGGTAAGAGAGAAAATAACTTTTTTAGTGGGTGCAGAAAGTTGTTTCAGATGAGTGTGTTTTTGTGCTTGATGAAATAACCAAGAAACAAAAGTAAGTGATTATCTTGCAGAAATCATAAACGTATTGTTTGCCATTTTACTGGTTTGCATAATATCATCCATTAAATTGTGCATCTTATATGAAACATATTTAAAGGGCACCTATTAAGAAAAATTCCCTTTTACATGTTGTTTGAACATAAATGTGTGTTGGCAGCAACGTTTTTACAGCAAAACCCACCCAATTGCTACTTAAACCTAGCCCAAAACTAGCCCAAAGCGTTTCGGGTGGCCCCCATGGTAAGAATTGCGTTCCAGGGGATAAAATACACATTTTTGGTGGGGTTCCCCTGGTAAAATTCACATTCCAGGGGCTAAATATCACTTTATTGGGGTTGCTTCAACTTGCAAACAAGAAAAACCGTCAGAAAACTGCATATCAGAAGTTTCAAAGCGATAGACATGATCATCAAAACCAAACAGATGAAAAAAGGGGGCAGGGAGCAGCAGCTCATTTGCATTTAAAGAGACATGCACGACATGCATTTTCAAAATAACATAATGAATGATCTGTGGGTTATTTTGATCTTAAACTTCACAGACATATTCTGGAGACACCTGAGACTTATATTACATCTTGTAAATGGGGCGAGATAGGTGCCCTTTAAAGAAGTTGTTCACTTTTTGAACAAAAATATACAGATAATTTACTCACCCCCTTGTCATCCAAGATGTTCCTGTCTTTCTCTCTTCAGTCGTAAAGAAAGTATGTTTTTTTAGGAAAACATTTCAGGATTTCTCTCCATATAGTGGACTTCTATGGTGCCCACAAGTTTGAACTTCCAAAATGCAGTTTAAATGCAGCTTCAAAGGGCTCTAAATTACCCCAGTTGAAGAATAAGTGACTTTTTTAGCAAAACAATCAATTATTTTCTAAAAAAAATTTACAATTTATATACTTTTTAACCTTAAATACTCGTCTTGTCTAGCTCTGCATGAACTCTGTGTATGACATGACAATTAGGGTAGGTCGAAAATCTCATTTTCTTCTCCAACTTCAAAGTCATCCTACATCGCTGTTTTGCCTTTTTTTGTAAAGGGCGTTTGATGTTCTTTGCATGTTCACTTTGTAACCACTAGGTCGGTACTTCTGCAACGATGTAGGATGACCCCCGTTTTGCTAGATAAGACGCTTATTCCTCAGCTGGGATCGTTTAGGGCCCTTTGTAACTGCATTTAAACTGCATTTTGGAAGTTCAAACTCTGGGGCACCATAGAAGTCCACTATATGGAGAGAAATCCTGAAATGTTTTCCTCAAAAAACTACAATGACTGAAGAAAGAAAGACATGAACATCTTGGATGACAAGGAGGTAAGTAAATTATCTGTACATTTTTGTTCTGGAAGTGAGCTTCTCCTTTAACACCGAAAGTTTTATTAGTAACACATTCTGATGCAATTTCTTATGTTTTCCCTAAAAGTGTGTTATTTGATACTCAACAAATCAGACCTACAATCAGTCTTTTCTGTCAAGGTATTACTGCTGCACTGTGAATAGCAGACTTGTATTTAAGAGCTCTATGTGGAACTATGTGTACGGTAAGATTAAATTGTACATGGTTTGATCTAGATGAAATAAAATGTTTTTGTGTGGGGTGCTGTTTGCTTGTACCTGTCATGTCCGGACACCTTTTGGCTAAGTTAACTTTTCATCTTCTTCAGATGTTCATGCGAATCCTGTAACAGAGGAGTCAGTTTACTATCTTAAAATATGTTAATTTAGTGTCTATGTTGCTGTACTGTAGCTGTGCCACTGTGTTGCCACGGTAGACAAAAGTGTGAGAGAAAACGCTGCCTCTTTTGGAGACAAGCAAATGGAGCTTGAAATGAGAAGCGCGTTGTGCCGCATTAGCATGGCCCTCCGTATTACCCAGCACATGTTGCTTTGCCACGGTAACACGATTTACCAAACTACAGGGATCTCCTGCAAGTTCCATGCCCCTGATGAGAACCCTCTCCATTAGCATTCTCTTTGTACATTTTGAACACATCCTACACATTTGGATTCCTGTCATGTGAAGCAAACAACCTGCCCCTGAGAATTTTTTTAGGGTGATTGCCAAGCAAATTCTGGTTTGCTGTTGATTTCCCTCATACAGTGGGCCTTACTCAGCTGCTTTCGTCAGATAGCATAAATATTTCAAGTGTAGCACAAAAACAGTGTAAAAATAGCTGTGTTTTAAGTGCAGCCATCCGCAGGCCTGATAGGGATGTACTAAACATACTAGTGTAACTATTCTTGTATAGAGCAGCACAAAATAGTACATTAAGTGAAAACACAGAACTGGAGAAAGTATTTCATTTGCATCTTATCCACATGGGCCATCATGACATAGATTTAGTAATTACATTTTTATTTGCTTATTAAAGGATTAAAAATTTCCTGATATTTTCTCACCCCCACGTCATCTATGATGTTCATGTCTTTCTATCTTCATTCAAAAAGTAATTAAGGTTTTTGATAAAACATTCCAGGACTTTTTCTCCATATAGAGGACTTCAGTGGGAGCCAAACGATCCAAATCACACTTTAATGCAGCTTCAAAGGGCTCTACATGATCCCAGCCAAGGAATAAGGGTCTTGTCTAGCAAAACGATCGGTCATTTTCTAAAAAAAATACAAATTTATATGCTTTTTACCATAAATGCTCGTTTTGCATTAGCTTGAATTCACACATTACGTAATCAAGTTGGAAAGATCATGCATGACGTACGTAGAAGTACCAACCCAGTGTTTACAAAGCAAATGTGCAAAGAAAGTCAAACACCCTTTACAAAAAAAAAAGGTAAAACGATGGTGGATGATTTTGAAGTTGGAGGAGAAAAAGTTTTTTGCCGTACCCTTCCCTAGTTATTCAAACTAACCACACATGACCTTTCCAAAGTGATTACGTAATGTTTGAAGCCGTAGATGCATTTTACAGAGCTAGTACAAGATAAGCATTTGTGGTTAAAAAGTACATTTTTTATTTATTTATTTTTTTTTTAGAAAATGACCGATCGTTTTGCTAGATAAGACTCTTATTCCTTGGCTGGGATTGTGTAGAGCTCTTTGAAGCTGCATTGAAACTGCAATTTGGACCTTCAACCCGTTGATCCTCATTGAAGTCTAATCTATAGAGAAAAGTCTTAGAATGTTTTCCTTAAAAAGCTTAATTACTTTTTGATTGAAGAAAGAAAGACATTAACAACTTGGATGACAAACACATTCTCACTCCCAACTCGTCACATATTGATGCTTGGTCAGGACCCCTTGGCGTCACATTTTGACGCTCAGGGTACCCTTTAGTGTCACTTTTACACGTGAGAATCTAGTTGCTTGCATTATGCGTCGCATTTAATGGTTTGCATGCATTTGCAAAATCATTTTATATAAATTCATACTTTCATAGATATTTTGGATCACATAACCCCACCCCTAATAACCGCATTTGACAGCTTATGACAGCCACATTCTAACAGATTACTCCCTAGGTTCGATATGAAACTCTTACTAAAATAAAATAGCGATCATAATCATGCTGAGGCTGTGTAGTTTTAAAAGTGTTTAATATATGCGGACTCACGCATATGATCCGCTCAGTGCTATTGCGTCTCTGCACCGGAGCCTAAGTCCGGAGTAGCTGTGTGCATAACCGCGGTTTGCGTGACAAAATGTGAAACCAGACCTCATTTGCCCCATCGAAAGTTTATTTACACTGTCTGAATAGTTCCCTATCGCCTACAATTCTCCATACAGAAAATACCAACACTGTGAGCAAGTGACTGATCTCAGCTGCAGCTTCAACGTCTATTCATAGTGTAGGGGGCGGGATGCTACGGATTCTAGAGAGCATATGATTGGACAAAGTTTGATGAGAAGCTGAAGTGCAGGGTAATGTCATCAAAATCGTTGATTCATATTGGCGGAAATGAGAGACTGTAAGTTTTGAATGCTTATCTTGTAAATGCGAATTTTGTTGTTGTTTTGGAGCGTACTAGCTTATAAGTAACCTTAAGGCTAGCAGATTCATACTAAAAACCAAAAAACTTTCATTATGATTTCATGGGGACTTTAAACATTTTTCAGAAAGACTTTATATGTCATTTTACTTTCCAAATAAATGGAATAATAAGGAATATGGAATTATATGGAATTATATCTAAATTGAGTTATTCACATATTCTTATTCCATTTACATTACGTAATGTTTCTTTTGCACGCTGTGTACATTTTGGCCATTTTTTAGAAAACAAAAAGGGTTCTACTTAGAAGTCTATGGAACCCAAAAACTTTGAAGCTCAATATCTCAGAACTGCTCAGAATGCATATAGAATCTTATAATTCCAAGGCGACAAAATGTATCTTGATCTAAGAATGTTTAGATATTTTGGAAAACAAGACAAAAATATTAAGCCAATCATTTTCGAATTGAGTGAATGAATGATTTATAGACTCGAATGTCAATTCAAAGACAATTCGTTTGCATGTATCTTTAAACATTGCGGGCTAAAAACAAGTGATTTTAATTGAAATAAATCAGCAGCGAAATAGATCTCATTTCACTATATGTGTGCGCTGTCTGAGATGCATTTAGAGATGGTGTATGTAGAGCTTGGGAGTATTGAGTTATTGTTGCCGCTTTAAAAACTTTGTTACCATAAAGATGTTATTTAAAGCAAAAATAACTATATTGTGATGTAAGATACTGGTCATACACTCTTAAAAATAAAGGTGCTTCACAATGCCATAGAAGAACCTTTTTTGTTTAAATGGTTCAATAAAGAATCTTTAACATCTGAAGAACCTTTTTGTTTCACAAAAGGTTTTTTGTGGCGAAAGAAGGTTCTTCAGATTATAAAAAAGTAAGAAAGAGAAGGTACTTTGAAGAACCTTTGACTGAATGGTTCTTTGTGGATCCAAAAATGTTTTTCTGTGGCATTGCTGTGAAAAACCTTTTAAAGCACCTTTATTTTTAAGAGTGTACTAAGCTATATGATACAAACTTCAAATCTGTGGACTACAACTATTGTGTAAACCAACATACTAATATGCTTTCATGACATTAAACGGTTCCATCAGGTCAATCCCTCTCCTCTCCCGTCTTTTTGTATAATTTCCGACTTTCACGGTGTGATGAGAAAGCAGCCTCTTGATGTAAAGCTTTGAGGAGCTGAAACGCCTGCAAAAAAATTTATTCATCTTAACTTGCTAAAAGAACGTGTGAAAATGACACCCTGAAAAGCGAAGCTGCCTGCTTTTTATCGGCTCTGTTGGGCAACACTGGCAGATAAAACTCAAAAGGGAGTGTCTTTGTTAGAAAAGCGCAATCATGGCGTGATGAAGCTTGATGGGTAATCCCCAGTCATTTCTTGGCCTTGTTTTCTTCCTCTTCAGGTTGTTCCTTGGTTGTTTGAAGTGCTCCAAAGCGATGCTTTACTTTGTGCCATTAACTTGTGGTTTATGTGTGTTCATAATTGAAATTTTCAAGAACAAACAATATTCTGATTCATCGTCTTAAAATCGGAGGGAAAAGAAGACATTTTATGTTTCTTCACTCGAATGTTCCTCTCCTGCTTCAAAGAAATCTTAAAACGGCAAAACCTCCTGCATTACAATGGTTCAGTTTCTTCTGTAAGCATTGTATCTTTTACTTTAATATTATACTAATTTGATTAGCATTAATTAACAGTTTCATCCTGACGCCTGTGTGAACATCTGTTTTTTGTTCTGTGATACGGGTGAAGATGCCAGTACATGCAGTACTGCTTGGCAGCTAAGTTCACGTCTCTGTCCACTGAGATGTTTCTAAATTCCTCCTCATGTATAAATCAGAGTGTACAGCACACAAGCATCTCTAGTTCTGTTTGAAAAGACCAATTTAACCTTGTTTCTGTTTACTTAAGACATTCCTGTGCTTCCCCTGTTGCTACTTTGATATTCAGACCAAGGATAGTGGAAACACCTTTGCTACCATTTCTCAGCTGTGCTATGTGAATAATGCAGATGTGAAAGATTACAGCCAAAAGAAAAAAAATAGATAAGACAAAAAAGGGGGAATAGAATAAATGGTCAAAGGGAAGAAAAACTTTGGCTCAATTCACTATAGGCCTATGAAAAATTAAAAATAGTGTATTATGAACTTTTTCAGCATGTTGTATGGTAGGTCTGAGTCTACATGTGGCAAATTAATCATTGATCTTTATTGATTAATTATTGAATCTGTGAACAACTGTTACTTTTAACTTGTGTGTTGCATCAGTATGGTGCAGTATTGCTAAAATATGCTGAGCTTATATTATGTAGCACATAACCATACATATACATAATGCAAATTTAAACTTTTGGCTGAGGTTTTACGTAAAGTGACCACTGAATAGTTAATTATCATCTCATTGACTCATCTGATTGGTCTGTTGTTTTCAAACAGTTGATGCATCTCAATAGTTGAACTACTTTTAACTTGACACCTTAAAAATGCGGAGCTATGGCTTGTTTACAGCTAGCGCAGACAAAAGGCAAGAATACATCCTGTGTGAACGACCCATTAACCTGTATGTGGATTGGGATTCCAGCACCCACAGCTGAAATTCATCCAGTATAGATGGCTGTAGCTACAGTCGAGGTGACCTTGTCTTTGCTCTCTAACTCTAATTAAATTAAAAGGTAAGAATTGAAAAATGTCTCAGTGGAGTGAGTGCCCTAAATGGCTTGATTGTTGAAGTGGGCACACACAGCATGAGGTTAATTAGACACCGCTCAAACATATTTTAGAAAGCACAGGGAGGAATTCACATACAGGACATTCAATACCCTCATCTAGGTGAACTTTTAATTATGATCATCAGCAACCAGCACAGTTCCCCAGTTCATTTGACACTGGCTTTACAGTTTAGAGGTGCATGATTTGCTTGAGATACTCTGTGAGATATAAAGTAACAGTAAAAATAAAGTTATGACATAAATTAATAGCTGTGAGATATAAAGTTGTACTTTTGAAATAATATAGTTGCAATTGTGAGAAAGTACTAATTATGATAAATAAATGAGCAGCTGCGATGCTATTCGCTTGCAGGGAACAGTTTTTGTTATTTCCGTGGAAGCTTTGTGTTCTAAAATTTCGTTGGCTAATAAAATACTAAAAATACAATCAATATTCTCAGTGCAAATAATTCATTATGTCATCCTGGTATCACAGACTCGCTCTCGTTTCATACAAATGCAGATGCTGCCATTTTGCGACTATTGTTTTGTATACTATAACGGATTGTGAAATAACTAACAAACTGGTAAGAATTTAAAACAGTTTCATCTTAAATCAATATCTTTTATCGCCTTAATTATTCATGTAGTGAAATGCTGTGTAATAAGTAGTATGACTATACCATATCTACTTTAAATTTGCCACTTGCTAGCAACTGCTTTCTTTACAGAAGCTTTGCGTTCAAATCTTTTAACTTTTCAACATTTAGTGTCTAATTGTTTCGTTTTGTGGCAAGTAGCCGTGTAATAAGCTGGAAAATGTACATCCAGCCAGTCGCAAAATAAAGCCCTTCAGTCTTTTACAACAGCTGATAAGCCTGTCTTCTGTGATAACAACAGGCTGGATATACATTAGCAGAACCTGATTTTAGCAAGTACGACATGTTGTGTCAACATTGTGATTAACCAATCAGATTTGAAAAATCAGTTTTTAGTTTTTGTGAAGTTTAGGCTTACAATCAGTGTTTGGTGCTTGTACATTAGTGTCATTCATCTATTATTTCCTCTGATTTTAGGGATTACTCATGGGTAAGGTTAGGTTTAGGTGTAGGGATGTGGTCAAGATTACATTTTTGGATTAAATTGTTGTACCAGGTTCAACAAAATATGTTGACCCAGGAACACATCTAACTCAGCAAAATCAGGATGTGCATATACATTATCCCTTACTTAAGGTTATCATACCATCAAATATCATATTGGCCCATGCCTAATTGTAAGACATATAAGACATAAAGTCATAAAGATGGTATTAGTACTAAATTTGTTGTCAAGGCATACAATTTATATATATATATATGAAGAGTTAAGATACAAAACCAGCTAAAGGCCATCTCGGTCAAAAATGAGATAATGATAGTGAGTGAATGCTCCTGACACATATTATACGTCCATCAAATACTTTTTCTTCAAACTCGCTAAAATACCAGCCTCAACCCAATCAGAGGTACCAGTACTTACATAGAAACCTATATATCTGAACCTGATAAAAATGCATTTTTTAAAGAAAGACGTCAGATGGATTTAGCTGGTTTTGCATCTGAACTCTTCATATATATATATATATATATATAGGTTGCAATTGTGAGATATGAAGTGGTATTTCTTAGAAATGAATTATTTGTATTTAAATAAATTAAATGTATTTAAAGTTGCAATTTTGAAGAAAAAAAGCCATGCTGTGAGATATGTCTGTGAGACATAAAGTTGTAATTTGATATATTAACTCACAATTGTAAGACAAAGTCACAATTAAGAAAAATGTCAAAATTGTGAAATCTCAAGTCGTAATGATCAAAAACACACTTGTAATTGATATAAAGTCACAATTATAAAAAAAAACACTGTGAAATATAAAGACATAATTTGTTATAAGTCGCAACTTTGAAAAAAAAATTAAAACGAATAATAAGTTTATAATTGTGAGAAATTCACTGTATTTTGGTTCAAATTGATTCAGAAGGAGAAAAGAAAAAAACAATTAAATTCTATTTTACATTTTTACATTACTAATGTAATCAATATTCTCTTTATTAAAGCCAAGTATGAATCTTATCAAGTGTTTTTAAGCATTTTACATTTATTCCATTAAGTCCAGGCAGTAACAGTTTCAACAATGTATTTGTAAACTTATGTTCAGCTTCTTGTTAATAGTTCACTTTTAACTGTTTTTGAATTTTTCAGATTATCAGTCATCAAAGCTTGAAAATATTGGTCACAGACGTGGAGATTTAAATTTCACCAAGCTGATTACTCACTAAAAACTCCCACATATCATGTTTTCAGGCAATTTCTAGTCTAATTTTGATGTAACAAAGTGGTTATAACTAAGTATATGAGTTGTTTACTCAGGCATTGCCTCCTCTCATGTGACTTTCCCCCATTCATTCTCAGTAACCCCCTACCAAACTCACAGCACGCTTTAGGGGGTCTGTTAAAATTCAATGGGGAAGCGAGAGAGACCTGCTAGGGTCGCTGCTGGCCAGTATTTCTTTTCAGTTTTCAATATCAAGCAGCATAACACACTCTTTTTATGCTGGAAGCAAATGACTCTGGAAGCCTCACACATTCAAGTTACAAATGGCCACGCTTGTTCTTAGATTAAAAATAATGTAGATGAATTTGCAATGGAAAAAAGTCACACTGTGAAATCTAAAGCCACAATCGTGAGATATAAAGTCACATCTCCCATCCACCCTGACTAAAACAAAGAAAGTCTTGCTTGGTACCTCCTGCTCAGTGTTGTCAAAGCTCCTCGCTGTTTTATGCAGATATTACCATACCTTTGATCACCCCACCGCCACCTCCTCTTGAACGTAGATGCTTTTTTCCAATATCCTAGCCCTAGTCAGCAGTTAACAATGTTCGTTTAACAATTACTTTAGATGGAATTAGAAATAAGAGCGGCTTTGATATGCTAATGCCGGGTACTGCGGGCCCTCTGCTCTTGATTCTCTTGATGAATGAATGAGGATTGTAGCGCTGACAGAGGGGAGGAACTCCGAGCAGAAGTAAGCAGCGTTCAGTCGCAGCAAACAGATATCTGCTTCCCTGAAGACCATGAAAGAGTTCCTCCGACTCTTCCTCGTGCCTGCCCTCCTCTGCCCCTGGAGGTGTCGAGATTGTCTTGTCATATTTCTTTCCTTTCTTCCTCTTCCCATCCAGCAGCTTCTCCGGGTATGTAGAGTAATTATTTACCATTCATTAATTTCAAAGGAAATTATGTCTGCCATCGTCTCAATATTGTCACTGTCGGCGAGGCGGTTGTAGCGGGCCGAAGCAGAGACGCTGTAATTATGAATCCTCCCTGCGGTAGTGCTGAAGAGCAAGACTGATGGAGGATCATTACTCACAACACTGCTGGGGAGCCTGGATCACATCCGGTGAGAGATGGGCTTCAAATACCTGTGAGGGGCGCAATATTGAGTGGGAGCGCGGTGTAAATACGGAAAAGTGACAGTAAATCAAATCTCAGCCCTGTACGCTGTGTAGATCAGGTTAGCACCCTTTGTAATATTAGATTTTGCAGCAAACTGCGTTACACGACTCTCCTTTCCTTGAGTTTTAATTACTGTATGTTCATTAATTAGGCTCATTTGGCACCTCAATTATGCTTTTTAATGCACTGACCTAAATCTGAGGCTAAACACATTTCGCTGTCATTGCAAACAATAGCCCTGCTGATCTTTGAGTAATTATGAGGACAATGCTAATTAATCTCTCACGGTCAGTCGATCCTATAATGACTGAGAGACCTATATCCTTTTGACAAGTCATTCATTATAATTTATGTTCAGCCTAAAAGTCGTTAATAGAGAGTTTGGTTAAATGCGCATCCTCGTTATTGAAGGATAAAGGCCGCTTAACAAATGCTGCATATCTGGATTACCAGATGTACACTATAGGAAACCCAGTGCTGCAATTATGAGTAATGAAGTGAAATATAAAGACGCAAATTATGAGACATAAGGTTGCAGTTGTGAGATATTAGTTTCCCCAAAAATGTAATTGTTGTCATCATTTTCTCACCCTCGTGTCATTTTGGAAAACAAAAGAAGATATTTTGACAAACACACAGGTTTGGTTACAAATGTATGGATAAAAAGTCTTGAAATTTCTTCAAATATCTTCTTTTATGTTCCATATAGAAGAAAGATAGTAAACAGGGTAATTAATTAACTTTATTTTCTGTTTTCTTTTTTTTGTGTGTGGGGTGAATCATTTTTTTTAAGCCATTTTAACCTTAAGCTGCTAATGTGAGATTTTATTTTTATGCTATTATAATATTTTTAAAGGGGACATCGGATGTCCACTTTCCACAAATTGGTATCATTCTTTAGGGTCTTCATGAAATGTCTGCAACATACTTTGCTTAAAATTCCTTGATGGTTGTGTAAAACAACACCCTTTTTGCAAAAACACAGCTCATAAACAGCTCTGTTCACAGCGAGATATTTTGGTGCATGTCTCTTTAAATGATAATGAGCTACTGCTGACTCCACTCATCGCCTCCGTTTTTTCTGTATTTGGTGACGCATTACTATCAGAAACAAAACTAATCCACTGTGTCCTCAGTGGCTCTGATGTCGGGAGAAAATGAAGACTGTTATGTTCACTTTTACATCCAACAACAAAACACCTGCATTGTTTACGAGACGTTGTCGCTACAGCTGCTCGAGCGGAAAAAAAAAATGGCGGACAAAATACAACTGTCTGAGGGCGGAAATATGCTAATATGAGACAGTCTGTCAGCAGTTGTGGGTGGGGCCTGGCCAGTATGACATCATACTGCTCAGAAACTCAAAACAGCTTGAGAATTGGGACTAGGTGTCTTTGGGGTTTAAAAAAAAAGATTAAATAGATTTTTGGGGTTTTTACATCCAATAACCCATTTAAGTGTTTAATATTTAATATGTCCATTTAATAATTAGAATTCATTTTATTTTAGTTTAATTTCCACGAACAACATTTTTATAGTTTTAGTTTTCATTAACAAGTAATATCCCTGTTCAAATTAAGTTTGAATTAAAGTTATGCTTATGAGAAAAACAATGTTAAAATTACAATTTATTTTTCTGAGGCAGAAACAGGCTTTTACAGTCCAAAACTGAATGTCAAAAATATTGTTTTGTGGTTAATGGGCCAAAGATTTGACCAGTCACAACAGGAATATAAAGATGGTTTGTGGTTGCCTACTGGCTATATACTAAAATCACATAGCATATAAATAACCTCAGTGTTACCCTGTGGTGGCTGTGTGGGAGAGCGCATGGAAGAGTGACAGATTATAAGTTTCTTATAGTGTGGGAGATTCAGAGATAATAATAAAGACAGTAAATCTTGCAGAAGGCTTCAGCTTGTCTATAATTAAGTAGAGCTTTGTGCTCTCTGACTTCTCCCAGTTGTATCCCACAGCAGCACAATCACTTATGAAAAAATGTTTTCATTTTGACAGCAGCTTTTGAATTATTTGCCACTATGCATATAATGTTCTTGAAATGTTCATACTGAACACTGCATATGACGTGAGTTGGCCGTTTCTGTCAAAACTTTACTAGCCTTACATTGAAAGTCAATAGTGATGCAACAGCTTCAAAAGTATGGTTTTGAGAAGAATTTTTGAAAGTTGAAAAAACAAGAAATAAACAACAAAATAAAGAAATAAAAGAGCTATTGCAAGTTGTTGGCCTCTTGCACCTCTAGCATGGTTTATTATGTTCTTTCAATTTGTCTATTGATGAAGACATTGCTTAGAAAAGCCATTAACAAGGAATTGATTGGTGTTGCATGATAGTATATTAGGCTAAAACTTTGCAATTGTGTCAGCTGTGTTGTAAAATGAACTCAGCCATAGATTTTCAATTACCAAATTCCAGAGGGGACATTCGTTTGGTCTGAAAACAGACAGCTAGGAATGGACTGAATGCTTAGTAACACCAACACCATTGTGCAAAAGCATTTACCTGCAAAAACCTTAAAGGATTAGTTTACTTCCAGAATAAAGATTTCCTGATAATTTACTCACCCCTATGTCATCCAAAGATGTTCATGGCTTTCTTTCTTCAGTTGAAAAGAAATTAAGGTTTTTGAGAAAAACATTCCAGGATTTTTCTCCATAGTGGCAATGGCATTCAATTGGTTGAAGGTCCATATTGCAGTTTCAATGCAGCTTCAAAGGGTTCTACAAAATCCCAACTGAAAAATAAGGATCTTATCTAGCGAAACAATCTGTCATTTTCTAAAAAAAAAAAAAGAAACGTATTCTTTTTAACCACAAATGCTCATCTTGCACTAGCTCTGTGATGCACATGCACGTCTTCACGCATTGCGTAATCATGTTGGAAAAGTCATGCACAGTTAGTTCGTCATGTGTGTATTTTGGTTCAAAAAGGTGGGGTAGGGTGAAAAACTCCATCTCACTGTCTCCTCCACCTTCAAAATCGTCCAACATCATTGTTCTACCTTTCTTTGAAAGGGGAGTTTGACTTTCCACCTACATCACATGTGCGTATTTACATGATGTGTGGGGTTGAGCTGGTGCAAGATGAGCATTTGTAGCTAAACTTCACAAAACTGAACCACACACACAGAACCCTACTGTGAGCAGCATTTCCTGTTCCTGTTGTGCTTCCACACGTCAAGCCATTGCTGTGTTCGACATATAAGGTTGGTGGTCATTAAAAGGACGAGTCTTTGCAGACATCAGCAGTTCATCGATACAGAAGTCAGACACTCAGCACAGCAACAGTCGATACTGAATCAGTGGCTTGTTTGATTCCCCTGATGTTAAGCACAATGAGTCCTGTAATCTAATCGCTTTCTTTCTTTGTTAATTAACGCTTAGAGAGAGAGAGGATCTGATTTCACAGCAGCCTTTGCAACAAACTGAGGTATAGATTGTTGAAACAGAGTATTGCTCATAATAGCAGTTTTGGATGGACATTTTCAATAAAAAACATTTGCAGCCTTCCACTGGCATGACAGAAGTAAGTTGTTATATGGAATATTGTGAAAAATTATTAAAGGGGACATATCATGAAAGTCTGACTTTTTCAGTGTTTAAGTGCTATAATCGGGTCCCCGATACATCAACCAACCTAGAAAACATGAAAAAGGACAAACCAATAACTTTGTTTTGACAAGTCTTTCTCCACAAGCATGTGAAAAAATGAGCCGCTCAGATTTCACTTCTCCCGTGACACAGAAGGGGATCTTATTATAATATTATCTCCTCTTAATCTGCAAGTTTTCACCCATGGCACCGCCACTGTGTTTTTGCAAGCGACAACGGTGCACCAGTTCAAACGCCAAGGCAAAAGTTTGAGCAAAGCATGCTAACTGTTCTGTCAATGGAGTCCCAGCTTTAGAAAAGACAAGACTAATATAAATATGTGATTTCTTTTCCAGCTGTTTATCTTTACAGACATGTTTTTGTAAGTCATTTGTGTTTTCAAAATAAACTTGTGTGTAGTTGACAATTCAAGTGCAACAAGACATGAAAAAGAACTTAGTTTAGTACTCACATGCCGTGTGACAGCCGCTCTCTGTGTGTGAGCTTCAGATGTGTGTGTTTAGAAAACCCTATATAAGAAATTTTAACTAAAATGGCTTTAAAATGCATGATTTCTGCACTATAGACAAGATAGTCAAAACCAAACAGACATTTTTTGGCAGAGTATCTGAGGTATGAGCTGTAAAAGCACGGCCCTATTCTGGAATAGGGGGCGGGGAGCAGCACCTCATTTGCATTTAAAGAGACAAGCATGTAAACAGCGTGTTTCTGCTTCCACTCAAAATAGGCATTTTCAAAATTATATAATAAATGATCTGTGGGGTATTATGAGCTGACATTTCCTATACGTATCCTGGGGACACCTGAGACTTATGTTACATATTGTGAAAAGGAGCATAATAGGTCTCCTTTAATTCAAAATAACTGTTTACTATTTTAATAATTTTGACTATGTAAATTATTCCCGTGTGCAAACCTGTGAGAATTTTCAACATCATTAATCAGTTACATGAGCCTTCAGAAAATCATCTTTTAGAATTTTTATTAACATAATATTTCTTCTGTTAAAAAACATTGTGCTGTTTAAAGGGGTCATCGGATGCTAAGTTCACTTTTTCATGTTGTTTGAACATTAATGTGTGTTGGCAGTGTATGTACAAATCTACCCTATAATGATAAAAATCCATGCAGTGGTTTTTAATTAATCTGTAAAAATAATATTCCCTTTTTCAAATCGAGCCATTCTCAGATGCCTGTCGGTGTGCCGTCACACCGACAGAGGCCACTCCCACGATAGTTGATTGACATGAGCTCTTACCTTAGACCAGCTGTCACAGTCCAGTAACTTTCCATGTCTTGATGCCAGAGCAGGGATGTAAATTAGACAAGAATATCTCAGATTGAGCGATTGAGGTGTTGTGTTGCTGGATGTAATAATGAACATAGTGGTCGTCATTTACTCCCGACATCTGAGCCGCTGAAGATGCAGTAGATTACGTTTGTTTGTGAATGGAATGCGCCTCCCAATCTACATATATCCATCTATGTTCGCGCGAATCATTCATGATCCAGCTTCACTTACAGCAGAAGTGTGTATAAGCGTTTTTTTATGAATCTTTGCGATCGCCTTTCCTTATAACGTGGTAGTTAGGAAGTTTAGCGGCTGATTTTTGCAGAGCTGATTTTGGCAAGGTAAAAAGGGTGTTGTTTTACAAAACCATTGAGAATTTTTAATTAAAGTATGTTAGAGACTTTTCATTAAGACCCTAAAGAATCATATCAACTTGTGGAAAATGGGCATCCGATGACCCTTTAATATTTTTGTGGAAACATTTTTTTTTTCAAAAGAACAGTATTTATTTGAAATAGAAATATTTTGTTATGTAAAATATATGCTGTCATTTTTGATCAACATTTTTATTTTTAAATTTTTATATTTATTTAAATTCTACTGACCCCAAACTGTTGAACTGTAGTGAAAAAGTCTAAATCAAATGGAATGGAATGGAATAGTTCCTGACATATTTACTTTGCTAAAGCATTTTCCCCCAGAGTACTAAATAATATCTTCTTATGATGCTGATACATTTCAGAGCACAATGATACACAAAATTTTTTCTGTAAAGCATTCCTGCAGTTCAAATAATTAAACAGCACTAGCAAAGCCAAGGTCATGTGTTTGATTTTCAGAGAACCCTGAATGCATAAAATATCTTGAATTCAAAAGAAGTACTTTTGCATAAAAACACCTGCCAAATGTAATGTAAAAGCATTTTTTTAAAGACAAGATACTTAATTTGTATCCATTTTGTTTTTAAGTTACAAACTCACTCTCAAACTATGAAGTCAGATATAATGCATTTCCTGAGGAATGATCAAATGCTTGGAGTTTTTCTCCTTAGAAATGAATCTTGTTGGAATGCCAATGCCACAGCGTCACCATGGTAACAACGGACAATGAATCTAAATATTCACTTTCCAGCTTTAGCCCTATTGACACCTCCACAGATCCCTAATCCTGACTGATTGATTTGATTGCAGCAATCCAGATGCCAGCGTTATTTCTGGGCCCCTGATGTGTGCATTCAAGATGTCATAAAAGTGCTCTGAAATGTAATAAATATATCTGAAGACAAGAGAGTGCCATTACTCTGTCTGGCTTACAAAAGCAGTGAATATTACTGGGTGTAATGTTAATTACAGTTGAGGGTGGACTATAAAGCATTATGCTTAATCTAATCACACAGACCTCACACTGTCATTTTTCTTCATCAGCTGTGGCTTCTACAATGCTTTTCAATCTTCAGTGGTACATTTATTTAGTGCACCTGGTAATGTTAACATTTTATCAGCCAATCGTGTGTCTGGAACAGCCCAATGGACCACACTATACTTTGCTTTCTTGGGATTAAATTACATAAAACTAGTCTAAAATAATAAACAATTTTAAGCGTGCTTGATAAAAACAGAATCATGAGTTTGGGAAGGTATTTGACCAGAATTTGGCGTTAATCATACTTTAGCTTAATTTTTTAATAAATATTGGATGAGAACAAAATTCATAGTACAAAAATAAAACAACGGCAGTGTTACAGAATAAAACATTAAAAAGTGTAAATCACTAGTTTTTTTTAAGAAACACTGTCCAGCAGCGACACCAGCAGGTGAAGTTACAGAACGAGTCCACGTCTCTCTTGCCTCCCCTGAGCCCACTGAGTTTTAACAGACCCCCTAAAGCATGCAGTGAGTTTGGTGGGGGGTAATTGAGAATTAATGGGGCAAAGTCATGTTAGAGGAGGCAATGCCTCCATCGCGATATGATTGGATAGGACTGATTAAGTTTGGCTGTGATTGGTTCATGCGATAAATCCCGCCTCTTGTGTTCGTGCGGGTTCTGCGTTCACGAATCTAAATGTACTAGATGAGTGTAATAAATGTGTGTCTAAATGTACATTATAATGTCGTTAATGGGAAGACTAATTTGAAAAAAATAAGATATAACCACTTTGTTATGTCGAAATAAAAACAAGACCTGTAGGAGTTTTTAGTGAGTAATCAGTTCTGTGAAATTTAAAGTATATCTCCATGTCTGTGACTGATATTTAGCGAGCATGCATGACTGATGATCTAAAATATTCAAAAAAAGGTAAAACTATTAAAAAGAATAGCTAAACATAAGGTCACAAATAACACATTGTTACTGCCTTGAGTTATTATTTTTAAATAAATGTAAAATGCTTAAAAATGCCAACCTGATGAGATTCATACTTGGCTGTAATAAATAGATCACTGATTACATTGTTCATGTTTATTAATTCACACAATCTAATTAATTTATATTTAGCCTTTTTATGTTTAATTGTTTTTGCTTTGGCATATGCACATATTTACCATTATACCAGTCAGTTTTTTCACTCTTAAGGTGTGCTGACCCCACCTGCTACTTATGCTTTGCACGTTTAAGAAAAGATGCTGTGCATTCTAATTAGCAAAAATGTAAATGATCACTGTCAGATGCTCTGTCTTGGCTTTTCCACAGATATACTTTTTCTAATACGAGTCCATTAATTCAGTCACAGTGTATGCTTTAAGATCAACACAGCCTCACTCTCTCTCCATGAGAGCCAATCAAGCAAAAAGGAGAATATAAAGTGGCTTTTAATAAATTCTACACCCCATAAATATTCATCCCTCTCCTGATCTGGGAAAATCTATTATTTCTTAAGTGACAACAATCTCTGATGGGGAAGCCTCATAGGCTGTCATTTATATGCTACCTCTATCACCACCCGGGAGGAATTAGGGCCTAATTACTTTCACAAGGAGTATTGGGGAAAGCAGCTATGCACTTAGTGTGATTTGTTGATTATGTGACTTGTGAATATATGTGTGCACTTGCTTCCATCAAAGTAAATATTTAACCAGGAGAAAATGAAAAATCATTCTTGTATGGCAGAGCGAATAATTTACAATTTTTCTCAGCAGCCACCGGTCGCATCAACAGTTTCAGCGGCCAGATTGAGTATTTGGGAAAATATGACCCTCTTGGAAGGTTTAAAGGTGATGCCATCAGTATAATGTGAGTGATTCGGTGGAAAGATGCACCTCTTCATAAAGTCATATTTGCCAAGTGGGCTCCAGAGCATTATAAAGAGAAATATGCATAATTTACAGCCATGACAAATAAACACCTCACAAATTTTGAAAAAGATGGACATGTTTTGCTTGATGCTCCTGGGGAACCGCAAATTGCTTTCATTATTTTCCCTCAGTTCTAATGAATGTGGGTGGTGGGCATGGAATGTCCAGTATTGGATTTTAATATTCATTGCCGTGCGTTAGTTCGTCATCATTCCGTCTTCACAGGTGGTTCACACTTAGTATGCATATTTATAATAGATACAATACCCTTACCCTGTAATACATATAAAGCTCTTTATCCAGCTGTGTGTTTTGTGATGTGACGTCTTAAGGTTATTTCAGTCGCTCTGTGACGTGTTTCACACTTAAAGTGAGCGGCACATTGTTTACCACAAGTTAACAAATGATAGTGTTTACAGACACTTTTAGACATAATACTGTCACTTACTTTGTCTGTGTTTGCTCTGCTAAATGGGTCCAAAGAAAAGCCAAAGCAGGATCGACCGTTTACTGTCTGCAAGCAACACGCAGTAGTCTTCGTTTGTAAATTATTCATTCTTTTGAACGAATCGGTTCAATTACCCGAATGATTCAGTGAATCACTCGATTCGTTTCGTTGATTTAACGATTCAATCATTCAGTCATAACTTCCTGAATGAATTGCCCTGCGTCCCAGTGTTCATACTATCCATCAGTATGTGAGATTACAATAAGTTTGTCAAAAAGAATATGTCAAAAGTCCCCAGATGGTCTACTATTTCCGATCGATTTTTGAAGTGTGGATCCGTGCACACTCTAATGGCCAATATTGCCCACAATCCATTACGCTTTGGCAAAGGATTCGGTTCAGAACTACAAACACGAATAAAAAGCGTTAAAAAAACTACAAACATGGCGGACGTGCGCGACGGGCGGTTAAGTAGAGATGTTTAGAAAAAGAGGTTTGAGTTATTAATAAGCAACCCACCGGCAGACGAGCCAGCAGCAGATTTTTTTTTTTAATGTTTTTTTAATAGGCCTATGTTCTATATTCATATATTATGTAACACATTCTACATTAAAATACATTTAGAATTAACAATGACTGCGGTACAAAGAGTTAAAACAAACAAACAAAAAAAACATAAAGTTACCTAATGCAGAGAATAGGCTTGCTGCCATAGTCGGTGTTCTGCAACACCGGTTACGTCTCTTGCCCACCGCGGCACCGACCACCACCAACCCTGGTGAAAAAACCAGCATATGCTGGTAGGTATGTTTTGACCAGCAAAAACCAGCAAAGGACCAGCTTAAACCAGCTAAGGACCAGCATAAACCAGCAAAGGACCAGCTTAAACCAGCATCAAAACCTACCTAACCAGCATTCCAGTATCAAAACATACCTACCAGCATATGCTGGAAATAAAATGTTATTTAGTTCAGTGGAGAACAGACACTACAAATAAAACTGAACGAGCTGACCGACAAGAAGAGTGAGGTCAGGCGAGACACACAAGACGATCATGGAAGTTTGGCAATGTTTTTATTTTGAAAAGCCTGTTGACTTTTGCCGTTCATCTATGGAGGTTTTCCAAGTTTTTTGAACATTCGTTTCTTATTTATTTAGTTGTACAGTGTTTGCTGATTTTTACTTTGTGTAATTTCTTTCTTATTCGTTTTGCTAAAAAACGTTCTACGTTTCTTATAGCTATTTATTTGGTTCCACGGTGTTTACCGATTTTCAGTTTTATATACTAGGCTATTTAAAATGTATGTAGGCCTAGCCTAAGTTATTTGTTATTTTATATTAAGCATATAGCATGGCGTAAGCTATTTTTATTCGTTTTGTTAATAAAAGTTCTATAACTAATTTATAGGCTAAGTGAGTTTAACGTTGTATTTTGTTGTTGCTTGAATGGGATTCAAGCAATTGACGTCGAATTGACTCTATGCACGATCACTTCCGCGTTTGGTCTCAGTCCGCTCAGTTACATCCGGTGCAGCACCGGAAGCCGTTTTCGCTATTGGTTATAACTGTGTGAAACTGGAGCAGGAGAGGATGACATACTACACTTACATGAGCTTCCCTGCATAACTGTAAATGACGTTAATCGTATCGTGAGGCAGTCAGCTCAACAGAAAGAAAGAGAAGGGCTTAAAATGATATATTTAGAGTTACATCGACAATTTTGAGGGTGAGTATTTTCATACTATAATGTTATACGAATATCGATTCTAGCCATCTTCGTTTCTCACAGTTTATGTCTTTGCATGTATGTATTTATTTATTTATTTATATATCTATCTAGTTACATTTTATGCACATTGTTTGCATCTTATGTAATTTTTTTTATATTAAAATATATTTGATATTTTATTTTTTATATAAATATATTTACTTTACGAACGTTACTAACTATAAGTAATATCTCAGTTTGTAAGGATCAGGTGACAAGAGAGATCTGCGTGAGGGCGACATGTTTCAGGTCGATGAGGAAGTCAGAGAAGCCGCATAGTTTGGGAGTAGGAGGACACAATCAAGACTTTAGCTAAGCAAAGTTAACGTTTTAAATAGAGATGCACCGATCGACCTGTGTTGTGCCAGATGTTGCTTGTGCAGCCTGCGCTGCCACAGCAGAACTGTTTTGTGTCTCCGAGCAACACAGCGTTTCGTTACTGAATAAATCCACGTTTTTAACGAATCAAATGAGTCAGTGATTCAGTAATCCATTCATAAAGACAGTTGCTTGCCTCGTTTCTGAATTAATCAGCTGTTTGAACGAATCTGTTGAACTTACTTATTCAGACAGCCTTTTGCTGCCACCTACTGGTTTGGTTTCACTTTATTTTCATTTCATTGCCTACAGGTGTAGAAAACACACACACCAAAAAAAAATAAAAAAAAAATAAATAAAATAAAATAAAATAAATAAATAAATAAAGATAATAATAATAATAAAAAAACGAACACAAATAATCATTTAATATTGTATTTACACAACATCACCGTACATGAAATGTTTCACACTGTATCAAAGTTATTTATATTTACATTTCTGCATTATAAATGTTTAGTTATATTTATATGTTTACATTACTGCATTGTGTCTGTTCAATGTTATATATATTTACATGTTTACAGTATTGTATTGAAACTATTTATTATATTTAAAAGTTTACATTCCTGCAGTGCAGGCAACATTGTATAAAATTTACGTTTTTATTATTTATTACGAAAATAAATCTAAAATCATCAACCTTCAACAAATGTTCTCTTGTCTTTAATCCTTTGCCCAAGCTTTCACTAATGGGCCATTCTGGTAATTACTATAATGTATAACTATATAATACTATACTGTAATACTTAAATTATAAATCGCTGTCAGATTAATCTTATGAAAGAGTTTTGCCGCTAGTATACTTCGCTATAGAATGCGCTATGCGGAAGTAAATGGGCTGGCCGAGATTCTACCGGAAATACGTCAGCAGCGTTCGTGCGTAGAGTCTATTGCTGCTAATTTAAAAGTGAAAGTAAAATGTGCAGTGCGCATTAACAAGCTAGTTAAAAACGAAGGAAGGTGAGTGAAAAGAGGGAAACTGAAGATCTGTGCCATTGAAGTTCGGAGCCAGTTTCTTACTTTCCTTATAACTGAGAAACTTGTTTTTGATGTAGCCAAACAGTTAACTTGCAAAAGCGGGAAAATAAGGAAAAGAGAGCCCTCTCTATCAAGACAAGTTGAGAATCATGAGTCGCGACTCGCGAGGATATGGGGCTTAAATTGAAATTAATTTAACCAAAACGTACTTATTCTATCCACTAAAATAATAAGATAATATAAATAAAATGAAAAAATATGAATTCTTCAATTTATCATAGCTCAGACAAAATCATGATTGGCTCTCGTCTTACGTTTTCATATATTTATGATAGGAAATAATAAAAAATAACAATAATTTTGACCTATACAACATATTTTTGTCTATTGCTACAAATATACCTGTGCTACTTATGACTGGTTTTGTGGTTCAGGGTCACACATGGGATATTTATATCGAAATTACCTGTTAATAAAATATGTTCCCGAAATCTCTCTCTCAAGCAGGTTAAACCAATTTTACTTATTTACCTTTATCCCTTGAATATAGAACTTTTTTCTAAAGCAAGGCTTAAAAAGGTTAAGTAATAATTAATATAATTGCTATTCAGATAGAGTTAATATTGGAGTAGCCTAATTCCATTAGCAAAAGCAATTAGCAATCGTTTTTTCCACTAACACTCATGTGTACACTGGCAAAACTGTTCTCTGTGTTAATTCTTTTTCGAAACATTCCATTCAAAAGTAAAGTTTGTAATTGAATGAGGGATTAAAATGTTCATCAGGCTGTATTGTTTGACTCTCGAAGCTGGAAGGTAGAGAAGAAAGAACGCTAACAAGGATATTCTAATAAATGGAATGCATACGTCACTAATGGAGCTTAGTGTGAATAGAATAATCATGGTGTGTGAATACTCCTCATTACAAAGCTTACCAGCTCATTATCAGCAAAGTGACTTTCATAACCTCAAAGGTGCAAATACACTAAACATTTACATCTAGAGATTAAACATTAAATGTCTGATTTGTATCTATTGTCATGATTTGCCGCTGGAGTGTTTGTTTTGTTTACGAGACAGAGAGAAACTTCATCTTGTAACGGTTGAGGACTAGACATGACTATTTGTGGAGCTCCGCTGAGGTCCACGCCCTTGGGTGGATGCTCATTTGGGGTCTTGACAAGATGGCAGCTCAACTGCTGTGAGCTGCCGGGAAAAGCTGGTCTTTATTCTAAAATCCACTGCTGTTTTGGAAAGTTCAGTCTGGGAGAAAGTCCCAGTGGACGTGATTGTTATTAAGCTCAGTGCCTGAGGAGAGGGGGTTCGGGTATAAGAGAAAGATGGGGCACTGGGATAGAGGTGCCTAGAATACTACGCTCCTGTACCATATTCAAACTGGATAAAAAAATACACAGATGATAAAAGTAAACAAAAAGCAAGTAAAGTTTACTCTCAAAGGAAAATTTGAGTTATTATGTATTCACTATTTTGTTATTTGAAACTTTTGTGCAGTTATATTTTGTGGTGTTTGCCTTTTGTGTTCTGATTGATTTGGATATTTTTCACCTATAATGTATAGCTGAATGTTATATAATAAATGTTGTGTCTGTCTTACTTAGTACATTACAAAAATATTTTAAATAAGGATTCATATGGAAGCCCATTTCAGCCATGTAAGAAAAAAAATAATGCCTTAAAAAGTCGAAATTATGACAAACTTAAGTCAGAATTATGATTATGACTTACTAAATTGAAATTATGACTTTAAAAGTCATAATTACAAGACCAAAAGTAGAAATTATGATTTCGGTCATAATTATGAGATAAAAAGTAAACATTACAATTATGACTTAGTAAGTCGAAATTATGACTTATATCATAACTATGAGATAAAAAGTTAAAATTATGACTTTAAAGTCGTAATTACAAGATAAAAAGTCAAAATTATTACATAAGTAATAATTACAAGCTAAAGTCAAAATTATGACTTTAAAAGTAGACATTATGAGATAACAAGTGTAAGTTATGACCTATAAAGTTGAAATTATGACTTATAAAGTCGAAATTATGAGTGTGATGCTATGGCAGGGGTGTCAAACTCAGTTCCTGCCGAGTTTTATTCCTTCCTTGCTCCAACACACAGTATGTAGTTTTCAATTAAGCCTGAAGGACTTGATTAGTTGGATCAGGTGTGTTTAATTAGGGTTGCAACTAAGCTCTGCAGGGCTGCAGCCCTCCAGGACCGGAGTTTGACACCCCTATGCTATGGCATAGATTTTTAAAAACAAACCAGTGATTTTCAGAAACAATACCAAGATTAATATATAGATCACAATAAATCGGATAAAACAGTATTTTTACCCATCCCCAGTAATGATAATAGTTAGGAAATTATAACTTTAAAAGTCATAATTACGAAATAAAAGGGGTTTGTAATTGTCAGGGTTTGGACATTGTTTTCCATGTTTTTGCCCCAGCCTTAGTTCCTGGTTTTCCATATTTGGTTTGGTTCCTGTTCTCGTTTAGTTTATTAGATTTCTTGCACCTGTCTCTTGCTAATTATCCTTATTAGTCCCTCGTTTGGTTTAGTACTTATAGCCCTGTCTTTCCATTGTTTCTTTGTCTTGTCTCTGTTATTGTAAGAGGTTGTTTTCGTCTTGTTTTGCTATCTGGATTTAAATATTCTGTTTGTTTGGACATTCTGCCTCCTTCGAGTTCCTCACTGTAAAAGCTCGTGACAGTAATTACAAGATAAAAAGTAAAAATGCAAAAAAAAAAAAAAAAAACATAAAAATTGTTACTATAAAAGTCGTAGTTACGAGATTAAAAAGTCAAAATTATGACTTATAAAGTAGAAATTATGAGATAAAACGTCAAAATGATGTCTTATAAAGAAATAATGAGAAAACCAAACCAGTCATTTTCAGAAACTATACCAAGATCGCAATGAAAGACACAATAAATCAGATATCCCCATCCCCAATAATATTAATAATAATTTTGTTTTGCTTTATTCGTTTAAAATCACACAAGTTACTATGTATTTTTACGTATGATCTTAAAGAGCATATACGTCAGTGTAGGGATGTATGATTTAGTGTATATATCCCTGCTTGCTTGCTTGCTTGCATTTAATATCTTCTCCCTGTGTGCTCATCCATCATCCGTCACCTCTACTCTCCCGCAGTGCTGGGTCACATGACTCCTGCACTTTTATTGACATATCATTAAAGAATTAATTCCACCGAGAAGACCGTGTACTCCTCAATTTGAGATGTGTTAAGTTTGACATGGGTGTAATTGGACAGCAATTAATGAATTGCATAAATGAATCTTGTCAAGGTGCCATCACCTTCATCAAGGCTATAAAATATGGTATCCTTCCTTTAGAAGAGAGCTGGTGCTTATTCACAGGATTTTAGGCTGAAATAGTAACAAGCTCACAAGCTTATATGTAACATCTCCTGTCTTTTATTATCTGTTATTGCAGTTCCAGTTCTCTAAACTGATAAACCAGATGGACGCTTCAAGCAAGAGTATATAGGCAAGAAGTGGTCTTCAATTACTAGAACGTATGTGAAACACATTTTTTATACTTCACAATGTACAGAGTAGCAGGCAAGGCTCTCATTAGACTAGCCGTATTAAGTTTAACACAGATGGCACGCAGCATGTTGTGGTTCCCCACTGTGGGTCAATAAAGGAGGCAAGGTGGTGTTACGAACAGCAGTCGTTTGACATATATAACTGACGCATTGAAAGGGGAGGATGTGTGCGCATGTAGGAGGTTGTCCGTCAGTGCTAATGAAAGTTAAACCTGTGTTTAACACAGACTTTTTACGCTTGGGTGGTGAAGCTTTAGCTCAAACAGTGTGGTGGAGGCAGTATCTTGCCAGCTTGTAATAAACCCAATGGATACTGGCAAAGACAGGTACACAGTACTCTCAGACTGACAGTCATATGTCAGGACGCATGATGTCAGGCTTGTTTTATTGAATGTTCGGTTAAGGTGCTATAATTGAAACTTGTAATATTCACATATTAGAGGCATTAGAAGGGATCAAGAAGCCTTTGGTAGAATTCTTGTGTAGATGAAATTTAATTTCAAAAAGGGTGGAAAAAATGAGTAATGAGTATTTCTGGAAGCACATTACTGTTCAAAAGTTTTCAACTGTTTGATAACAATAGGACATGTTTCCTGAGCACCGAATCAGCATATTAGAATGATTTCTGAAGGATAATTTGACACAGAAGACTGGAATAATGATTGCTGAAAATTCAGCCATCACAGGAATACATTACTTTTCAAAATATATTAAGGGGGATGCAAAATTCCGTTTTGCATGATGTTTGTATAGTAGTGTGTGGACACAACCACCCTACAATGAATAAAATCCATTCACTCCTTTTTTTTTATCCCTAAAAAACCTAAACAGACTCAATTATCAAGCCCTTTTGTTTTCTGAGCAGTATGACATCATACTGTATTAGCATATTTCCACCCCCAGCCAACTGTACGCTATCCTCAGTTTTCTCTGCACTCAAGCAGATGTAGCGACAACAATGTCTCGTAAGCAGTGCAGGTGTTCTGTAGTCGGATGTAAAAGTGAATATGAGTCTTCATTTTCTCTCCCGACATCAGAGCCACTGAGGATGCAGTGGATTATTTTTGTTTTTGATAGTAACACACCCCTCAATACACAAAAAAATGGAGTGGTGGAGTGAGCAGCAGCTCATTTTCATTTAAAGAGATATGCACCGAAACGGGTTACTGTGAACAAAGCTGTTTTTGACAAGGTAAAAAGGGTGTTGTTTTACACAATCATTGAGGAATTTTAACCAAATTATGTTAAAGACATTTCATGAAGACCCTAAAAGAATAATACCAACTTGTGGAAAAAGGGCATCCGATGTCCACTTTAAAATAGAAAACAGTTATTTTAAATTGAAATAATATTTCATAATATTATATTTTTATTGTGTTTTTGATCAAATAAATGCAGTTTTGGTGAGCATAAGAGGCTTGTTTCAAAAACATTACAACATTATAGCTGCAAGCAGCAATTACCGGGTTCAAGCGTTTTTAAGAACTTTGAACAAAATTTATTCAGCGTAGTGAAGCTTCTCTTCCACTGACATCCATTCAAAGAAAATGGCCTCTGGTCTCCTTTCCCACGTACTGCCAGTCCAGAAGCGTTAGCTTTAGCCATTACGCTTTTTCAGCTAATGGCTGCAGGCTTGCCATCTAGTGGCTTTGGTATGTATTGTGACTGTTCAGAATTCAACTATCCAGGTAGTGTCGCTATAGGTTAATACTCTATCATGTTGGAAATACACCATCCCAACCCTAAACCTAACCGATAGTGTTAACAAATGCAAAAGTGATATAAAACGCATTTGTTGATGCAGCTGTGCTATTTTAACTTTCTTATGCAGATTTGAGCTGTTTTGTCAAACCGTAGTTTCACAGGGTTCATACCGGAGCTTTTCATTACTCAAGTGCAACATGTTATCGCGTGAGCTACTGAGAAAAGCTACTGAATTAGAAAACTCATGCATATGAAGCTTCGTATGTGACGACAACATTCAGAAGTATCAGTTTTCAAATTGCGTAAAATGTCAAAATTGTTTTGAAGTTATAATCATCAGCAAGTTATAATCATCTGTTATGATGCTATAATCAGTTATGTACATGCAGTACATGCAGTTATGATGCTATAATCATCTGCAAGTAATTGTGTGAAAATTAGGCTGTATTAATCAAAACTCAGTGTGTAAATCATACTTTGTATGAAAGGGAATAAAGGCTGTTGGAGTTTAACTGCCTCTAGTGTTCATTTCAACTGGAAACTGCAGTGATTTGTACATAGTTTTATATATAGTATTCAGTTTTGCAGAAATGTATTTGTGACCCTGGACCACAAAACCAGTCATAGGTGTCAATTTTTCAAAGTTGAGTTTTATACGTCATCTGAAAGCTGAATAAATAGGCTTTCCTTTGATGTATGGTGTGTTAGGATAAAAGAATATTTGGCTGAGTAATATTTGTCCCATACAAGGTATTTTTGGCTATTGCTACAAATATACCCCAGCCACTTAAGACTGGTTTCGTGGTCCAGGGTCACATTTAGAGACACGTATTTCCAGTGAGCCTATGTTGTAACCTCAGGACATGGTTATCAAAATAAACTCCAAGTTTAGTCTGAACACGATAAAGCATTGAGGAGATAGCTTCATGTTTACTTTGGCAAGCTCTTCGTCAAATATATTCCTAGGACAAGTTTGAAAAAGTAGCTTTTATACATAATGTCAAATATTTAAACTATTTGATTGATAGCAGAGGTTCTAGAGGCAAAGTTCTTCAGAATGAGGAGATCTAACATATGATATGAATATTGTGTGGATGTGTGAAATACAAGGTGTAAAACTCAAAAATGCCACCTAGCGGCTGTTTTCTTTTAAATTTCTCAAAGACCTCTAAAGCCATGAGTCAAATAGGCCCATCGAGTTCCATTCAGATCAGCCTTTGTTAACCTCATCTAATAGGTGCTGAAAGTTGATTGGCTGATGGTGGCCATGTTTTTCAAGATATGCCAATGCCATCATAGATAAGGATGGCACCTTGGACAAAGACACTGCATGCCAAATCTCAAGTCAGTCGGACTAATGGGTGCGCAGTTACAGTACAGCCATTTTCATGTTTTATTCCTGTTATAGCATCACAAGTGGTCACAGTCCCCATTTTTTGAAATCTGACCAAAGATCGAGCTCATTCATGCGTGTTCTGAGTGAAAATGTCTCATTCCATTCAAGAATTACAACCATTTTAGTGAAAGTGGCCCTGGCTACTTTGAACATTTTGGCATCGTGTCGTGAGCATGAATCACCAATCAAAATTCTTCTGACAACTTTTTGTCATGAGGGTCTCTAGATGATGTATTCATCATAGAGTTCAAAAAAGTAGATTTTTTAGAAAATCAGAAATGGCGGGAAAATTTTAATGTCGGAAATGAAATCGGAGATAGCCATTTTATTTGTATTGGGCCAAGGATTCCAATGATATAGTACACTTGAGTCTACAACAAACTGTCTAGAGGCCAGTTTTACTAAACAGGGCAAATTAGCGCAAGAGTGCAATTCCAAAACAGCTCAGATGGGCGTGGATATTTCTGTGCGTGATTTACTAACAATGTGCATAAAGAAAACAGATGCAACATCTCATTTACATATCGACCAACACAATATACCAAGCGCAGCGCAAATAATTTGACAAGCACAAAATAAAACAGGTTTTGTGATTCATTTGAATACTCCCCTCCTATAAATTTTGTGTTTGATAGGGAAACAAACTAAGGCACAAGCTAACACAGGACCAACCGAGTAACAAAATAGACAATGCACTTGGAAACAGAAACTTAAATACACTTGATAATTAATAACAGGTGGAGGAGTAATCAATTAACTAAACAAGAACGGGAAAATGACCAAATAAGGAAACAGTAACTAAGGCCGGCGGGAAAACACGGAAAACAAAGTCCAAAGTCCAAACCCTGACATAAATATTATGACCCCAGATTTTTCCCAGGTAGTGTAAATATATATTTTCTCAATTTCATGTTTGACTGAATCATATAATATTCTGTTTAGCCATATAAACAAACTATGTTTATATTTACTAGTGTTTAGTAAAGAGAATCTTTATCTATGAATAAGACACTCATATATCCTGATTAAACATTCAATATTTGATTTAAGCATGTTATGTGTTTCTAAAAAGCCGAAGGGTTAGGATATAAAGAGTTCAGATGCAAAACCAGCTAAAAGCCATCTCGGTCAAAAATGAGATAATGATACTGAGTGAATGCTCCTGACAGATATTATACGTCCATCAAATACTTTTACTTCAAACTCGCTAAATTCCACCCTAAGCTCAATCACATGTAGCAGTTCTTACATAGAAACCTATACAAAGTAGCCAACAAGAAATGCTAATTTTAAAGAAATACATCAGAAGGGTTTTGCGGCTTTTGCATCTGAACTCATATATTCTCTATGCTAAAAACTGGCAAATAAACATGCACATCATGCTTTTGCATATACATAAACAAACATAAACAAATGCATGAATTGGTTTAAAACAAGCTTACAGTGGTGTCATTTTAGGATATCTTGCTGCATTGCTGTATTTTTATTAGATTCAGGCATATTCATGCCTTTCTGCTTGTATGCACTATAGCTACGTATATAACGTCTCGGTTACGTATGGTAACCCTCGTTCCCTGATGGAGGGAACGGAGACGTTGTGTCGAGTAGTGTACGACACTAGGGGTCGCTCTTGAGAGCCCAAACACCTCTGACAGTATAGAAAACAGGCCAATGAAATTGGGTGTGCAGATTTCACAGCTGGCCACGCCCCGGCCATCCGGGTACAAGTAGGGCAGCCTGTGCATCTGCTCACTCGTTCTGATCTGAGGAGCCGAGCGTCTCAACTCACTCAGAGGCGGTCCAGAGTTGTGGCATGGGAGACACAACGTCTCCGTTCCCTCCATCAGGGAACGAGGGTTACCATACGTAACCGAGACGTTCCCTATCTGTCGTACACTCCGAGTTGTGTCGAGTAGTGTACGACACTAGGGGTCCCCGTCAAATCACGCCACAAGTCTGGCCGCGTCACGAGTGACCGGGCGCAGATAGTAACAGGCCAGCGTGTTAACATAAGTGCGACTCACCTCTTCGTGACCTTCCAACGTCCAAGAACTGACCTGTTACAGCAGTGTCCTGCAGCCGGGCCTGCCTCAGTGGAGCGGCTGAGTGTCTTGGCGGACGTTGGGGAAGTGACTATTTCCCGAAGGAAAAAAGGCACTACGGAGCTCACAACCTGCCCAGAGGGGGGGTATAAAGTGAATATCATTAGATATGGGACCTGATGTGGGTCTCACGCTAGGGGAGACTACCAAATTCAGATCCTAGAGACAAACCTGTCATTAGGGGAAACACCGCACCATAGAGAGTTATAGGTGGAATTACACATATGGGGCCACATAAGGAGCCACTACATACGGGGCACAAATCCGACCAAGAGTTAGTAAAGTAACCATACCTTGTGTTGGGATTTTGCAGCGAGTTCCTCCGCCGAACTCCGCCACGTCCAGAAGTGCCAAGTGATGGAGAAGGTGTCCAGGGTTCGCGTCAGGAAACCTACTGAACTTAGAAGCGTAATCACCATTTTAGGGGAAGCGCTTAAGCAAGCTCTACACCCGACCAGAGCTTGTGACTGAAACTCTAGCTGACACTGGTTCCATGCGCAAACTGGCAAGTAATAGGTGTAGCCCAACCTGTAGCTCTTGAAGATGTCTGTTAATGAGGCTACAAGGAAAGCCCCCCGGCCTGGTAGGCCGTACAGATCGCATCCACCTTTTTTTTTTTGTGGGAGATCCTGGTTTGGAGACAGCCTTCCCCTTCGCTGTGCTCCATAACAGACAAGAGCTGACCAGGACGTCTGAAGTGCTGAGAACGTTCCAGGTAATGCGTGGGACACGGACCGGGCATGATAGGATCAGGTTGGGGTATTCCCTTGGTAAGGAATAGCTTGCAGGGTTACCACCTGCTCAGAGGGAGTGGTGGTTACCACGGGCATGTATCCAGGCCGGGTTCCCAGGACAACGTGAGAGTTCACCGGCCCGAATTCCAGGCACGAACGTTGATGGAGAGGGCTTGAAGGTTTCCCGCTCTTAACAGGGGTGAGCACTACCGGGGGGGGGCCGTCTCACAGAGAGGGCACCGAATCACCCAGCTGAGGGCTCAACGGGTCTTACTGTAGGCCCGAGGACCACAGATAGACCAAGAGGGGATGTGGTGTTACCAAGCGTGCCCCACCGATCTGCCTTCTACCAAGTCATGGTGGCTGTACACGGACCCTGATATAGAAGCAGAAAGGTGCCTATTCAGGCCTCCTTGGAGGAGGGATAGCACAGATTTGATGCCGCAACTCCGTGGGTTCTACCCTTAGGAAGAACCTCTGCGCCAACCCCGGGGCATGCCACCGTCTGGCTCAATCCCGTATAGGGTGCTTCCCACTGTGGGTGGAAGGTTTCTGGAGGCTTTCTGGTCGCATTTAGGGACCAAAGAAGAAGCTCCAGAAATCTGGGCGCAGGTGCCAGATTGTGCCCCTCCCCTGAGGAAGGAGGTTCCTTCTCAGGGGGGTGTGTCAGGAAGGCAACGATGGTAGGAGCACGCGCTCCGAAAACCAAGTTCCGTTGGGCCACACCGAGCTACCAAGAGAATCCATTTCGAAACCTTCCTGACATTGCACCGTGTCTGTGCAACAAGGCTTACTGGGGAGTAAGCCGTACGGTCTGCTGAGTATTAACGGACCTGAACCGAGGGAGTCCTTGGTCAGGCCGTATACCCTACTGCAATGAGTGGATTCCGGTGAGACACAGAACCCCTGTGCCTGGCCGAATCGACTCTAAAACAGCCGGTCCGTCTGAGGGTGGAGCTCCCCACTCACCTCGGGGCGAACCTGTCACCCGGACAGTGAGTGGCGCACCACAGCCTGAGGCTCCAGGGTAAGAGATGGCGGGTGAGTTGTGATATGTGAAAGTAGCGTACACCTTCCTAGTGTATGCCACAGTCACTGTGTTGTCAGCGCCGACCAACACACGTTTGTCATGACCGAGGCCGAATCCCTTCAGGGCCCAAGTATTGTCAACAACTCCAGGCGATAAAATGCCCAAGCAGCCGAGGGCCCAACCGAACCCTGAGGCTGCAAACCCGTTGCACACGGCACCCCAGCTTGACTTGGAAGCAACTGTTGCGACACAGCGCGTCTAGACACCTGTCCCAGGGGCAACCTGCCCGCAGGACGAGCTTGTCCCCAAGGGCTGAAGGTTTGCAACACAAAGTGTGACGTACACACGATGTGAGCTTAGTGCCGCGTCCATCTCGGGACTCGGTATGAAGTCAGTGCTACCGCGGTTTCATATGGATCAGGTCAGCGGCGTAACTGCGGCTGAAGCTGCCATATGTCCCAGGAGCCCTGGTACATGAGGGAGACCGCTGTGGTGAACCCAGAGTGCACCCACGCACAACAGCACTGACTGTACACAGTCCTAGGCAAATGCGTAGAACAGTGACCGAGTCTATATGGAGAAAAAGGCAACCCGCGTCCTTCAGGTCTCTGGCCACAAACCAACCTTGAACTCTGACACACGTGAGAATGTGCTTGAGGGTTAACATCCTGAACGGGAGCTTGAGCAGGGCCCGATTCAAGACCCTCAGATCCAAGATTGGTCTGAGACCGCCACCTTTCTTGGGTACAATGAAGTAGGGGCTGTAGAACCCCTTCTTCATCTCGGCTGAGGGGACAGCCTCTATCGCACCCTTCGCCAGAAGGACTGCGATTTTTTTGCTCGAAGAACCGTGGTGTTGGGGCCCTGAACCGACATAGTGAGAACACCACGGAACTTGGGTGGACGCCATCCCAGAAGACCTGAAGTCCCAATCCAGCCAGGTGGTTGAGAACCACATCCCTGAGAGTGCAAACCGCACCTCGTGAGTGTGCTAAGACAGCCAGTCACAGAGATAACTGAGAATGCACATGCCCTCTACCCCGGAGGGGGGGGGGGCGAGGGCAGCCCCCTGACCTTCGTAAAGGTGCGGGACGATAGGGATAGGCTGCAGGGGGAACCTTGTACTGATGAGCCCGCCCTTGAAGACAGAGTCTTGGAGGGAAAGGCATAACAGTATGCGTCCTTCAGGTCCAACGCCACCGACCAATCTTAAACCCTGACCACACAAGAGCTATGCCAGCCCTATATCCAGGGCTAACATTTGAATGATGATTCAAAAACTCTTGTTTCAGATTGGCATGCGTTGACCACCCATCCTGGTATAACGAAGTAGGGGCTAGAACCCCTACCCTCATTTTGGCTGCCGGGGTAGGCTCTATCGCACCCTTCCCAGGGGGGCTGCGATTCCTGCTTAAGAACCACAACATTCTCGCCCTTCTCTGAGACGATATTGAGAGAATGCCATAGACTTCAGCGGGTGCCTTGCAACCTGAGTTGCTTAGCCAAGTCAGTTAGTTCTTGAGAAGCTAAGGGAGGGATCGCACCCACGTAGGGACTCAGCTAGCAGTCTCAGTGAACTATACCCGATGTACCAGGAATGGGGATGTCGCTGAATAAGGCAAGGAGCATCGTGCTTGGAGAAGAAGCCCCAAGGACACGGTGTGTCTTTGCCAACACGCAGAAACCAGGTAAGTGCCCAACCACCCTGGTCTGCAGACTCAGCACCTAGCCGTCAATGGAGGGCTATTGCTGCAAAATCACCGGGATAACCGGGCCTATATACTGACCCGGCCGTGACTGACTGTGGAGACAGACAGTCAGAACCGTTGTGCCGAATCCACCTCTCATCCCCGGGTCGAGAGTGGATCTGGGTGGGTCAGTTAGGCCGCCTGCTCTGCATTGCTTGTCTGAGGACAAGCTAGAAGCCTAACGAGGGTTCTAGCTAGCCTACTGACAAGCTGGCGTTGCCACCTTCCCACAAGAACTTTGACCGTTGGGCGGGTCTGGCCGGAGGCCCGGCTGTCGCGGGGCCTCAGGAGTTCTATAGGGGGCCGTCCGTGGCGACGACAGACAGGAGTAGTCGGGGGACAGGGCCGAAGCCTGACCCACAGCTGCTCCTTAACCACCGTGAAGGACTTGCGCACAAATGCTATCACGGTGTTGCCAGAAGGACCGACCTGGGAAATGGGGGGGGGAGCGAACTTCCAATTTCCCGCATTTCCGACAGGTGAAGCCACAGGTGGCGTTCCTGGACCAACAAAGTGGACATCGCCCTCCCCAGAGCGTGCGCCACGACCTCATAGCTTACCGAGCGTAATCGGTATCGTACGCAGTTCCCGCAGCTCTAGGTTGGCACCACCCTCGTATCGAATCGCAGCAGGTGGACGCAGCTTGGCCAGAAGCCATGCAAGCCTTGCCCGGAAGAACTTACAGACTCTGGACGGGGGTCATGGGAGGAACCCAACAAGCGGCGGCGTATTGAGGGCAGTGCCCCTCAATCGCTCCCTCCGCCCTGTGAACCTCTGAAACCCCCTCGCTGGACCCCCATCGAGGATGGTGTAGGAGGAGAAGTTGGACTATCACGTCCCACCCGTTTTCTCTTTTTTAAACGGACTTTCTGCGATACCATCAACCTCTCGTGCACCTTCGGAAAACAGGCACTGGAAACGAGCATACCGGTCGTTACCCAGATGTCTATTAACCAGCCCTTCCATGACCGCCATATTAGCGTCTGCCTCCAACTGAGAATCAACGCTCCACAGAGGTTTGCTCAGCTGAAGCTTCAGCTTTAAACAGTACACGCCCTCCTAGCGATGCTGCCGCTAACCTTTTCCGCCCATTTAGAAGCTCCGAATAAGAAAGTCAGCTGTACTGAGACAGACTAACAAACTCGTCCGAAAGCTCGACCGCGGGACGCGAGGAGCGAGAGGTTCGCGGGGTTTTCACCCGGCGAAACCATCCGTGCTTCCTAATACTCGCCACTGACGCCCCTAGCAACGGCCTCGTACCCGGAGATAGAAGGACCGTAGCGGAAAGCAGTCAGGGTGAGCCGCGGCTTCGTGAAAAGCACACGGCTCGCGAGCAAGCGCGTCCATGATCATGTTCTCGCCAGCAAAACATGAATCAACAACAAAGGCTGTATCAGCGTGAGCATAACTTCAGACTGAACACAACCGTCGTGTTTGATCGTACGGGAAGGTAAGCCGCAACCAGGATGGCACGGAGGGAAAGATATGTTAACCAACACACAATCCCACCGCGCTAGCTCTTTCAGAGAAATACCTTCTTAGAAGGAAGATTCCTCCTCAAGATCGCCGTCGACGCACGCAGGGGAACTCTCACAACACTTATCTGTGTATGAGAGGGAGAGACCGCTGCCTGTGCTGCTGATCCAACGACGAAAGAGGTGAATGTTGCCGCTTCTCACGCAGAGACGCTGCATTCGGCTCCGAAGAACAGAACGAGTGAGCAGATGCACAGGCTGCCCTACTTGTACCCGGATGGCCGGGGCGTGGCCAGCTGTGAAATCTGCACACCCAATTTCATTGGCCTGTTTTCTATACTGTCAGAGGTGTTTGGGCTCTCAAGAGCGACCCCTAGTGTCGTACACTACTCGACACAACTCGGAGTGTACGACAGATAGGGAACCCAAACTGCTACATCACCTTATTAGAGAGAAAACCCTCTTCAGTTTACATTTTTGTCCACCTTCATCTTAGATGTAATTACAGTTTTTCAATATTGGCAACACAAGCAATGTATCATGAAAACAATATGACAAATAGCTAGACAATAAATATTGATAGTGCTATCCAGAATGCAGCTTGCTAAAGGCTTCATTAAATGGGTGCAGTGATAAACAAAGCGAATATGAAAAACAAGGGGCGGCACTATTGAACATGCACAATCCGATATTGAGTAAACTACCTTATGCAACCCAAATGAAATGCCATGTTTTTATGAGACAGCTAACATTCCACTTGCATAATAATAATAAAAAGATGCTTATGGCCTGAAGTCTGTTCTTCATTTTACATTTCCAAACATGTGGATACATAGTATCATTTGATAAGATGACTAAATGGTTACACGTAACAATTCAAAAAAGGTTTCATCTCACTATAAAAGCCCAAAACAGCAGAAACAACAATAAAAATGTCACCAGTACCCCGGACACAAAGGTGATATGTGGGTTTGTTTGTGAAAAGGGCTATTCTGATTAAAATGTCAGTCACTTAACAGCCCCAGTGCTTTTAGTTCTTTTTAACTTAAGCGTACATGCTTACACTGCCCAGCTTACACATAAATATTTCATAAATACCAGTGGCTTGAAGATATTGTGTAGTTGAGTGTTGTATCATCTCTCATAATGCATAGTAGGGCATTTAAGTTAGGGGTTAGTTGGTGCTGTGTAATAATTCATTCAGTTTACAGTTTACAAGAACTGTGTCTTTAAGTTTCTGCCTTTGACTTTCAAGCCTGACCCACTTGCATATTTGAAGAGTTGTAAAATTGCACAATAAATCAAACTATATTGTAAAAGCTACAATGTCATCTGTCAAAAAAGCACGTTCTGCCTGCAGTCACACTCTTTTTATGAAAGCCGATCAGAGAGAGAGGTCAGGAAAAAACCCTTCAGCATTGTCATATTGGCCAGGGACAGTTTGATTACACAAGCAGCCACATATCAAGCCTGAAACCTGCTGTTCTTTAGTATTGTTGCCCGCAGAGCAGGGCTGAAGCGAGCCTCCTTGCTGGCTGCCTGAGGCACAGGGACGCACAGAGGCCCAGCAGAACCCACAGACCTAAGACAAGGACTCAGAGGAGACTTTAGAAGGGAGACGGAGAGAGCAGGGTCAAAAGAAAGAGAAACATTTCTGTGTGCTCGTCCTTTTTGCTTTGACTCTGCTCACCCACCCTGATCTTATTTGTATTCATAGCTAGTTTTATGTAGCATTTACATATACATTTTTATATGTCTGGATGCACATTGGGACGCACAATATGCATGTTTGGATGTATACTACTGTGCATATGGTTTTTCTTTTTAAAGTTTTTGTTTAGCAAGGATGCACTACATTGATCAAAGATCACAGTAAAGACTACATTGTTACAAAAAATTGAATGCTTGTTCTTAAACAGCATGTGCTGGTTATGTATGTTTTGAAGCATGGTAGCTGGTTGGAACTGGTTTAAGCTGGTCCTTAGTTAGTCATGAGTTGGCTCAAGCTCAAGATCGGTTTAGACCAGCTTAAACCAGCATAAAACTAGCTGCCATGCTTCAAAACATACCTGCTTTTTTTTCAACAGGGTTCTGTTCATCCAAAAAAACAATTTGCAAAAAAACATTAAGAAGCACAACTGTTTATTTATTCCTGTGATTTCAAAGCTGAGTTTTTAGCATCATTAATCCAGTCACATGATTCTTCAGAAATCATTATAACATTCTGATTTGCTGCTCAAAAATATTATTATTATTATTATGATGTTGTGTTGAAAACAGCTGAGTAGATTTTTTTTTAGTTTTTTTTGATGAATAGAAAGTTCAGAAGAACAGCATTTATCTCAAATAGAAAACTTTTTTTAACATTATAAATGTCTTCATTATCAATAAAAAAAAAATCTAAAGCATCCTAAAAAAAATTTTGAAAAATCTAAAGCATCCTAAAGCATCCTTGCTAAATAAAAGTGTTAATCTCCTCCCACCCCACACACACAATAATAAAATCAAAACAAAACAAAATAAATACTGACTCCAAGCTTTTGAATGTTATAGTGTATAATGTTACAAAAGCTTTTTATTTAGGATAAATGCTGATCTTTGGATCCTTCTATTCATCTAAAATATTTTAAATATTATTATTATTATCATTAATAATAATAATAATAAATGTTTCTTGAACAGTAAATCTGTATTTAGCAAGACTAGAGTAATGATGCTGAAAATTTAGCTTTGATCATATAAATAAATTACATTTTTAAAATATATTCACATAGAAAGCAGTTATTTTACATAGTAAAAATATTTCACAATATTAGTGTTTTTGCTGTATTTTGGATCAAATAAATGCAGGCTTGGTGAGCACAAGAGACTTCTTTAAAAAACATTATAAGCCTTATTGTCCAAAAACTTTTCACTGGTAGTGAATTATGTATGTATGTATGTATTTATTTATGGAGCAATCAGCATATTAGAATGATTTCTGAAGGATCATGTGACACTGAAGACTATTGCAAGTTTTTAAAAAATAATTTTTGCCATAAAATGAAATAAATTACATTCTAAATATAGTAAAAAACAAAAACAAATAAAAAAAAAAATTAAAAAACTAATTACTGTATTTTTTGATAAGTGCAGTCTGGTAAACATAAGAGTATAAAGTAAAGTGTAAAGACTTTAACAAAGTATAGTGACATTTTACTTTTATATAGATACTCAAAAATATACAATGTAATATAAACATGATTAGTTACAATTTCCAATTTTATAGACAAAGGGATGGGAATCATTCAAAATTAGCTAAATGCTGTATTTCAGGCACTTGTTAGTTCTTTGTATGCTGATTTAAAATCGCTTATTAGGCTATATATGACTGATGATTTGGAACATTTTTCAAAAGTACTATTAAAGTCCTTTTTAAACAAGTAATAATGAATGTGTGCAGCTTTAAAGAGATCGTCTTTTTCATAATGTCTCTATTTAAGTATGCTATTATTTAGTATCCTTCTGTCAAGTTCTTATGATCTTATTAAGGCTTTCAGGAGCTTGAGGAGAGATGTGAGAGCGGAGCAGGAGGGTGTCTGACAGACCAAAAGAAAGCAATAAGAGCACAAGCCTCAAGGCAGGAACCACTGAAATCCAGGAAGGGAATGGTGTATTTTCATCTTCATTTGAGCCCTTTAAACGTTCCTTTCAGATGCAGATAGGTAAGATTCAGTTGGAGGTCAAAATGGTTAGTTTACGTTTGCATGTTTTATCTGATGAATAAAGATCTAATTTAAAAAATAAAAACACAGAAATGGTTAGCAACGTGAAAGTTAGACATTAAGTGAAAGTTAGACATTTGATCATAAATAGCATTTGAAATACAAGATACTAGTATCGAACTCAGAAATAATGAAGTCTCTGGCCTTACATTTCTTTGTCTAACATGTCTCTCCTAGTGACTAAATTGCTGTCAGATTAAGGCAGCGTTCCACTATCAACAACTCGACTGTAGTCGCTGATGTCGCACTTACCGACGGTTCTTGCTGAAATCTCGCCCTCATCTGTCAAAGGTCTGTCACACTCAGCATTAAGAATGGAGGAGCATTGACAGACTGAACAACAATCTCTGAAATTTCTCTCTGTTTTCCTGTCACGCATCGCAATGCCCCACGTTGGCAGCAAATCAGTGTGAAGCTTGCCGAAATAACAGGAATACATACATAAATAACTGCAATAGACTGAATTAGCATGCAATTCAAAGAGTCATTTGTGAATGCATTTGTAACTTCAGGGCAAGGTAATGGGCAGTTTAAGCGTGAAAAAGTTTCACATTCAGTAAGCACAGCCTGTTATTAATCAGCTTTCTTATTTTATTCTCATTTTATTTTAAAGGAATAGTTTACCCAAAAATTTAAATAGCTGAAAATAGACTCACCCTCAAGCCATTCAAGATGTCAACACATTCTCAGCCCAACTCAGGGTACCCCTTTAGCATAATTTTTCAATGTGCAGCGTCCTCCATTGCTTTAAATAAGAAACCCTTGCATAGATGTTTGGGTGTTTTTTTCAATGTAAACAGTCACAACAGTTTTATTTACCTTGCGCTATTCACACATTTATGAGCAGGTAACCCAACCCCTGCCCCTAAACCTAACATTTGTCAATAAAACACAAGATATAAAAGGCAGATACAACTACAGTCACAATTTATTCAGAAAATATTAATATTCCAAGTCTTCCAAGACAAAACAATTAATTTGTGAGAGGAATAGACGTGACCACCGTCTCTGTCTGCTGTAAAGCTCCTGTGTGCTGCTGCAGTCTGTGCGCACATTCAAAAAATGCCGCCAGAAGAAGCCTTTTGTCAGCCTTGGCTATGAAATGCTATTGGCTCTTGTGTGTCTTGTGACCAATTGCATCATACCAATGTTTTGAATGAGATGTGAGTGCGTTAACGGAGCGGGATCATTTTCAGCAATTAAAACCAGTGTTGCCAAGTCTGTGGTTTTCCCATGGAATTGAGCTACTTTCAAATTGTTGCCGCGGGTTGAAGCGACCCCAATAATGTAATATTTAGCTTCTGGAATGCTAATTTCACCAGAGGAACCCTAACAAAAGGCATGTATTTTACCCCCTGGAATGGGGTTTTTACCAGGGGACACCTCTAGAAACGTGATAGGGCTATGTTTGAGCTAGTTTTGAGAAGCAATTGGACAGTTTTGTTGTGAAAACCTGGCAACCCTGATTGAAACCTTATGTTTTACTCTCTTCTAAATGTAAAGATATCGTATGGCTTCAGAAGGCTTGGAATGCAACACAACTTTGCTTGTTTATGGTCTCTAGTCCATCAGTTAATGTCTTGTGAAGGAAGAAGTTGCGTGTTAAGAATTAAATCCGTCATTGCAACATTTTACTTTAACCCTTTAACTGTCACTCCCATTTTTGAACACAGACATAAAAATGCACTATCCAGACTTAAATTTTTATAATTCATGAATGAAAACATTTTGTAATATGATTTTAATGTACATTTTCCGTGGTAATGCAATGTCTGATTTTAAAATGCCTTTCAAAGGATGAATTTTGAGATTTTAAGTTTTGAACTGATATATAATTTCTTATGATTTCTAAAACGTGATAGGGAAAAAGGCGATAATGAAAGTCTTTTGTGACAAAGGTCAGAACTCATGATATGATGTAGATTTTTTTAAGTTGCACTCTTGACATATGTTAATCTATTACTTTTCCTACATAATTTGTAACACAAAAATATCTTTCCAACAATGTATAGTCTGTCATGATTAGATTAGGATTTATTTGTAATATAGTGAAGTAAACTTGGCATCCCACAGAGGACGTTAAAGGGTTAAACTGTCACTTCTGGACAAAATACAATCCCATAATTCATAATAGCATTTCCTACATTACAAACGTCCATCCCCTGTTTTTCTCTTTCATTAAAATTATTCTATATTATTTATTATTTTCTATATTATTTATTTAATAATTATTCTATAAAATATTCAAATTCTTTTCATAAAACTAGCTCACTAGCTTCTCTATTCCTTATATGTTCTATCCTTTCTATCCGTTTTCTTTTTATTTATTATATAATAAACAAAAAGCAAGATAAATAAATATCTCACTAGTTTCTCTATTCTTTATGTTCTATCTTTTCTATCTGTTGTCTTTTTATTTATTACACAATTAACAATTAGAAACGTCTTGATGATGGATTACAAAAACGTTGCTCTTCACAAGACTTTAATTTATGGATGTGGATTACTTGTGGTGTTTTTATCAGCTGTTTGTACTCTCATTCTGACGGCACCCATTCACTACAAAGGATCCATTGGTGACCAACTCATGTAATGCTAAATTCTTCCAAATTTATTCCAAACTCATCTATGTCTTCGGTAGCCTGAGGGTGAGTAAATTTTCAGCAAGTTTTGATTTTCGGGTGAACTACTCCTTTAAGGGAAAGACAGTCTCATAAACTCCTGATTGGTCAATCCCTAAATGCCAGAAGCGTCTGGATCTCCAACTGAGCAATAATATCAAACATGTTGGATGCTGTCAGAGAATCGGCAGCGCTGTTAACACCCCCCTGCTGAGCATCTTCAGACTTTCTCTGATTCTCAAACGACTGTAAATTCAGCTTACGATGGAAAATTGGCTGGAAAATGGCTAGCGGGACGTTGGCCTAAGCTGAGGGTATCTGATTAAGCATGAAAACTACCATACATACAGCTGCCTACTTCATTCAGCTATTGTTAATCTTAGATATTGCATTCACAACGTATGAAACAACATTTAAATGCTTAGTGCAATTGCTTTGTACGACAGGAAAACTGAAAACGTGCTTTTGGTGCAAAATCCAACTTTTTTCCTCTTTAAAGTTTAAAATATACTGTGCATTAATGGTGGGAAAGCTAATACATCCTTTCATCTCTTATCCTGTAGAGCTAAGTGAGGATATTTTTCACCACTATACTGTTCTGTCCTGTGTGATTCGAAGAACTGCTTCAAATCTGTATTTAGACTTACTATAACACCTTATACAACCTTATCATATTTACATACAGGAAATACTAGACTTGAGGGAGGAGATGAGCTCACACACCTGGCAGCCATGGAAATAAACCATAGCATCAGCTTTTTATGTTTCCACCACACATAATTCATGTTTTAAAAGATTTCTTGGTTAATATTTTTGTTTTTTGAGTTTATGGTGCTTAATAGCATATGGAAAACCCATAGAAAACACTTGAAGTAAAATAGATCAGAAATTATTTTAAGTGTAACCAGTGTACACCAGCTTCTGTGAAACAGATTCATATTTCATGTCCTTTTTCAAATAAACATATATTTTTAAATATATATATTTCTAAATGGTTCAGCTGAAGGCTAAAGTGATTTTAATGTCACCTGCGCACATATTTCTGGAATAAAATGAGTAAAATCTGTTTAAACTGTAGACCTTTTTCTTAAAAGGTGACTCTAATTCGAATAGCTTGCATTTTGAGTAATTCATATCAAGGTTCTGACTCACTAATAGGCATATAATTGGGTTTAGCAGGCTTCCAGACAGAGCTGCAAGGCTATTCTCAATACATATTCATATTCTGTTCATTCCTAAACAGTAGTTTAGGAGAAAACCTTTATTCTAAATAGTCATTGCAGTTATTTTAACTTAATGATCGTACTTAAACATGTCATCTTTTAAGTGCTTTTTGTTATACTGCATTGGTTTAAAAGAGATGTACTGTATGTTGCCGCACTACAATCCATAGGCTGCCATGAGGAAACTTTTAGATGATTTTATGAACAGGAGTCCATGAAACAGGGCTTTTTAATGGTTTCCAAAGCCTCCACCTTAGTCCGTTTTATTATAGCCATTCCTTTGTTTGTCAAAGATCCCAGAGATCATCCAATTCAAATATTAAGCTCCCCAGTGCTGTAGACTGAGAAAACCATTACAGAGTGACATGTTTGCTTTACTCCTGTCATGTTAACACTCCCATATGTCCTGATAAATCCTCGTGATACCTTGGAGTGAGGGGAGTTTATATTAATTTATTATTCATTAATATAGTGTGTCCAAATCCAGTCTTATGGTTTGTGCATATATTTTTTTATACAACAGTTTGTCCTTGAATCTGTTTGGTCGAGTAGCATTTAAACAGTCTATCAGCACTGGGACTTTTCCACACATTTGTATTTGCTCTTTTTAAATAGACTGTCAATTAGTGCTGGAGATTTTTCAGTGCTGTTATTTAATTTACATCATAATTATTACAGTATTGGTGGCATCAAGTGATTTTCAGTGAGTGAGTTACTGAATCATTGATTCATTCAAAAACAGTAATAAAACACTTGTGTATTGCTGAGAAATGTCTTTGCGCTGACTTTACTTGGAAATATTGTCACTAGCTGGGTAAAAAGAGACAAAGTAATTGACAGACCAGGTTACTTCTGGTATTGAACAAAGTTTTATCTTTCAAATTTGTCATTTTTTAAGAAATTTAAACAATACAAAAATGGGATGTGAACGATCATCTTTTCATTTTAGTTAATGCATAATATAAATATGAATGAATCCGAAGGTACTTTATTTTAACCGCGGAATATCAATACACACCATTTTTTAAAGTTATGTCTTGTTTTCTGAAAAAATTATCAAAATTTTGGTTTTGCTTAAAACAAGCAAATATCTCACAGTGAGGCAAGAAAAATAAGCTTGTTTAGCCTTTGAATTAAGATTATTTTTCTTATCCCACCTGCAAATATTTTTGCTTGTTTTAAGCAAAAACTAACACGTTTTTTTTTTCAGAAGAATGTTTAGATATTTATACTAGAAAACAAAAACACTAAGAAAATAATTTTTTTGCAGTGTATCTGGTTTGTTTGTCAGACAAAATAATGTCTATTTTGTGTATTTATTTGTCAAAAGCAATGAGTCTCACAGACTTTTAGAATATTTTTTCTATCAGCAATCACATGTGTATTAAATACATTAGATTATATGGTAAAGCATATACACGTAAATATATTCATGTATGCTCAGCTTTAAAAATGTAAAATTCTTTATGAATTCATTACAATGTAGTATATTTATTTTATTTTCTCTTTCATATTTTTGAGATCCTAACCCTAAATATATTATGCTAAACCTAACTACTACTTGACAATATAAAACATGTAAATGTACAGTAACCAGTAGTATTATTTATTTTTATGTTATTTAATAATTAAATTTTATTTTTATATTTTCTGTTTTAATTTTAATTTTAGTTTTAGTAATTTTGGTTTGTGCCTTTATTATTTTTTATTTTTTAATTTTATTTTAACATTTTGGTTTGGCTTGACTTTAATTTCAGTTTAGTTTTAGTAATTTTAGTAAATAAACTTATTTCACTCAGACAAGCTTTTTAAGTTTACGGTTTACAGTTTTTCAGGTTTTCATCTGGTTTTATTATTATATTTCATTTATATTTCAATTAATGATAACAAATTTTAATACTTTTAGCTAACAATACCAACACTTACAGTGACAATTAATTTAGTTACAATATGCGGTTATATAGATATTTATTTAAATCTAGTTAACTCTAGTTAACATGAACTAAGAATTAACAATACTTCTACAGCATTTAATAATCTTAGTTAATATTAATTTCAACATTTACCAATGCATTATTAAAATCAAAAGTTTGATAATGCATTTTGAACTAACATGAACCAACAACTATATTTTTTATTAACTAACATTAACAAAGATGAATAAATACTGTAATAGATGTATTTCTCATTGTTTGTTCAACTACCTTACTAGCTATTAATAAGCAACAAACCACATTAACTAATTCTAACAAATGACACATTACTGTAAAGTGTTACCAAATCAATATTATGATTATCCTTGCATAAAGAGTTAAATCAGAAAATAGAGAGCTTTCTGTGGGCTGAGAAACATCTATCCCTGTAGCAGTGCATGTACGAGTGTTCTGTGTTGGAAAACAAGTTAACATTTTGTGCAAGTTGTGAATGTTATTCTCTGTTGTCTGTGCCTGGGAGCACATAAGGACAAAGCACAGTTTCATTCTGGCACCCTATTGGCTACTGGAATTATCAGAGAAATTTGCATATTTGTCAGCACGCAGCGTGTGCCCAAAGGCCTCAAAGCGCCATTGAAAATAGATGCTGTTGACTGGTTATCAGGGGATTGGCTGTGCATTTGAGCATGAAGTCCAACCTTTTCTGGGAGAACCATGCAAGGAAGACACAGCTTTTGAGTTTACTGATAAGTGCTCTGTAATTGTTCCATTATGTCTTAATATTCAAAGCGTCTCTTATAGATGAAAGGGAATGGGCTATTTGTTGTCCTATGTGTTTGGCGCAAAAACAGAAATACACTGATGACACACTGCAGGGCTTTTCTAACACATTCACATGGGCTCTTACAAACAACACCCCTGTCCCCTGCGATTACACTCACGGCCCGTTTGTCATGGTAACAGCAGCTCTCTGGCCTGCTCCGCTCTCCATTAACAGACTTTAATCTAGGAGTGATCAAGATCCATCCCGTCTTTCTAAATGACATATAAATTCTTCAGACAAACTGAAATAGCTTTGTGTGGCCAGGTTGTCAACATTGGTTTGGGCTGGAAGGTGGGAATTTTTGTGGTTACAGCCAAGGAGTCCTCTGACGGCTTCATCGCAGTGTTGAAAAAAAAGAAAATTCTGTATGTCAGACCAGGAAGTCTGATCTTTTGGCTTTCTTTCATTTTCTTCATGAATCTGCTCACAATCATTCAGAAGATCAATAAAAGTTAAAGTGTCTTTGCTATAAACAACTGCTTTCCTTTAACTTACTCTTCAGAGCTGGCCGTAGTGGGATGACTTTTGCCTTCTGTAAAGCTGCCTTATGAAAATGACGATATTTATAGCACTATTCATTGCTGAGCTAAATTTCAACCATTATAGATTTTGAACAGCATATATTTTGACATATCATGAAAAATATCATGACTTCTTCCATATTTAGATGCTATAATCGGGTCCCCAGTGCATCTACCAACCCACGTGAAAAAGGACAATGCACTAAATTTGTTTTGGTAAACCTTTTTCTGCAAGCATGTGAAAAAACGGGCGCGTCAGATTTCACTCCCCCCGTTACGTGTCGAGGGGATCTTATTATAGTATTGTCGCTCCTTAAAATGTACGTTTCCACCCACGGCGCTGATATTTTTCCGCAAGCGACAAAGGTGTACTAGTTTTAACACCATGGTGAAAGTTTGAGCAAAGCATGCTAACTGTTCTGTCGTTAGCTGCACAGACGAGCACAGATTTAGAGTCCCAGCTTCAGAGAGGACAAGAGACCAGTGGATTTATTGCTTTATTTGCTGTATATTATGCTGCTGCTACACAGATCTAATACAAACATGCAATTTCTTTCTCAGCTGTTTACCTTCACAGACATAACCAACTGTATTTTTAACTCATGTGTGTTTTTAACATAAACTTGTGTGTATTTGACCGTTTAAGCGCAATAAGACATAAAAGAGAACTTAGTTTAGTACTCACATGCCGTGTGACAGCCGCTTTCTGTTCAAGTGCTTTGGATGTGTGCCGTATATCAGACTTAACTGATATGGTTTAACACACATGATTTCACTGCGACAGTCATGATAATCAAAGCCAAACAGATGTTTTTTGGTAGAGTATCTGAGATAGGAGCTGCAAAGCACATCCCTATTCTGGAAAAAAGGGGGCGGGGAGCAGCAGCTCATTTGCATTTAAAGAGACATGCATGAAAACATTGTGTTTCTGCTTCCACTTAAAATGGGCAATTTCAAAATAATATAATACATGTTCTGTGGGGTATTTTGAGCTGAAACTTTACAGACATATTCTGGGGACAGAATAAAAAAAGGAGTGAATGGATTTTTGTTGTGTCCATACACTGTTAAGACACATAAGACACACATAAAATATAACTGAAGTATGTCTTCACAGCAAAGAACAAGTGAAATCACAAAAGTGCGTTATGCATTGGTTTGTAAACTTAAATATAAGAACAAGCAAACTGGTTAATGTAGGAAAACTTTGTATTTAAAAGAGCATTTAAAGAAGTTTCTTCAGAAACTTTCTATGCAAATTAGGCTCATTATACATTGTGCCTTATTTACAAAAGTTGGTCTGGTGCAATTAATGTCAAACAATAACTGCCTGCACAGAATGTCATGAAAAAGATGTTTGTGTACACTTTCTATTGATCATGTTAGTTATCCGTTAAATGATGATTTGGTCCTGATCAAATGATGCAGAAAAATGTGCCAAGCACACTGTCTGCATTTTAAAGAGCTGATTCAGATGCCTAGACTGCTGTTATTTTAGTATTATTTATATTCTTTTATAGTATTTCTTAAAGTGCTCCTATTATGCCATTTTAAAGGTTGCTAATATTGTTTTAATAGACTCCCAAAACAAGGGTATGCAAGGTCAAAAAACACTTTAGATTTGTCCAAAAATAGATTTAATTTTACCCCATTTCTAAATGATTCGTAAACGACTTGTGCAAAGCAGTTCGAAGAATCAGTTTCTCTAAACCCCTCCTTTTCGTGAGCCCTCACTGCTGTGATTGGTCAGATGGCGCAGTCCTTTATGATTGGTCTACTGCGTACGGCGTGTTGAGAAAACGAAAGGCCTATTGCCATAACTGATTGACAACCCTGGATACTTGTCAATCCATAGAAAAGATGGCATCGATTTTACCATACCAATGCGAGCCAGAGTCTGATGATGAAATGCTGAAGTGGCTGATCGACAAGTTAGCACGGCCTACCGTGGAAAGTGCTTGCAATTTGCTTATGCAAGCGAACTGGGCACACCTCTATGCTGTAAACTTCAACATTGTATAATGCATTAAGGCGGCTTTCACACCGAACGCGGAAAGCGCTGCGCTGGCCGCTGGGTTCAGTGCAGCGCTTCAGAGCACAGGGGCAAAAGTTCATTTAAACAACTCATTTGAACTTTGTCCGCAGCGTGCGCTTTGGTCGAGGCAGAGACAAGTCATCCTCGCGCGCCAGAACCAATTGAAACGAATGGGTTTCATAGCACAGCGCTTTCCGCGTTCAGTGTGAAAGCCGCTTTGTGCGCCATCCTTTATCATTACTCCAACTAATGAGACAGACAGTCAAGCTGCATCAATCACAAATTGTCAAACTACAGCGGGCCCACAGCTGAACAACAGAACTACAGAAGCGTGATTTAGCCGGTTAGCAAGACATGTGCAGGGTTGTTACACAACATAACATACACAACTACATATTTTGAAGATCGCTAGAAAATACAATCTGTGTAGATTCATCTTTTGGAAGGGAATATAAAACAATTTTACTCACAGCGTAGGATACAGCGTCTTCTGTATAATGTACGTGTAAATTTCCATGTGAGGTAAACCACATGGAAATTTTACTGTTTGTAGGCGGGCAAGTTGTTCGTCACGTAGAATGTGGGCGGACGTTATACAAATGTGTTACTTAGTGACGTATGGCCGTAACAGAAAAAGATTCGAATTCCTGACGACTCGTTCAGGCAAATGTGAGCCAACTCTTTTTTTTTTTTTGATAGACAATAACTTTATTTATTGTGCACTGTCAGCTTTACAACTTTGCAGATGGTTTATGTTCACATACAGCTACATGACACACTACATAAAAGATCATATTTAAAAAGGCATAATAGGACCACTTTAATATATATATTTTTAAATAAATACTATGTTTAGTTTTAGTACTTAGGACTAAACTTAATTATTTCACTTTATTGTCAAGGCAACATTTATCATGTTTGAGTTCAAAGTTTTTCATCTAATATTTATATTTTATTTTATTTCAGGTTTATTTTTAAAGGGATAGTTCACCCAAAAATGAAAACTCTGTCATTAATTATTCACCCTCATGTTGTTCCAAATGTGTAAGACCTTTGTTCATCTTTGGAACAAAAATTAAGATATTTTTGATGAAATCCAAGAGCTTTCTGACCCTGCATAGACAACAATGCAGCTACCATGCTCAAGGCCTAGAAAGGTAGTAAGGACGTTGTTAAAATAGTCCATGTGACATCAGTGCTTCAACCAATATTATGAAGCTACGAGAATACTTTTTATGTGCAAAGAAAACAAGAATAACTTTATTCAACAATTTATTCTCTTTCGTGTCAGTCTTCGACGCACATTCTTTTTTCTGATCTGCATACTTAAGTTATTCTAAAATGCTAAAACAGCACAGCACATTGAAATATTCAGCACTATTAGTCAATTCCCCTCAGTCCTTTGTCTGCAGGTGTGCAGCCCAGTAGAAAATACCCTGAAATTCTTAAATCCTTCACCCTTCAACCCAGTTCACAGTGTGGATACTTTTCATTATCCATTGGATGCACCTGTCATCCTGTGAAGGCCAGGCTAAAGCTAATAAGGCTTTATTCTTGAAAATCTTTCACTGAAAAAAAAAAAGATGTGGGATTTAATGTATGCAAGTCAGGTGCACTCTATGTCAGAAAAATGATGCTTTTTTAATAAAGCCCTACAGACGGTTCTCGGAATTTTGGAATCTGTTTACATTCATCTATATAAACTCCAAAATAATTTTAAATTTACAAGTGTATGATTTGTATTCAGGTGTGGTGTGTAAAAACAACAGTTTGAAATGTAAATGTGCCATTTGAGAAGGCTGGAGATTTATGAAACACTGCTGTTGTGATTAGGGATACAAATCATCCTCATTGTGCATTTATTTAAAGTGACATACAGATGCTTATCTATGCTAACATGACACTGTCATTAAGCATGTTTTTCTTTCTTACTTTCTTTCTCTTTAGGGTGTGCAAGACTTAACTGGTGGGCTGGAGAGCTTGCGGCAAGCCTGTCAAGTGACTAATGACTACTGAACAGGAAAAGAGGAGCAAAAACAGCTATTCTCACAATTAATGAAAGGCACAGAGGCATAAGCATTTACAACTAACAGCTATTTTGACCCCAGCGCCTAACCACAACCTGCACGTAATTTGTTCAATTATCTCAAATGTCTGGAAAACATGGCACAACTAACCCAGAGGTCCTTTCATATTTACAGGCGGATGATATAAAGTGGCACGACGTCTTTTTTAGTTGTGTTTGTGCCTATGTGTGTGTGCTGCACACGCTGTGTTCTGAAAAATCTGCAATGCCATGCAGGAAAAACATTTGTTTTTAGCTGAATAATTTATTGAACATGTACATAACACTAAAACAAGGATACACATACACAGAAAAGAGTCTTAAAGGGATAGTTCTCTTGAAATTGAAAATTATGTTATTATTTACTCACCCTCAAGTCATTTTAAATGGGTATAATTTCTGATTTTAACATACCATGAAAGTCGTTGGGGTCCAAAACCCTAAAACACTAGAACGCAATGACTTTCATTGTATGAAACATTTTAATATGAATTTGTGAAGACAGAGGAGCCTATGAAAATATGAATATTGACCAAGCTGTTGTTCCATAACTGTGAAACTAAACCTGCAAAAGTCTAAAAAGAGAAAGCAAGCACATTTTCCCAAACCAAACACATATTACTACTTGAGACGTAATAAAATGTGGAGACAAAAAATATTTTTATTTAATTCTTTTCTTATGTTTGCAGAACATCCGAAGAGCTCATGTTTTATTCATTGTAGCTGGGACGCTGTGCACAAAACCCTGACAAAAGAAAACCCTGGACACGAGCGAACCTGCTGGGCCATGGCCGGACGTTCAGACAACGCAGTGGAGCAAAGAAACCGTTTGCCTGGCTCAAGGACCAAACAATGAACAATTAAAGTGAAATGATTGTGATTCTGTAGCACACATGGAATAGCAATCCAGAAATGATCCAATGAGGCAGGGTGGCTTGACTTTTCTGGCCTACACATAAAATAGAACAAAGTTATTTTAGACAATCAAGCTTGCTTATTTAAGTATAATGCTTTAAAAATCATGCAAAAGTGGCTGGAATGAAAATCCAAATGACTAAAATTATACATACTTTTCAAACATAAAAAACACACACAAAAAAAAACATTCAGTACAGACTGCTCAGGTAAATAGCAGGCCTGATTTGCTTCAAAGGATCGACTATCGCTTGTTTTGAGTAAATCTCGAATACTGTTTCTCTGAGTACTGGTCATTGTGGTCTTAGTGTATTAACAGTAAATATGATAGGGTACAATGGGGCTAAAGGCAAACCTTAAGAAAAAATGTGCTGTTTACTTGTGCCTAAAATGTGTAATTGCAGAAAAAAAATATATATATATATTTGTATTGAATGTTTATGGAGCAACAGTTTTTCTGTGACAATGAATTATAGAAGTCATTTAATTTATTTTAAAATCGTATAAATGTGACCCTGGACCACAAAACCTGTCATAGGGATCAAAAAAGCTGAATAAATTAGGATAGGAGAATATTTGGCCGAGATACAACTATTTGAAAATCTGGAATCTGAAGGTACAAAAAAATCTAAATATTGAGAAAGTCATTTTTAAAGTTGTCCAAATGAAGTTGTTAATAATGCATATTATTAATTAAAAAATTAAGTTTTGATATATTTACAGTAGGAAATTTACAAAATATCTTCATGGAACATGATCTTTACTTAATTTCCTAATGACTTTTGGTATAAAAGAAAAATCAATAATATTGACCCATACAATGTATTTTTGGCTATTGCTACAAATATACCCCAGTGACTTAAGACTGGTTTTGTGGTCACAAATATATGAGGTGGCAAGGGACCACCAGCATGGGGCAAAATGCACACAGTATTAATATAAATACTTAATATAATAAAATAATAAAATAATGCTTTTTTTTTTTATAAAATACTTGTTCAAAACAATCACTTTAGCAAAATTTGTACACTGTAAAAAACAAAAAAAAACAATTTGTTGAGTCAGCTTAAAATAATTTGTTACCCTGCTGCCTTACAATTTTAAGTTCAGTCAACTCAAATAAGTTTAGTCAACTTGAAATGTTAAGTTGTACTAAGTGACAACTTACATATTTGTGTTTGTTAAACTTAAAAGCTGGGTAAGTAACCCAGCTGCCTTAAAAATTTAAGTTGAATCAACTCAAATATCTAAGTTGTCACTTAGTACAACTTAACATTTCAAGTTGAATAAACTTTTTTTTGAGCTGAGTGAACTTAAAATTTTAAGGCAGCCAGATAACAAATTATTTTAAGTTGACTCAACAAACTGTTTTTTACAGTGTACTATTTTCTGCTTAATTTGAAAAAATAAAAGAATACATTTTTGTTTAATAAATATATTGTCAGTAAAATATGCTAATATAAAAACTGTTTTTTTAAATACAGAAACAAAATCATTTTAAAAAGATTCTGAAAGCATTGAAGGAGATCCCATAATAATTAATATAGATGTAATTTTTGTCTCAAAATATACGCATTCATTTTAGCGATTCTCATTTGCTACTTAAATCTACAACATTTAAAAAAAAACATCAAATATTAGATCAACTAAGCACAGAATCAACTTTGCAGCTCGCGATCGCGTCAAGGATCAGACAAATTTGCATGTGCATCTCGAAAAGCAAATGTATTAGAAAGTGCTATACCACATTTTTGTGCCATCTAGTGGTTTACAGGAAAATAATATCAAGGGCGCCATTTACCCCAGGGCGCCTTTAGCCCTGTTGTACCTTATATGCTAAATTTGGCCTACCTAATGGATAGTTGACCCAAAAATGAAATACTGAGTGATTTATGATGTTTTTACTGGATAATTATTTTCATGGCCATTAAAGAGAGCAATGTAAAGCTTTTTAAAAATGTATTTGTGTTTTAGAAATAGTATAGGGATATGGAACGAGATTATTATATAACTTACATTTTTGGGTGAACTTTTAACCATTAACTACTTTTAAACTTCATGTTGTTCCAAACCCGTAAGACCTTCGTTTATGTTCAGAACACAAATTAAAATATTTCTGATGAAATCCATGAGCTTTCTGACCCTGCATAGACAGCAACGCAACTGACATGTTCAAGACCCAGAAAGGTAGTAAGGATATCATTAAAATAGTCCATGTGACATCAGTGGTTCATCTTTAATTTTATAAAGTTACAAGAACACTTTTTGTATGCAAAGTACGCCAAAAAAAATTCCATCTTCTCTGTCAGTTTTTGATGTGCATAAAATAAAAAAATATATAATATAAATGATAATATATATATATATATATATATATATATATAAATATACCACCTGTTGAAATTCAGCTTGTGTCACAGCATGTGCTTCTAATGCTCTTGATTCTTTCAGAAGGCTTGTGAGTCTAGTTAGGACCGGCCCTCATTGTTTGTCAAGCAGAGATGCCCTTTCTATTCATTGTCCTCTCCTCCCTCTCTATTCTTCTGCCCCGCAGGATTCTGCCATCATCAACAAGTGCCAAACAATTATGCAGATCACCCCCGCTACCTGCAGGCCTTGAGCTGCTCCGTGAATCAGACCTGAGAGTACATGCAGAGGAGGTATCTCATTTCTCCTGCAATACACTTGCTTAGTGAGACATGAAAACAGAGCACAGGGCTGACTCATCTGGACCGAGGCAGAAGCTGGTCTGCCAACCAGGAACATATCTGCAATAGACAACAGACACACATTTTTATGAGACTTAGGTGCAATCACATTTTGTTTCTACATAGAAATGCTTCAGCCACAATGCCCCGGATGATTGATTTTGAAATGATTTAGTCATTTCTTATGATAAAATACTGTTTATAGATATTTACTAAAGCCTCGGCCATCGTTTGCCATAACACTAAAAATTTATGTAAAAAACAAAAACAAAAAACCCAAAACAAAACAGGATTCATTATGGGATAATGGTGTAAATATTTGTTTCATTTACATTTAATCATTTAGCAGACGGCGAAAGGAGAAAAGTCACCATTATGGTGATTAGTGTTTTGGCTGAGAGCTTGGCCCTTACTTTTAATTAGTTTTCTTTTAGTTCAGGAGCATTTGATTCAGATCTTGTGTTTTCTTCCTAGGTTTAGTTTCTTAGAATGCAATCTGGCCCAGCAGACTAAAGGAACAACCAATATCCCTGCTGGTCTCTTTCAGTGAGATAAGTTGATAAGTGATGCATATGTTGATATCTATAAGCCAACCTTAATGGATCTTTACAGATAAAATCTGTGAGTCAGCATGTCACTGTAATTCATTATCTAAACACACCATCTTCTTCTAAAAACAAGCTTTTTAATGACTCTTCGGTGAAACGGATGCATGGCAATATTGTTTTTTCAGACTCAGCCTTGATTCCCTCTCAAAACAATAAACAGAAATTGTTGTGAAAGAAAGGAAACCATAATAGCTATCTACACTACTGTTCAACTATTTTATGTTTTTCAGATTTGGAAGATTTTTAAATGTCTAAATTAGAATAAATTAAAATATTAGCTAAAAACTTGGCATTACCGAAATAAATAGCTTAAAGAAAAAATCCCATAAAGTTAAATAGATTAATGAATATAAAAATAAATCAGAATAAATAAAATAAGCTTAATAGATAGAACTTGTAGTATACGATTTTGAAATGTTTTAATTAAAATAAAAAATAAAATAAAATATTGTTTAAAAACTTAGCCATAACTGAAATAAATAACTTAAAAAAAAAAGTTCAATGGAAGAATAAATGTAAAAAATGAATCAAAATAAATAAAAAAACCTAACAGAAATAATACAAAACCAAAAACTAAGGGGTAAAACAAAACAAAACAAAACAAAAAATGTCTAAAACCACAATATCTATATTACTGTTCAAATATCTGAAGTTGGTACAAGATTTTTAAAATAAAATAACATAAAATATTGGTAAAAACACACACACACACACACACACACACACATATATAAACAAACTTTATTATTATTATTATTACTTAAAAACTTACTAAATCTAAGACCACAATCTATATTACTACTCAAATATTTGTAGTTGGTATAAGATTTTTAAATGTTTCTGAAAGAATTCTCTTATGCTCAACAAGGCTGTGTTTATTTGAAATAAATACAAAAACTTAGTAAAAACATTAATATTGTGAATAATACTGTGGCAAATCTGAATCCTCAGCAGCCCCTTTTCCAGACTTCTGTGTCAGACAGAATAATTGCTTATTATTTCAGGATTATTTAATAAAATAAATAAAAAAAAAAAATACAAAAATATTAAAAATAAAAGCATTAATCAGTTACATTGTGAGATATGGTTACATGGCAAATAAAGTAGGAATTGAGTAACGAACTTCTAATTCTTTTTCATTATTATTCCACATTTATAATTAAAGCTCAGCATACAAAACTCAACAATGGTAAATCAACAAAGTTTTATATTAAAAAAATTAGCTCTAAACATTTCAAGTAACTTAAAGTGATGTCAGAAATAGCAAATGCAAAATAAACCAGCAAGTAGGTGAAAAAAAGCATGCCCCAATGCACGCTGGGAGCCATATAGAGGATAAAAGATTTTTCGTCTTTTTCAAGCTTGACTCTGGCACACTTTTGTAAGCAGTAATAGGTGTGCATCATTGGCAAAAATGATATAATATGTGTGCAACCAGCCAAGTATGGTTGTCAGAACATTCGCATAGATGATTTAGAGTTCCTCATGGCTGCTCAGGCTGGTAGGACTGTACTGTACTATTATAAGCATCTTTCGTGTTTGAAAATGACTAAAAGCAGTAATGGGATCTCTTTTACTGTGCATCTAATCTCTTGTTTCTTCCTGTGCCAAAATGCCACGTGGAAGAAGTGGTTCTCCAGACCCCAGAGCAGTAATATTGCATTTACGCCACCACCAGTCTCTTTCATTCACAGTTCAACTGCATAAAGCATATACTTTCAGTAGAAGCTTTTAACCAAAGCAACCTAAAGGGTATCCAGTGCATCCTATTTGTCCACGTGTTTCCAGGGAATGGAACTCATGGTCTTGAGCTTGCAAGATTCAGCTACATTATAATGGACTATATGAAGAGGACACACTTTTCTTAATAGAGAAATAACATGAGTATTTTTTGATCTCACTGTGGCTTTTTATGTCAACTGAGCCATTTCATTGTTCTGCAAGCACGCTTCTCTTCTATTTCAGGCTCTACAATTACATCTGCTTGCATTAGAGGTGGCCCTGTTGATTCTGACAGCGTGTCAGAGACGGTGGAAAGGGTTTGGAAGCCGGGCTGACACGGGGAGAATGTCATCTAGCATCCAGGCATATGCGACACCATTCTGTCACACAGCTACTGCATCTGGTCTGCATGTTTTTCTTCAGAATTGCTCACTCTCAAACACACATAAACAAAAACACAGTCATACAGACTGTTCACACAGAATGCATTTTTGCATTCCACTTTGCTGCTTTTCTGTTGTTTTTCTATGTAAATGTGCTAGATGGTTGTGTTAAACGAGTGTCTAAATGAGTCTCTTGACCTTGTGCTCTTTAAATCCACTGTCATGCGTCTCACGTTTTAAACGAAAACGTGTTCTGTGTGAACGGCCCTTATGCTGTACTGATCTACTGTCATTTAAGCACACATAACGTATGTCTAAGGAGGCTACAACCTTTTTCAACTAACAACTGAAAACTTTTCATGTATTTTGGCTGTTCATTTACACAACAACAGCATTTTGGGGTCCTGAAAATGTAAACTTAAAAAAAAAAAAGATTGTTAAATATTGTGAAAATGATAACGCTATTGTCTCCATGTAAACTGCAAAAATGCAAATTAGCAAAAACGGTGACGTCATGCTCATGTGTATTTTGTGTACAGTCTATAAACATGCGTGAATACTTGAAGAATGTGTATCTTGGCAGGTACGTAGTGTTTTTTTTAAGTAAAGTGACATCGCCAACTAATACCCTAGCATGCATAATAGTGTTTTTAGTTGTTTTCATGGATCTGTGTGAATGGGAATTGTTTTGACAAGTTGTTGTGTGTACACGAAAATTTTTGAGAATACAAGGGAAAACTTTTCTGTTTTTAGTACATTCACGTAAACGTACCCTTAGTTTTTGTCATGTTTCCTGTTTTTAGTTCCAGTCTATCGAGTCATGTAAAGGTAGGCACCTGTTGTTATCATTGGCAGTGTTATTATATTTCTTCTTCTGCTCTGGACGTCTGTGGCAGCCCATAAAACCACTTGCAGGAAAGTTAAGAATTTGGCATACAAAACTGTCACCATGGCAAATTTAAAATCTCTAACTTAAACCCTCTAGCTCCACCAACTGTCCAAAGTTTCACTTATGTTTGTGCAAATAATTTTTGAACCATAAGGGCTCAAACTTTTTTTGTCGGATTCCTTAGCTCAAGACAATTCGATTGCACCCTATGTAATTTTTCCATCATTACATTTTTTTCCCACCATTTTGAAATTTCTTTTTTTTTCAGTTTGTTTTAATTTTCATGAAAATTTCTTTGTTTAATTATAAACAAAATAGACACCATCAGAAAATTTGTAATAGAGACTGTAATGGACACTGTGGGTTTCTACTGGAAATTAGTCACTTCTATTAGTGGCTTGTTAAAGCCATTAATTCTAATGGATATGTCCAAAAACACACCACAGAAAACCATTTTGTAATGGTTTTAATGGTTAAACATTGATAGTTTGTAATGGTATTTGTAGCGCAGGGATGTCAAACTCAGTTCCTGGAGGGCCACAGCCCTGCAGAGTTTAGCTTCAACCCTTATTAAACACACCTGATTCAGCTAATCAAGTTTTCAGGCTTATTTGAAAACTACATGGTTTGTGTGTTAGAGCAGGGTTGGAAATAACTCTGCAGAGCTGCAGCACTCCAGGAACTGAGATTGACACCCCTGTTGTAGTGGAAACCATTAGAGTTTCTATTGTTTTTTCAGCAGGGATGTGATTAACCCGTAGTAGAAGATTTTAAGGTTGATTTTAATGCTGCATTTACGCCATGTTGTAATTCCGAGATGACAACATGTGAAATTCTATATTATGTGTTTCTATGGCAACACTATCAACGCCAAAGCCCTCAGATGCTCCTGAATTCATAATTACAACTAAACTCGGAATGTTCTGAGAGTTACGACTTGGACCAGTGACAAATGTACAACGTGACCGCCGCCAGTTTCATTTGATCTGAGTCCACAACCCAGTCTCGCGGCAGTTCGTGACACAGTCACAAAACTGACTGTGTCACTCATCACGATTTTCAATCTAATTTAATAGGGAGTAACTTTAGTGCCTGCACCATGTTTTTCTTTATGCCACTGCAACACGTTTGGTGATTTCTGTTTAATCAGCCAATATATATTATTTACATTTATTTTTAATTTTTAATTTACAAAATTTACATATGTTTGAGCACTTAAACCAACCCCACCCCTAAACCTACCCATTTGTGTATTAATGTTATATAAAACACAAGATATAACAGGCATATATGACAACAAATGCTGTTTATTTAAAAAGTAAAACAAAAAATATGAAGTGTTTTGAGATCAAACGATTGATTTGTGCGAAGAACACATGCAAAACGGTCATCTGTATCCGCAATCTGCCGTAAAACTGTCTGTTTACTGTGCACATTTAAAACTCGCACCCAAGGAAGCAAGCGTTACATCAGCTTTGATTGTCCTCCATGTGCTTTTGTTCTTTAGTCACATTTGAGTTTCTGTGAGATCTGGTGTCACTGTGAAATCGTTCCTGTAATCAACAAGTGTATGGTTGAAGTGTCTAGTGTACGTGTTCAGAGGATTATAAGGCTAAAAATTGGTTGAAACTGTCTTCATGTCCGTAGTCTCCCATAGTTTTAAAATCGGTTAAGATTTGAAAATCGTCTAGTGTGTGGCCTAAGCCCTCATGTTTGCTATGTTACTTTGTTGTGCATGGAAGTGTGTTTAGCTGTTTCATGTTTCAAGTGATTGTTTATTGACTAGAAGACAGTGAACCAATGAAAGCATGACACAAGAAACAAGTGGTAACAAGTGGCTGACATGAAACAGGAAACATGATAAGATAGACCAGAACTGACATGAAATGAACAAAAACCTAGAGAGATTTAACAGTACTATGCATTAAACTCGTATCCACCTTATTTTTAACATAAAAGCAGGCGTAACTTAAATGTGTGAAGCTTCTGGCATGGTATCATTCTCTTCCAGTTATTTTACTTGTGCCAAATTGTCTTCCAAAGGCACAGATTTCTCTTGAAAATACTGAATTAACCATGCCCTAACTTATGTTTTAGCATTGTTGCGTAGAATTTTAAAAAGACCATTGCGTCTAGTATTGGTCTTATTTCCTGGGACTGGATGATAGAATTTTTTGAACTTGTCCTCTTTTTGCATTACCTTTCCGAAAGAGTCAACTTAATTTGACCTGGAAAGCTTTTAGTTAATAAGTCGCTGTAAATGAATTCCTCTGAGGCACAGGAACAGGTTTATGCTCAGGGAATATCACACCACCTTTCTTTGCTTAATACATTCCTACAAACGGGCGGAAAGCCTGGCTGCTACCTACATAATGACGCCTTCCAGTCATGTCTCTGTGTTCAGCACGCGCTGGCAATCTGTGGCAGAGGGGGAAAAAAGGAGAGAGAAAAATCTCAATTAACCTGTGTTATGTCCTCCATATTACACTTGAGGCTTGAGGAACCCATCTAAAAGAAAAGTTAAAACACCAGGACCGGGGTAATAGACTTCCCCAGTTTCAGTTGCCCACAGTCAAAGATTGCATTTCAACATTTTGGGCACGTAACCTAACCTATTAAAAAATAGTATAAAACAGGTATGTTTTAGCCAACCCTTTTCAAATTTTCATCTAAACTCTTCAAGCGGAACGGTAATATACTGTAGATTGTTACATGAAATGACTAAATGAGCACCATACACTCTGGTTTATCTGTGCATGTGGATATTGTATGAGAAGGAAGCTGTCAGGCATTCACCTCAGCCACCACCATCTGACACACCTCCTCAAGCACCACCCACTCGTTCATCATCACCCGAATACTGATTACATTCACCTGCACCTCGTTGAGCCACGCCCTATATATTGGACTCGCTTGCATTCACTCATTGTCTGGTCTACCGTTCACATGCTGTGTTTCTCCTCCGGTATTCTATGCATTTGGATTCCTTCGGTGCTTCCTGAACCAGTGGCGTGGCTCATACTTGGACTTTGATTCTCATCTACTCACACACTGCAGTTAAGACTTTCATGTTTATCGTTATGCTTTGTCTATCTTTGACAATCGTTTTAATAAACAACTGGATTGAATTGTTACTCACCTCTCGTCTCATCCTGCCCTGTGTGTGTGTGTGTGTGAGTCTGTGACAGAAGACCAGACCCATACAGATGAATATGAGCACCGAAACTCCGGCCACAGCAAATCCCCTCGCTGAATTGGTGAATGCCATCACGGCAGTGTTTCAAACAACACCTGCACCGCCATCCGCCTCCGGATCTCCCATGGCCATGCCCGCCACGTTTGCAGGCGAGGCGGCTGAGTGTAGCGGTTTCCTTCTTTAGATCAACCTGTTCATACGGATGCAACCACAACAATTCCCATCAGAAAACGCTAAAGTCGCCTTTCTCATATCCCTGCTTACGGGTAAGGCTCTTCAATGGGTGAAAGCTATTTGGAATTCCGACAATCCTATAATTCATTCCTATGAACAATTTACCAGTCATTTCTCCGAAGTATTCTCAACAACCACAGGTCAACTTTTCACCTCTGATCTGCTGTTCTGGTTACAACAAGGAAATTCAACGATCAACGAATACACTCTCCATTTTCGCACGTTGGCGGCGGCCAGCGGATGGAACTTGACCGCGCTGCTCGGGCCTACAGGCAAGGCCTCAACCCACAAATTTGCGCTGCGATGGCTCTGTACGATGACAGCATTGGGTTAGAGGCATTTCTGCAGAGGACAACACGTGTGTCGCAACGTTTAGCCGCCTGCCAGCCCACTAATACCGCTCCTCAGCCGACCTCGGTGGTTGCTTGCACTCCAGTACCAGAGCCTATGCAAATAGATTCTTCCCGTCTTACACGGAGTCATCCTGGGACGCCCGTGGCTTCAAATACATCATCCTGAACTCAGCTGGGATCCCTGCGATATCATCCGCTGGAGTGAACACTGCCAATCTAACTGCCTGGTTAACATACCCACCTCAGTCGTCGCACCGGTGGTGCTTGGTTCTACACAGATTGAAAGCCCGGATCCAGTTTCCATTCCCGAGATCCCAGCTGAGTACATGGCGTTCCAGGATGTTTTCGACAAGCAAGCAGCCACCCTTCTTCCCCCACATCGGCCATGGGATTGTGCTATCGACCTGCTGCTGGGGGCCCAGCTCCCCAAGGGGCGAGTTTACCCTCTGTCCATCCCAGAACGCCAGGCGATGGAGGAATACATCAAGGAGGCCCTACAGCAAGGATTCATCCAAACTTCCACCTCACCGGCCGCTTCCAGCTTTTTCGTGGGCAAGAACGATGGAGGTCTGCGTCCCTGTATAGACTACCAGAAACTGAACTCGCAGATTCTCCAACAGCCATACCCTCTTCCTATGGTTCCTGCCGCCCTCGAAGAGCTTTGTGGAGCTCAAGTCTTCACGAAGCTGGACCTGCGGAGTGCATACAACCTTGTTTGTGTTCGTGCGGGAGACGAGTGGAAGACGGCGTTTGTGACACCCACCGGCCATTACGAGTACCGGGTCATGCCCTACGGGTTATCCATCAGTCCCTCCGTCTTCCAAACGTTCATGAACGAGGTGTTCCGGGAGTTCCTCCATCGGTTTGTGGTCGTCTATATTGATGACATTTTGATCTACTCCCGGAACATGGCCGAACATCGCCAGCACATCCAGCAGGTCCTCCACAAGCTTCGTGAGCACAGTCTATACCTTAAATTGGAGAAATGTGAGTTTCATCGCCCACCAGTACAATTCTTAGGATACGTCATCTCGGCCGAGGGCGTGCAGATGGACCAGGGGAAGGTGAAAGCCATTCTGGACTGGCCACAACCCACTACCATCAAGGAATTGCAACGCTTCTTAGGATTCTCAAACTTTTACCGTCGTTTCATCCAGAATTACAGCTCCATCTCTGCTCCGCTGACCTCCCTCCTGAGGGGTAAACCGAAGAATATCAACTGGAACCCCTCTGCCCACGAAGCCTTCAACCAGCTTAAGAAGATCTTCAGCACCGCACCCTTGTTACATCACCCCGATCCCAAGAAACCCTTCACCGTGGAGGTCGATGCTTCTACTACGGGAGTAGGTGCGGTGCTGTTGCAAGCGGTCGGTGAGTCTCCTCTCCTCCATCCCTGTGCCTATTACTCACGCAAACTGTCTCCGGCGGAGCAGAACTACGATGTTGGTAATCGAGAACTCCTGGCCATCAAGTTAGCCCTGGAGGAGTGGCATCATTGGTTAGAGGGGGCTACACATCCATTTACCATCACCGACCATAAAAATCTTCAGTATCTCTATGAAGCCAGGAGGCTCAATCCACGACAGGCTAGGTGGGCATTGTTCTTCACTCGATTTCACTTCATCACCTATCGACCTGGTTCCAAGAACACCCTTGCTGATGCACTCTCCAGACAGTTCTCACCAGATCAATCCACCGAACCTGAGACCATCATCCTCTCTGACCTGTTCGTTAGTCCCATCCAATGGGACCTAGATCAAAACATCCAGAACGCCACCCTCCAGGAGCCCGCTCCGCCGGAATGCCCAGAAGGCAAGATCTACATTCCCCAACAACAACGCCAAGGCCTTCTGGGCACAGTGCATCAATCTCTGGGCTCTGGACACCCCGGCAGCCAACGGACCCTCTCGCTCCTCCAATCCTGTTACTGATGGCCCAGTATGCGCCGGGATACCATCAGGTATGTCCAGAGCTGCTCTGTCTGTGCTATGTCTACATCACCTCGACAGTTACCTTCAGGAAAACTGGTACCCCTACCAATCCCTCAGAGGCCCTGGTCCCACCTAGGAGTCGACTTCGTGACCGATCTCCCGGCGGCTGAAGGTAACACGTGCATTCTAGTAGCTGTGGATCGCTTCTCTAAAATGTGCAAATTTGTTTCTCTCAGGGGTTTGCCTACAGCGATGGAGACAGCAGAACTCTTGTTTCAACACCTGTTTCGTCACTTCGGTCTGCCAGAGGAGATCGTGTCGGACCGGGGACCTCAATTCATCTCACATGTGTGGAAAGCTTTCTTCAAGCTCCTTGGTGTTTCTGTTCACTTATCTTCCGGTTATCCTCAGACCAATGGCCAGACAGAGAGGAAGATCCAGGAGCTTGGACAATACCTCCGGGCATACTGCTATGAAGATCAGCACAGATGGAACCGGTTCCTCCTGTGGGCCGAGTACGCACAGAACTCGCTTCGCCAAGATACCACCGGCATGACACCTTTCCAGTGCGTACTCAGTTACCAGCCACCGCTGTTTCCCTGGACGGAGGAACCCTCCAACGTTCCAGCTGTGGACTACTGGTTTCGGGAGAGTGAGAGAGTGTGGGACTCAGCTCACCACCATCTCCAGTGGGCAGTGCGACATCACAAGAGGTTCGCAGATCGGCGAAGAAGACCTGCTCCCGACTACCAACCCGGGGAGCAGGTCTGGCTATCGACACGGGATCTTCGACTTCGCCTTCCTTGTCGCAAGCTGAGTCCCCGCTACATTGGTCCGTTCACGATCCTGAGGCGGATCAACGATGTCACGGTCCAGCTTCAGCTCCCTCCCAGGTACCGCATACACCCCACTTTTCATGTATCCTTATTAAAACCTTTCCATCCCTCTGTCACAGAACACCCGGGAGCTGAAGCTGAACCCCCTCCTCCTGAAGTCCTGGACACACCGTCCATCTACACGGTCCACGACATCTTGGACTCACGACGTTGAGGGGGCCACCTCGAATACCTGGTCGACTGGGAGGGGTATGGACCGGAGGAACGATCCTGGGTAGCTCGTGATGACATATTGGATCCCTCATTTCTTCTAGACTTCCACCGAGAACACCCGGACCGTCCTGCCCCTCGCGGTCGAGGTCGCCCTCTGCGTCGTTTTCGGGCGTTGGGAGCCGCCCGTGGAGGGGGGGGTAGTGTCAGGCATTCACCTCAGCCACCACCATCTGACACCTTCTCAAGCACCACCCACTCGTTCATCATCACCCGAATACTGATTACATTCACCTGCACCTCGTTGAACCACGCCCTATATATTGGACTCATTGTCTGGTCTACCGTTCACATGCTGTGTTTCTCCTCCGGCATTCTATGTATTTGGATTCCTTCGGTGCTTCCTGAACCAGTGGCGTGGCTCATACTTGGACTTTGATTCTCATCTACTCACACACTGCAGTTAAGACTTTCATGTTTATCGTTACGCTTTGTCTATCTTTGACAATCGTTTTAATAAACAACTGGATTGAATTGTTACTCACCTCTTGTCTCATCCTGCCCTGTGTGTGTGTGTGTGTGTGTGTGTGTGTATGTGTGCACCTGGTATTCATCACGTTATGGGGACCAAATGTCCCCACAAGGATAGTAATACCAGTACATTTTGACCTTGTGGGGACATTTGTGAGGTCCCCATGAGGAAACAGGCTTATAAATCATGCAGAATGAGTTTTTTTGAGAAAGTAAAAGTGTGCACAGCCTCCTGTGAGGGCTAGGTTTAGGTGTAGGGTAGGTGTAGGGCGATAGAAAATACAGTTTGTACAGTATAAAAACCATTACGCCTATGGAATGTCCCCATAAAACATGTAAACACAACATGTTTGTGTGTGTGTGTGTGTGTGTGTGAGTCTGTGACAGAAGCCTTTCAAAAGCCTTTTAAAAGCTTTATTTTATGCTATTCCTAACATTTTAGAGCTGTGAATTTCATATGTAACAGCTTGGTTTATTTGTTTATTTGCATGCCGTGATAGAATGCGGATATTTGACTTTATTTGTTTATATTGGCAATAACGTTGTGTTTATTTCAGAAAGCTTACGCTGTTTGCTGCTAGCGCTTTGATGTACAATCATTAATAGTTCAACATCACCTGTATGAATCATAAGATTCTCAGAAACTCTGTAACAGTCAATTTTTTTTATTTTTATTTTTTTTTTTAACGCACATCTCATATTAAATAGTTTTCAAGATTGATTTAAGAAATGACGCATGCAGCTTCCAAACATCCTAGGCAGCCCACATTCTCAAAGAACATGCTACTGAGAGAGGAAAAAAAGTCGTGATATGACTGTCCATATGTTAATGTCTGTGTTATCAGTAATGGTATACTATGTCAAAGGCCTATTAAATAGATTAAATTACTTTATCTCTTTTGTTTCTCTCACTTGACTGGAGGTTTGGAAGCAGAAGAATTTATTTGCAGTGTTAAAACATGGGTAGCAGAGTGATCAAAGATCACTATCACAAGTGATGCCTCTCCATCTGTCTCTCACCTGCTGTCTAAATCTTCATAGTCATGCCGCATCTTTCTCTGCTTTGATTGCTGATATGTTTGGCCTGCTTCTTGCCAACTGCTCATGATGCAACAGTGCAAGTATGTTGCAAATGTTGTTGAGAAAGGCAAACACAAAAGCCGAACAACAAGGGCGTAAATTTCATCTAACAGTAGAGGGGGGACAATAAACATAAAATTTCTCAAGAGCAATTTTTGAAGGGGACATTGTACTTGTTAGGATATATATGTGTACACAGTATGCGTACATAGCATGGAGAGCATGTTTAAATATGAGTTTGGTTCATAGGTTCACTACGCGGTCATATTAAAATTATTTAATTATTTTGCATCCTCGTCTGGGACTGAGGACATCTTTTATTTAGATATTCAACCACAGCAGGCTTAAAGAAGAAGTAAACTTCCAAAACAAAGATTTACAGATAATGTACTCACCCCCTTGTCATCCAAGATGTTCATGTCTGTCCTTCTTCAGTCGTAAAGAAATTATGTTTTTGAGGAAAAAATTTCTGCATTTTTGTCCATATAATGAACTGATATGGCGCCCCGATTTTGAACTTCCAAAATGCAGTTTAAATGCGGCTTCAAACGATCCCAAATGCGGCTGCAAATGATCCCAGCCGAGGAAGAAGGTTTTTTTGTTTTTTGTAGAAACTGTGATATACTACTATTCAAAAGCTATTGTAAATAAATGCTGTTATCAGACTTTATACTAATCAAAGAATTCTGAAAAAAATCATTCATACAAACATATCACAATAAAAATTATATGAATTATGCATTATCCACCAATAGTAAAGACATTGGAACAGGTGTGATAAATACCAACTGAATTTACCCCCTTTCAAGCCAAGTGTCAGAAATGGATTCCCTTGGAAAACTGTTTGCACAGGCTATTAATTCTGTCTAATGATAACAAATGAGTCACAATTATATACCTGTGCAAAACTTGGCAGTATAAACTCAAGCTGTATTTTTTGTAGTTTTTGTTCAACATTTTGGTTCTGCATCAGAATTACAAAGGGATACAATTACAGAAGTTTGCATCACACCTGTGTGTTTTTCAAGATTGGGTAGATTTGTTTGCTTGGAGATGCATCAAAGGTTTTTCAGCAACCTTACTGAATACGAGAAAATCCCAATTGATTGTTTTTTAATGGCTTTCATTTGCTTTTGAATTATTAATAAAACAACCACAAATAACTTATGCTTGGAAAATAATGATTTCACCATGCTTTGACTGCTTAATTACGGTGAGTCAATTTGACTTAATCTTGGAGTTCCTACATTTTAATCTTAATATAATTGTTCACACACTTACAAAAAGCATCTTTGAATAGACTTGTGATTGCACTGATAATGAGAAAATATTAAATTCCAATCACAGTGAATGCGCCTCACAGACGAAATGAGTTAACAAAGCCTCTATAATCACTGTCAGGATGTTCTGACCTTTCTAAGCAAGTTCTTTAATTAACCTTTTGGACCATTTGGACTGTTTAATTACCTATTGGCATCCGTTCATAATATGACCGGCAAAGCATTGATTGTCCTTGTAATTAGTCACAGTTAAATGAATGTATTCATTAGGATATTTACTCTAAAAACTGTTTGTTGCTTTCTCTCTTCACGTCCATCTTTTTTGACTGACTCCCGGGCATCATCAGAAATGACCTGCGCCCCTCATAATGGAGTTTCTCCCATCCATCAAGCTATATGGGGTTATTTTCATTTCCCTCTTTTCAAGAGCAGCTGTGGCTGTGCAAAGTAAATCAACCTCTGTCTCGTCCATGGCCTTCCTCTCCCACCTGTGCATAACTCTACAACCAGTTAGATCAGCTCTACCCTCTATATTTAGACATTAATCAGATACAATAATCATTTTTTCATTGTATTTTCCCTCTGTCCTTTGTGAAGCCTTAGCTACACAGAAACTCTTCCTGCACTGCCATGTTGGTTTGGTTTGATATGTGGTTTGATATGTGAATGATATGAAAATGTATGTGCTAGTCGAGTTTGCGTATGCCCCGATGGATCGTGCTTCCACCATGATGAATTTTAATAAATGAAGTTCAAAAAAATGCTCTCCGGTTTTCAATAATCAGGTTCTAGCTGTGGGGAAGTGATTGCTGCTTCAAATGCTGTACGTGGAATAAGTAAAGCAAAAACAAATCAAGTCTCAGTAGAGTCAGACAAATCATCAAACTTTTAATGTCTTGAGCATCCTAATGCTGGATTCTTCTTCATGTATCTAAAGTGTATTTGATATATTGATTTTGATTCTATCCATGTATCTAGGCTGAGTGCTAAAACACAATATCTGAATTTGACTGAACTGATTCTGATGTATTTTGTTATACTTATAATTGCCATTTGCTCCCATGTCAGCTTTTGGAATTAAAGGTTTCCTTAGAAATCAAAACAAAATATACATTTTAAAAATTATGTACAGCAGGGTCCAAACTATATAGTTCAATTTCATTTTTAAATGATTAAATTAAAATGACCCAAAACTTAAAATGACCTATACAATAGTTACAATAATTTTTTATTCACTAAAAAAGAACACTCTGTCTGTCTGTTTGTTTTGACACTCTGTCTGTCTGTTTAAATACTCTGTCTGTCTGTTTAGACACTCTGTCTGTCTATCTGTTTGTTTAGACACTGTCTGTCTATCTGTCTGTTTGTTTAGACACTCTGTCTGTCGGTTTGTCTGTTTAGACACTGTCCGTCTGTCTGTTTAGACAATGTCTGTCTGTTTGACTGTCTGTTAGTTCAGACACTGACTGTCTGTTAGTTCAGACACTGTCTGTCTGTCTTTGTTTAGACACACTGTATGTCAGTTTGTTTAGACACTGTTTGTTTATACACTGTCTGTCTATCTGTCTGTTTGTTTAGCACTGGGTTTGTCTGTTTAGACACTCTGTTCGTCTGTCTGTTTACACACTGTGTGTCTGTTTAGACACTGTCTGTCTGTCTGTTTAGACACTGTCTGTCTGTTTGTTTAGACACTCTGTATGTCGGTTTGTCTGTTTAGACACTGTTCGTCTGTCTGTTTAGATACTGTGTGTTTGTTTAGACACTGTCTGTTTAGACACTGTGTGTTTGTTTACACACTGTCTGTCTGTTTAGACACTGTCTTTAGACACTCTGTATGTCGTCTGTCTGTTTACACACTGTGTTTGTTTAGACACTGTCTGTTTGTCAGTCTGTCTGTTCAGACACTGTCTGTCTGTTTGTTTAGACACTGTCTGTTTGTTTGTCTGTCTGTCTGTCTCTCTGTTTAGACACTGTCTGTATGTTTGTCTGTCTGTTTAGACACTCTTTTGTCTGTTTAGACACTGTCTGTCTATCGGTGTTTGATAAGACACTCTGTCTGTCTGTCTGTCTGTTTAGACACTCTGTCTGTTTGTTTAGACACTCCTTCTGTCTGTTTAGACACTCTGTGTTTCTCTCTGTGTTTGACAAGACACTCTGTCTGTCTGCCTGTCTGTTTAGACACTGTCTGTCTTTCTCTCCTACATTCCCTGCTTCTCTACATAACATACATGCTCTCTTTCTCTCCAATATTCCCTCACACCCTTTTCTTGTGGGTAATTTGAAATGTTTGCCTGGTCTCATTCATCTCAATTTCATATTTGCAGAGACAAAAGAAAGAATTGAGACATATCTGTCTCTCCTTCCTCACAGTCATTGATCACCATCACCGTTTAATTTTAATAAATACATTGTTTGCATGACATAAAACCAACAAAACAAATAAACACAGTGTTTGATTTACCATGTTCCACGTGAATAAAACACATTCTTACAGTATGAATGAGTTGATTTGAGTAGGTGCTCTTAGCTTTTCTGCAATTTTCAAATAATTGTGTATTTTCTCAGAAAGGAGTCATGACTGAATTTTACTGAAAATGACTTTCTTGTGTGAATCAGTGCTGTTTTCCACAAGTACATATGTGAGAGGCAATTGAAAGGGAGATTTTGAAAGGTTTTAGTGATGTCATTGTACTTTTAGTCATTATCTGCAGGATGCAATGTTCTGTAGTGAGACTACACACACATTTTAGAATAAGAGTCAAGACATTACAGCTTTTTCAATCACTTCAGCTTATTTTTGAAACAGTCCATATGTGAATTTGGTCATAAGCCTATAGATCAGAAGGGTTTTAAGGCCATGCGAAAATTCATTCAAGTGTCTCTGACCTCTTGACTTACAGTCTCATTTTGAGAATGTCTGTTTGTGTTTTGGCATCTATACCTGTCTACTTCAAGCATTGATTCAGCACCTTTTCAGTGACCTTATGTCACCTGACCTGGCTGTGCACAGAAATACATCATTCGGTTCAGTCATTACTTCTGTCTCTTCTCTTCATCAGTCTTCATCAGTCTGTCATCAGTAATAAACCTGCTGAGCATGTCCTCCACCCTCACCTTTTCTCTTTCATTCCTCTCTTTATCACTCAGTCTATCAGTTAATCTTTTTTAACACAGCTTTTTTTCCTCAGCTGTTGACTTTAGATCACTCAACATAAGCTTGCAGTCATCACTGGATAACATTTTGCTATAAGAAAGCTCCTTTCTAACCAATGTATGAAATTAAGCAAAGTCAGCTAATTTATAATCTGTTATGCTTATATGTCATTTTATATGTATATTGAGCAAATGTTAATGAATGGCAGTGTAAAGAATACCAGGAAACTAAGGTAACTGCAACAAAAAGGTCTGTTTTGGGTCAGAAAGAAATTTGACTAGCATTATAACTGTAAAAAAATTAAGTGCATAATAGGCTTCTTTTTTTATATGATTATATGAATAAGTAGCTGTCGTGCCTTGAGGGAGAAATCATTTTACAGTTATATTCACACATTGTCATACATTTTACATTAGATATCTCTCAGTGGGCAAATTAATAGATAGGAAACAAATGGTTTAATGATTTCATCAAGATGAATATGTTCAACTATTATGGTTACTTTTTTGCATCTGTTATTAATGATAAACTGGAGATTATTTCAAAACCTTCTACTTACAATATGCATAATTCATGCTCCCTGACTGGAATGCCCTACAAATATGTTGGTTTTAATTAAGTAGGTCTATAATCCCTGGAGAAAGCTGTCCGTTAGCATTTCCATTACTCTCAGTATGTTTATGAGCCTCATTGTTTTAAACAGATCATAGCTTACTTTTCTGTACCCCAAAATAGTCATAATTTATTTTTATATTAACATTTTTCTATTTTCTTTCTCTGACCCTTATTATACTGGCTTTTTATTGGTGGTGTGCCTCAACAACTGTGTAAACACACTTTTTGCATTTGAAATGAGCACCAGCACAGATGCAATCAGATGCAGTTTTGTCATTCAATATCCACAGTCTTTTTGCAAAGGCTTTTTTACATTGTGACAGGTTCAAAATGTTCAGGACAAACAATCCACCCCAAAATATGCCGCTTGAACTGTTAAGAAGGATGTCCTTCAGAAGGATGAACTTACTGTATGTTTTCGTATAGTAGGCTACAGTGGGTTCTTTTATCTCAAAAGATCAAGGGAAATCTGATTCCTTATGATGTAAGACCAAGAAAGGTCAGAATCAATTTGAATCTTTGCATTAGGACATTTCCTGTAAAAAGACTAAACTGAAACATTGATTTTTGGAAATTCTGCTTATTTAATAATTAATTGTAACTCACATAAGCGGCTTAGCGTGATTAATTGAACTTAAGTATTGCCTGATAAGGAGCGCACATTATGGCACTCTGCTATTCACAGACTTTGACATTTTGTGAGAGTTTTATGTTCTGCTTGTGGCTGGTGGGAATTTTTCCTCTAATCTTTTGCAGGTTACATCAGTACGCCAGCAGATAGCAACAAGGGACTGTGTGTTAATGAGTCAATAGAATCATTCATTCAACCAATTAGTTCAAAATGTTGATTCATTCAGAAAATAAACAAGTGACTGTTTTTATGAGTGAGTCTTTGAATCATTCATTCAACTGATTCTTTGGAGAATCAAAAACAGAGAAAGCAATTGCCAATTCTGTGTCTAAAATATGTCAATAGGCTAGCAGTCCTACTGTTGTGATATTCAATTTAAGAGTAATTTTGAATGTTTTAAATTTACATATAGGCTTATGGCACATACAGTGCCCTCCACTAATATTGGCACCCTTGGTAAATATGAGCAAAGATGGCTATGAAAATAAATCTGCTTTGTTTATCTTTATGATCTTACATTCCAAAAATTCACAAAATGCTAACCTTTCATTGAAGTAAAACAATTAAAAGTGGGGGGAAACTTACGTTATGAAATAAATGTTTTTCTCATATGCATGTTGGGCACAATTATTGGCACCCTTAGAAATTATAATGAGTAAAATATCTCTGAAGTATATTCCCATTCATATTTGCATTTATTTAGCACACTAGAATGACTAGGAGTATGATATTGTCCAGCAATAACTTCCTGTTTCACAGGATTATAAATATGAGGAGCATGTTGTTCAGGAGGGTTTTAAGAAAAATCCTCCTTACTCATCCAAAAACAAACTCTAGCATATTCATTTGTCAGACACAACTTGAATTTCAAATGGGAATGGCTTCTGTGGTCAGATGAAACTAAAGAGCTTTAAGAGCTTTCTGGCAGCAAACACTCAAGATAGGTTTGGTACAAAAAGTACCCCATGCCCACGGTTAAATATACTGCTGGATCTTTAATGTTGTGGGCTTATTTTCCTGCCAGAGGTCCTGGACATCTTGTTCAGATACATGGCATCATGGATTCTAGCAAATACCAACAGATAAAAAATGTAAACCTGACTGCATCTGTTAGAAGTTCTATAATGAGCTGTGGCTGGATCTTCCATCAGGACAGTGATCCAAATCAAACATCAAAATCAACACAAAAATGTGTCACTGAGCATAAAATGAAGCTTCTGCCATGGCCGTCCCAGTTGCCTGACCTGAACAGTATAGAAAATGCGTGAGGTGAACTGAAGAGAAGAAGCACCAGCATGGAGCTGGGAAACTAAAGGATCTGAAGAGTTTCTGTATGAAGGAATGGTCTCTGATCTCTTGTCAGGTGTTCTCCAAACTCTTCAGGCATTAAAGAAGAAAACACAGAGCTGTTATCTTGAATAAAGGACATTGCAATAATTGGGTGCCAATAATTGTGGTCAACATGAACTACAGAAAAACATTTATTTCATAAAGAGATTTTCCCCCTGCTTTCCATGGTTTTACTTAAATGATAGGTTAGAATATTGTGAATTTTTTGAATGAAAGATTAAAAGGATAAACAATGCAGATTTATTCTTACAGCCACCTTTGCTCATATTTACCAAGGGTGCCAATATTAGTGGAGGGCACTGTATATGACCAATAGAATGTTCATGTTTCGTATGAGCTTTCATATGAATTTTGAAATATAAAGTCAAATTTACCTTTTTTATTCTTTTATTCCATAGTTGCCACTGACAAGCTATGCATTATCGCATTCATTATCAGAGGTGATACATCTCCAAAAATGAACTCAGTATTGCATAGCAGTAAACTACGGCTCTAGTAAATGCCGCTCCATCTGACAGCACGTGATGGATTTACAACTAATCACAGAACCGGCATTACTTACGAGACACGCATGATAATCAGATCCGATTATTTGCACTGCCCCAGCTTCCATTAACTGCCACTCGAAAACTGTCATTTTCTACAAGATAGGCTCCGCCCACAAAAACGTCATACATTTTTGCAAACACTAAATTTGTCTGTTTTCTATGGAGGGTCAGAGAGTTTTTAGATTTCATCAAAAATAAATTAATTTGTGTTCCAAAGACGAACAAAGATATTACGGGTTTGGAAGGACAGTAGGCCAATTAATGACAGAATTGTCATTTCTGGGTAAACTATTGCTTTAAGGAACCTGAGGGTGGGAACAAGAAAGCGCATCTGCACAGGTGTCAGTAAACGGGAGCTGCGTCAGGAAAATTTATTTATTTATTTTTTTTCCCTCTCCATATTTTGTACTCATACTATATTTAATTTGTTTGTATTAATCCATCTTGTATGCTTGTGCTTAGAGTACCGATTTAATGAACTTTGTTGTATGCATTATATAGTGTTTTGTTCACATAAACTGTCATTCTGAAAGATTAGAACAACGCGTGACGCTGGAAATGGCTTCTTCGATTTAAGAGGACTTGGATTGTAGCCGCTGACTGTATAGGCTTGGAAAAGATTCAGAAAGTTAACAGAACATGATCATCTACACTGGCTTTCTTCACCTCCTTTCGTGTGATTCATCGTTTGCAGCTGAGTGGCGTGAGTAAACTATTGTTACATTGTAACTGTATACTGTATCTTTCACTTTGTCTGCACTGGAACGGATAACGGCTTAAACCGTAACTGTAAATTGCATTCAAACAGAGTATTTTATGTACAAAGAGCATATGATACTGAAGGATTTATAATAAGCATGTAAATAATTGAAGATTTAGGATTTGGCCATTGATTCACTTAATTAAGTCTTGGAAAATCAACGAAATTTGATTACTGAATACTGAGGTTCGTGAAGGAGATGGCATATTGAGTTACTGAAGAATTGATTTGTTAGAGAGTTTGAAGGAAATCACCAAGCACCTTAAAACAGTTACCTATTTTAATTTTTTTCCATTCTCATTCCAATAAAATGAACTTCACTGCTGCTTGAGCTAATTAATGTAAATGAACCAATTGTTTGCTCACTAAGAAGTTGGTCTGAACACCTGGACACTGATGCATAGCTGCAAGTAACATTATGGAGAGCAACAGTAAAGATCCAGTTAAATGTCTCCATAGGGGGATTGAGTTTTAATGGTAACCATAAAGCTTTAAAGACAGACCTACGAAGTTGTTAATAAATGGGATATGTTTCTGTTGAAGCCATCTGCCCATATTATTTAAACTTAAAAAAAGTTTAATAGCAGAATTTCTAGTGGAAAAACTACAATACCCAAAGTTTTACAAAGAAATGTCCCCCAATCAGAGAACTACAACGAGCAAATCATGCCTACACTTTCAAACTATTTACATATTTGTGTATATATGCTGCAAAAAATGCCATATATTTTAAATCCACATCTTTAAATTAATAGTTTTATGTTTTTCTAGTATTTAAAGGAGTCCACTTCCAGAACAAAAATTGACAGATAATGTGCTCACCCCCTTGTCATCCAAGATGTTCATGTCTTTCTTTCTTCAGCCATAAAGAAATTATGTTTTTTGAGGAAAACATTTCAGCATTTTTCTCCATATAATGGACTGGTATGGTGCTCCAATTTTGAACTTCCAAAAGGCAGTTTAAATGCAGCTTCAAACGATCCCAAATGTGGTTGTAAAGAAGGAAGAAAGGTCTTATCTAGCCAAACGATTGGTTATTTTTATAAAAATAATACAATTTATATACTTTTTAATGTCAAACGCTCGTCCTGTCTTACGCTGCCTGAACTGTTTTTTTCCGGTTCATGACAGTTAGGTTATGTTGAAAGCCTCCCATCTCATGTTCTCCCTCAACTTCATCTTATATCGCCGTTTTACCTTTTTTGTTGAGGGTGTTTTGATCTTCTTTGCATGTTCACTTTGCAAAGACTGGGTTGGTACTTCTGCAGTGATGTAGGATGATTTTGAAATGATTTTTGAAGTTGAGGGAGAAAATACGATCAGAGTTTTTCGACATAACCTAACTGTCTTGAGTCAGAATACACAGAGTTCAGAGAAAGCAAGACAAGATGAGCGTTTTTTTTTTTTTAAATGAAAGTAACCGATCGTTTCGCTAGATAAGACCCTTCTTCCTTGGCTGGGATTGTTTACAAAAGCATTTGGGATCGTTTGAAGCCGCATTCAAACTATGTTTTGGAAGTTCAAAATCATGACACCATAGAAGTCTATTATATGGAGAAAAATCCTGAAATGTTTTCCTCAAAGCACACTATTTCTTTACGACTGAACAAAGAAAGACATGAACATCTTGGATGATAAAGGGGTAAGTACATTATCCGTAATTTTTTGTTCTGGAAGTGGACTTCTGCCTTAATTTCCCGCATTAAAGCAGTTAAGTTCACAGTTTTCCACCGTTGTCTGTTTGAATCAAACCAAGTTTTGCTTCAAATCAAAGACTGTAATGTTGTTCTTTACCTTGTAGATGGATGATTTAGTTCATTTTAATGCTTTAACAAAGACTTTAAAAAAAACATCCCTATGGGAAAAATACTTCCAGAACCAAGGCTGCTGAAGAAGTAAGCAGACGCTATTTCACTTTATTGAAGTGAAACAAAAGAAACACAGGCAGTTCATTTATAGTTATGAATTGAAGTCAGTTAATTTGATATTGGTGTTTTGTTTCTGTTGGAATTAATTTATTTAGGTCTTTTTAATTTTGCATGTGAGTCAGCTATTCAGATCGCAGATCATTTGATCATTCAACTTGGAATCATCCTAAAACACTGTTCAAACAAACTTTTAGTGCCAAAGCACCGTTTGTATCACAAAAAAACAAGAAGAAAGAGGCAAACACTTTTTTCATCAGTGCTTATCAGCATTCCCATGCTGTCAGACAGAGCTGTCGGAAAAAACATGGGCCTGCAAGCCGCATCTTCGCTTGGAGCAGTAGGCGTGAACTTTGTCTGTTTCTTGATCTGCCTCTTTATCCCATAATCCCCCGTGGGGGCCATGATGGAGACACACTCCTCTTAGGTGAAAAATTGGGATGAGCCGATGACAGACAATTGTTTTAAATTGGGGGTAAAGGAAATGAGATACAGATATAGAAGAAGGGAAGGGCTCTCTCAGATGGCTGATGGACTGTGTAGAGAGCCGGAGAGGGGCGTTCAGCTCCGCAGGAGAACATGCCAGCAAAACACTTTAGGGGAAAATGTCTTGAAAAAGACATTTAAAGCAACAGATGCAAAAGGGCTGACATTTTCTGTCCTTAGGGGGGTTTATAGGGATTAAAAAAAGCCAGAGAAGGAGAGGAGATGAGTAAGTCTTTGGGAGTTTTAGCAGAGAGGTCAGGTAAACCTTGTGCGTCTTAGTTTAGTCTGGTGTTTTGCATGTAAATTTTTTTCATACATCTATAATTTCTGTAAATGCCCCCAATGTCTGTTCCAAACATAGTTCCGAGGCATCGTAATTATGCTGCATCACATCTATCTTTGACTGAGAAAGCAAACCTGTAATCCATTCTGACAAGCTCAGTAGAAAAATAAAAACCATATGTCAGAAATGTTGTCTAGATTTATAATATATGCAGTAATGCAAAGTATGAAAAATACTAAAGTGCAGTTAAAATATACTTTTTTTAATACAAAAGTGCTGTGTTTTTAATTTTAATAAGTGTAATGTGTTATTTGCTTAGCAACATCCTGACATCAAACTCTATTTAAAACAATTATGAATTGTGCCTGAATAGTGCCTGTTTCTGGTGAAAGAAATACATAAATGAAGAAAACCCAAAATATTAAATATTAAATAGTATATCTTATTCCTCTTTTAGATGTTGGAGTTTAACAAACTTTCCATTTGGCATCTTCATTGTTGAGGCCCTGTAACGTTCAGTTTCAGAGATACCTCAATTTCAAAATGCCTCTGTTAAACTGTACACATTTTCAGTGGTCAAAAACCAAAAGTGCATCACTTTGCATATAGATGATACTTCTTATCAATTAAAGAGGAATGTCTGAAGAACAAATAATATTGAAACTAAAAATGTATCTTGTTTACTTCTGTCAAAACAACTGAATTGAACATACTTGAGTTTTGTTCCTCAAGAAGCATGTCTTATCATCAGTTGATGAAGCATGTTTTTCAGGATCCTTTGATAAATATAAAGTTAAAGGAGAAGTTCATTTCCAGAGCAAAAATTTACAGATAATTTACTCAATCCCTTGTCATCCAAGATGTTCATGTCTTTCTTTCTTCAGTCGTAAAGAAATTGTGTTTTGAAGAAAACATTTCAGGATTTCTCTCAATATAGTGGACCTCTATGGTGACCCCATATGCAGTTTAAATGCAGCTTCAAAGGGCTCTAAACAATCCCACTTGAGGAAAAAGGGTCTTATCTAGTGAAACGGTCAGTTATATATAAAAAAGACAATTTATATACTTTTTAGCATCAGAAGCTCGTCCTGTCTAGCTCTGTGTGAGCTCTGTGTATTCCAGTTCAAGATAGTTAGGGTGGAAAAACTCTCCTCCAACATCAAAATTGTCCTACATCTGTAACGTGGAGAGGGAGACGAGAGGCGAGGGGATCCATATGCACGCTTTTATTTGAGGGACGAGACAAAGACATGGTCAGACAGGCAGGGTCAGAGCAATAACAAACAGGTGTGGCGGAGGGTGGCACAAGAGAAGTCCGTGAGGCTGGCATGGGTCGATCAACTGCGAACATAATCCATAACGTGCGACTGAAGAATGATCCTTTAACGAGCAAGAGTCCAGAAAGGCAGGCGGCGAGACAGACGAAACGAGATGGCCAGGCGAGAATACTAAACACAGGGAACTAGAAACTCAGAATACAAGGAAACTAGGAACTCGGGATACAAAGGAACACAGGAAACTAGGAACTAAGAATACAAGGAAACTTAGAAAACAAGGAAACAGTGCTAGCACAAGGTGAGCGCTAAACGCAACTGAAACAATACTCCACAATACTCGGTGCTTGCCGAGTGAAAGTCCGGGGCTTTTATGGGGTTGCTGATTGGCCACAGGTGTATGGCGCAATCAGCGTGGTGGATAGTGGGAGATGCAGTCCGGGGTGTAGTGCAACAGTCTGTGTGTAATAAAGGAGCGAGAGCGACATCTGGTGGTGAGCGGACCGCAGGTCACCGACCAGATTTGTGACAACATCGCTGCAGAAATGACCCAGTGTTTACCAAGTGAACATGCAAAGAAGATGAAATGCCCTTTACAAAAAAGGGTAAAACAGCGATGTAGGACAATTTTGAAGTTGGAGAAGAAAATGAGATGGGACTTTTTTGACCTACCCTAACTGTCATGAACCGAAATACACAGAGTTCATGCAGAGCTAGACAAGACGAGCGTTTGAGGTTAAAAAGTATATAAACTGTACATTTGGAAAATAACTGATCTTTTCGCTAGATAAGACCCTTCTTTCTTGGCTGGGATCATCTAAAGCCCTTTGAAGCATTTAATCATGGCCTTGTTAGCCTCGGTTGGTAATTGTTGTATAACTATACCTCATAGGAGCAAAAAGGGTGCTTTCATTCTAATATTCTAATGAAACATTTTATGTATAATAGATGTTTTTTTAGAGAAGTTGAAATACACCTGTATTCCTGTCACGCATATGCACAGAGAGGACAGGCACGATGTGCATTCCACTTTCGTCTGCGATCAGTGTGTAAAGCTATGTATTTCTTTTTATGAAACTAAACATATTCACAACAGCAAAGAGAGAAATGGATGTTCATTCCATTCAGAGGTTAAACACGCAGCTCTCAGCACACTGACGGGTGCTGTGGCATGAGATGAAACAGAATGTTAACCTTTCAGTATGTTCAAGATTCAATTTGGCAAGGAGAGATGGTGAGAAAGATTCACTTTGTTCAAAAGATAAAATGTTTAGTGATGAGAATGAGATCATAAGCTTGAAGGAGAAAATAATAAGGTGAAAGGAGAAAGCTGGTTAGCATTTAGGAGCTGAATGTTCTATAGTATGTGAAACTCTCTCTTTTGCACTTCTAATAACTCTTTTTAAAATAAAGCATGCCCCACAGTAGACACATTTTATGACAGTTACAGTACATGATTGGACTGATTTTGATGTTAAGTTTAGGACAAGTGAAAGCGCACCACTTTAAAGGAGAAGTTCACTTCCAGAATGAAAATCCTGATAATTTAATTACCTCCATGTCATCCAGGGTGTCATCTTTCTATCTTCAGTGAAAAAAAAATGAATGTTTTTTGATGGAAACATTCCAGGATTTTTCTCCATATGGACTTCCATAGACTTCAATGGTGGTCAGTGGGTTGAAGGTCCAAACTGCAGTTTCAGTGCAGCTGCAGAGGGCTCTACACGATCCCAGCCAAGGAATAAGAGTCTTATCTAGCAAAACAATACGCCATAGACTAAGATAAACCTTTTAACCACAAATACTTGTCTTTATGCATTACATAATCACTTTGGAAAAGTCACACTTGGGTAGTTCTTCGTCTGTGTACACACGTTACCATAGACAATAGCCCAAAACAGCCCTAAAAACAGGAAATAGTGAACAAAGACAGGAACATGCACATTTTCATGTGAAGGTGTGCTCAGTGTGAAGCAGAGCTGAGGTGTGTAATTTCGACACCACTTTCTGAACAGCTGAAATAAGGTTTCTTGACCACCCCCCTGTTTCCCATTGGTTGGCCAAACAAAAAAATAGACACCTCAGCTCTGCTTCACACTGAGCACACCTTCATAAGAAATTGTGCATGTTCATGTCTTTGTTCACTATTACCTGTTTTAAGAGCTGTTTTTGGCTATTCTCTATGGCAACATGTGTGGTCTTAGTCTTAGGACCTAGAATGTCTCCAGTTGTGTCTTTGACCTTTCGTGGTAATGTGCTTTCTTAGACTTTGGTCTCAACCTTTTCCGTGTGGTGTACAGGCCGCAGAGACCTCCAGGAAGAAAAGAAAGTTCCTTTCAATATCTCCAGAGCTTTTAAAGTTCCTTCAGTCCACCTGTGCCAATCTTAAACCAAGCAGGATGCTAGAGTGCTGAGGATGGTGGGCTATTGTTGGGGTACTAAGTAAATAACAAACCAAGAGCTTGGGCACAAACTCACAAACACACACACGGCAACTTAGAGTCAAAGCATCTCATCCTCTGACAGCTGAAATATTTTTGTAACAGTTCAGCACAAACGTTCCACACAAGCACACGAGGCCCATTTCAGAACTGCCAAGAGGACAGCTCTAATATTATAGGTTTGCACAGATCATCAACCATTGCATGTCTGGCCGCTCTGTGCAATACAGAGAAATGTTGTTGGGTTCCTTTTTTTTAGCAAATGCTGAGATGAAAATACAAGTTGACAACCTTAGCCTCTTTTTCTATTTCAAGAATTTGTTCAGTCACTGGTGAAACATGCTGTTATGTGTCCTGTTAATGTATGTCTATTGTCTCACTGGGTTCAAATGAACCAATTCATTTAATAAGCATCTGATGATTGAAGCAGTTATGTTTTTGTTTTTATGAATAGATAGTTAATATGGCATAGGCTCATTCTGCTGTTATAGTAAGATGAGTTTATTTCTCTATTAGTTAGTGCTTAAATATCTGTTCCATGAACCTTATTGAGGCTAGACTTCATATTTAATCTATGAAAATGAGGAATGTGCAAGATGGTAGTCAAGTCCATTTAGTAGGTTGTACTGTTTCTACCTTCATATGAAGCCAGTGGAACGTTAAATGTTTTTTCTGAAAGGTTTTCAGTGGATTAAAAAAAAAAAAAAAAACCTCTGGGGAGAAAAAAAACGTTTTAAAATTCATCAATATAGAGATGCAGTTATTACAGTATTACAGAAAGACATTTTGATGAAATGTTGAGTTGAGTTAACTAGAAATGTTAAGTTCTCTTAACTGACAGCTTTAATATTTGAGTTATCACAAGTTAAATATAAGTCAAAATGCTAAATTTGAGTTGATAACTAATTGCAATCATTTTTTACTGCAATAAAATCTTTTTCTGTAAAATATTAAATCTAAATGTTACTATAAATGCTGATTTGTCTTGCTAAATATAATATACAGTGGAGATCAAAATTAGAAAACAATCTATAAATAACTTTTTTTTTTTAAATATTGAATTTTTTTTATATCTTCATTGCTCAAAATCTGTAGCTATAGGTATACCACTGCACTACTTGCATGTTTGACTAAATATCCAAGACATTTCAACAAAAACCTTTATTTTGTGGAAAACACAGTGATCAAAATTAGAGAACAGCAACCTCTGTAGCACGAAAGATGATTACAACTAAAATTTTGGAGGGTTACAGCTGTCAGAAATTACTAAAGGACATCACTAGTTTCTCAGACTGCACTGGTGTGATCTTGGTCCATGCTTCTTCGACTCTCTTCTATAGTTTGATAACTGTTGTAGGATTCTTAGCCATAACTTTGTTTGCCAAGGATTTTCCAGAGATTTTCAGTCGGGTTTAGATCAGGACTCTGGCCCGTTCATATCATTATTTCAGAGTTCTTCGCTTTAAGGAACTGCTTTACCTGTTTTGCAGTGTGATGGGGGCATTGTCTTGTGTGAAAATTGCAGGCTGATTGGGAGATACTTGCAGGGAAGGTACTGCATGTTGCTAAAAGAGGTTCTGATAAACATGTGCATTCACCCTGCCATGTATGTGTATAGGAGACCCAACTCCTGCTTCGGAAAACTTCCCCCAAACCATAACACTTCCTCCTCCACCTTTCATTGACTTCTTTACACTCTTGGGCGTCAGTGTTTCCCCAGATTGACGCGAATCAAAATGTTTTCCATTAGACCCAAATAAACTAAACTTCTCTTTCATTTCAAAAAGTGAACTTTGGACCAGTTCTCCTGTTGTCACACAACATGCTCCTCAGCAAAGGTGAGCTTAGCATTTTGATTCTTTCTGCTGATGAAAGGTTTGGTCACTGCAGAGTGTGCTTTCAGGCCGACTTCTCTTAAACAAACCAAGACAGATCCTTACCTTGTTCAGCACTAAAATGGCAAGTCAGACTGGCAAGCAATTCTAGCTGCAGTGCTGAACCGATTCCTCATTGAGAGTCTCTGCATTATCCTGTCTTCTCGTTCAGAAGCCTTTTTGGGGGACTTTATTGAATTAGTGTTTAGTGCTGCGATGCGCATCTTGTCAGTAAATCCGGTTCTGTAATCAATAGTAAATCTCCATCGCGTGTGTGCTTTCAGATAGAGCAGCGTTTACTACATAGAGCAGTTGTTCACTGACAAGCTGCGCAAAACTTGATGATATCGGCTGCGTGGTTTTGCGCAGCTTGTCAATGAACTACAGCTTTGTGTAGTAAATGCTGCTCTATCTGAAAGCACACACGATGATTTATTACTGATTACAGAACCGGCTTTATACTGACAAGCTGCGCATTGGTTAACACATGCGATTTATTGTGCAACCCTATTAGTGTCATTGTAAACCTGTAACATTAGAAAAATTGCAGATTTGGAACGACAAGCTTCTCTTGCAATGGCTGAAAGGGTCATTCCTTTGGCCTTCATCTGGACAACCTCTGAAACAGGTTTCTTGTGATCTCAGTGAAAATTGGAGGAATGCTGCCAGTTAAAATTTTGATCCACACTGTGTAGTCTCTCTGTATATTTGTTAATAAATACCTTAGTTTTATACTAAGAGTTTAAAAAAGAATCACTAAAACTGTCAATGTATTTTTGACTATTTATTTTTCTAGTATGTTCCTCACGGCATTACCGTTATGTCGTCTGCTCTGACTAAGGCACTTTTTTTTTAATTTTCTTTTGTTATTTACGTAATCAATGTAGTAAATCAGCACTGCCACAATTTTAAAACAAATTCTTGCAACAAATCAATATTGAAAATGAATAGGAAAATGATTTTTACAGATTTTGATGTATGAACACCAAAAGCTGGAGCTGGAGCTGAACAGGCTGGCAGAAGCTCCTGATTATTTTTGTTTTGATGCGGCAGCATTCGCAGTAAATTGATTTAGTATTTCTGGCAGCCTGTGGAAGAACAGAGTTATCAATTGGCTTTACAGCACCGAGCATCCATCTCAAACAGATACAATGTAATTCAATCTATTTCCAAGAATAAACAAAGGATGCCATTTATTAAATGGGAGACTGACAAATGCTCAGCGACTCCTTCCAACAGTGCTGCACCGATCTCTCATTTTCAACTTGCTTTGATGAATTCAGGTGGTGTAACAAGGCCTGATGGATTATGGGGCTTGTCAGAAATGCCGCAGTTGCCAGTCTGTCTGATCCTGGATCAGGCGGAGGCGTCTCCATATCTTCGCACGGCCTGCTAAGACTGATTTGGAGATGGATTACAGAAGCTGCGTCTTGAAAGATCCATTTTTCACCTCTGGGTTACATCTCCTTTTGATAGCGCACGGTGACCGTAGATTTGTGTATTGCTATATGCTTGATGTATGATGGCATTGGCAGAAAGTACCTGGGTTGAATGTATTGTGTTTGAGTCAGGGTCCACAAAGGCCACCGAAAGGTGGGGTCCATTTTTGCCCCCTTCCATCAGGCTGGCTATTTGTCTGGGAGACTTTATTGTGGTATTTCTCCTCTCTGTCGCTCTCTTTTGCACTACTTTCCCCTCCCTCTCATACTTTTAACTCTCTCATTCTCCCCCCCTGCCTCCTTTCTCTCTCTCTCTTTCCATCAGACCAGGCAAGAGGCACAATTTTAGCAATCGCCTTCAAAGTGCACTGGTTGCCTTGGGCATCTGTATATTGCTATGTGCCTCATTTTTATTTCTGCGCTCCCAGAAGCTGACTCTTTGTCCCACGATCAAAGGGAGGCACAGGGGGGCTGGAGGACATTTAAGATTACAAGCACTCTGGGAGATGATCTGAGCCTCATCCTGCAGTCAGTGTGAGGGATTAATAGTCTGCCATGGCAGCCCAGCCATGTGGCGCTGTCTTACATTAGCTCATTCTCCACAGATGTATTTAAAGTTTGCAACCCACAACATGGCACTGTTTGCTGATTTTACTCACTTAATCTTGTGTTGAAGTGGAGTCTGCTTAAGACTTTGTGCTGTGAAATATTTGAAGAAATATTTGAAGGAATATTTTCCCCTAGTTTTCCAGTAAACACAGTTAAACATTGTTCAAATACAAATAAAAAAAATCATGTGATATTTTTTTATTTCAAAATAATTTTATTTTGCTTTGTTTGTCGGTGTGCCATTTTATTGATTTTTGCTAACAGCTTTGCCATTTACCAAGGCTGTAGTACTATAGCGTAGTAATACAAACTTCATTATTTTTCTTACTGCCTGTTGTCCCAAATGCAAAGACAGATGGAGGAGAAAAACACTTCATTTATGTTCCTACTTTCTATTGTACCTGTTTTTGGTTGTAAAAGCATATCTGATTGAAAAGTTTTGCATGTTGTGTTGTTTCCCCTCAAATTCTAACATCATTTATTTTTCTTACCCTACCGGTGATTTAGTTTTTTCTCATTTTAAACATGAACCTTCCTTCATTTTAAACAAGATTTTACCAAGGGGGCAAGCAAAATAAACCTAATTCAAGATTTATTTGTAAACAAGATTTAATATCTCATGCAATTGAGATTTTAAAGTAAATGCATCTGGTTTTAAAGATGCATTAAATGCATTAAAAATGCATAAGGTGTATTTCCCACCCTGTGTTCTAGTAGATTTAATTTTGGTCAACTTGATGTGTTTTTTTTTGTAGTTACTGTTTCACATCCAGGTTTCCGTTTTAATGTTGATCAGTGTTGTTTTAATATTACTCATATACAATTGTAGTATTTATTAATATTTTGAACTGGTTTGTATTTTTATATTTCAAGTTTATATTTAATTTTAGTGCTTTATGTGCTTTTGTTTTTGTTTTAATACAGTTGCGGTCAAAAGTGTACATCTCCCTTTTAGAATCTGCAAAATGTTAATTATTTTACCAAAATAAGAGGGATCATGCAAAATGCACGTTGTTGTTTGTTTAGTACTGACCTGAATAAGATTTTTCACATAAAAGTTGTTTACATATAGTCCACAAGAGGGACTATATGTAAACCTGAATGTTACCTGAATGATCCACAGCTGTTTTTTTGTTTAGTGAAAGTTGTTCATGAGTCCCTTGTTTGTCCTGAACAGTTAAAGTCCCTGCTGTTCTTCAAAAAAAATCCTACAAGGCCCCACAAATTCTTTGGTTTTCCAGCATTTTTGTGTATTTGAACCCTTTCCAACAATGACTGTATGATTTTGAGATCCATCTTTTCACATTGAGGACAACTGAGGGACTCATATGCAACTATTACAGAAGGTTCAAATGCTCACTGATGCTCCAGAAGGAAAAATGATGCATAAAGGGGGGTGAAAACTTTTTGATTTTGAAGAACAGGGTAAATTTAACTTATTTTGTCTTCTGGGAAACATGTAAGTTCTTCTGTAGCTTCTGAAGGGCTGTACTAAATGAAAAAAAATATGATATTTAGGCTAAATAAAAAGAAATGTACACATCTTCATTCCGTTTAAAAGTTTTCACCCCCATGTCGTTATGTGACACAGCAGCCACAATAGATTTATGTTTTATTTATTTTTTCGTTTTTATTTGAAATATTCCCAAATGCATTAACTATATCTTGAAATATCTCGATTCTCACCTTTAAAGGAGAAGTTCACTTCCAGAACAAAAATGTATAGATAATTTACTCACCCCCTTATCATCCAAGATGTTCGTGTCTTTCTTTCTTCAGTCGGTAAGAACGTCTCGGTTACGTATGGTAACCCTCGTTCCCTGATGGAGGGAACGGAGACGTTGTGTCGAGTAGTGTACGACACTAGGGGTCGCTCTTGAGAGCCCAAACACTCTGACAGTTTTGAGAAAGGCCAATGAAAATTGGGTGTGCAGATTTGCATAGCTGACCACGCCCCGGACGTCCGGGTATAAATAGGGCAGCGTGTGCATCTGCTCACTCGTTCTGATCTGAGGAGCCGAGGGTCTCAACTCACTCAGAGGCGGTCCAGGAAGGTGGCACGGAAGACACAACGTCTCCGTTCCCTCCATCAGGGAACGAGGGTTACCATACGTAACCGAGACGTTCCCTATCTGTCGTACACTCCGAGTTGTGTCGAGTAGTGTACGACACTAGGGGTCCCCGTAGAAAACCGCCACCTTACTGGCCGCGTCACGAGTGATAAGCGCAGAAGTAACAGGCAACGTGTTAACGAAGTGCAGCTCACCTCCTCCGTGACCATCCAACGTCCAAGACTGACCTGTACCAGGGTTCTGCAGCCGGGCCTTCCTCAGTAGAGCGGCCGAGTGTCTTGCGAGCGTTGGGAAAGCGCCTCCTCCCCGAAGGAAAAACGGCGCTACGGAGTTCACAACCTGCCCAACAGGGGGGGTACAAGTGACAACATTAAACATGGGGCTGAGGTGGGACTCACACCGGGGGAGACCACCAGACTCAGACCCTAGAGACAAACCAGTCCTCAGGGGAAACACCGCACTACAGGAGTTATAGGTGGGGATACACACATGGGGCCACATAAGGAGCCACTACATATGGGGCACAATTCAATCAGAACAAAGGTGACCATACCTTGTGACCGAATTCGTAGCGAGTCCCTCCGCAAAACTCTGCCACGTCCAGAGGTGCCAATGATGGAGATGGTGTCCAGGGTTCACGCTAGGAAACCTACTGAAACTCAGAAGCGTAATCACCGTTAGGGGAAGCGCTTTAAAGCAAGCTCTACACCAACCAGAGAACTGAGTCAAGAGCTGGTATTCAAGACTCTAGCTGACACTGGCTCCATGCGTAAATTGTAAAATCTGGCAAATGTGTTAGGTGTAGCCCAACCTGCAGCTCTACAGATGTCTGTTAATGAGGCCCCATTTGCCAGGGCTGCCGAGGCAGCGACGCCCCTAGTCGAGTGGGCTCTTACCTCCAGAGGGCAGGGTAGGCCTCTGGCCTGGTAGGCCACCCGAATTGCGTCCACCAGCCAGTGGGAGATCCTCTGTTTGGAGACAGCCTTCCCCTTCTGCTGTCCCCCATAACAGACGAAGAGCTGTTCAGAACGTCTGAAGGGCTGAGTGCGTTCCAAGTAGATGCGCAGGGCACGGACTGGGCATAACAAGGTCAGGTTTGGGGTCATCTTCCTGGGAAGAGATAGCTTGCAAAGTCACCACCTGGTCTCTGAAGGGAGTGGTGGGGACTTTGGGCACGTATCCAGGCCGGGGTCTCAGGACGACGTGAGAATCCGCTGGTCCGAATTCCAGGCACGAACTGTTGATGGAGAGGGCTTGGAGGTCTCCCACTCTCTTTACCGAGGCGAGCGCAGTCAGGAGAGCCGTCTTTAGGGAGAGAGCATCGAGTTTGACTGACTGAAGAGGCTCGAAGGGACCCTGCTGTAGGCCCCGGAGAACCACAGCAAGGTCCCAAGAGGGGATAAGATGTGGCCGAGGAGGGTTCAGTCTCCGGGCTCCTCTCAGAAACCTGATTACCAAATCGTGTTTTCCCACCGACCTGCCACCCACCAGGTCATGATTAGCCGATATAGCGGCCACATGAACCTTAAGTGTCGAGGCAGATAGGTGCCTGTCCAGGCCCTCCTGGAGGAAGGATAACACTGATTCGATGCCGCAACTCCGTGGGTCCCTTAGCCGAGCAGAACACCAGTTCACAAACACGCGCCATTTAGAGTCATACAGCCGCCTGGTAGAGGGAGCTCTTGCCTGAATGAGTGTGTTCACCACTGATGGTGGGAGATCTCTGAAGTCCTCCTGGTCGCGTCCAGGGGCCACAGGTGGAGGTTTAGAGATCGGGGCGCGGGTGCCAAATTGTGCCCTTCCCCTGGGAAAGGAGGTCCTTCCTCAGGGGAATGCGCCAGGGAGGAGCTGACGCCAGGAGAACCAGGTCAGAGAACCAGGTTCTGTTGGGCCAGAAGGGGGCTACCAAGAGGACCTGCTCCTTGTCCTCCCTGACTTTGCACAAAGTTTGTGCGATCAGACTCACCGGGGGAAACGCATACTTGAGCCGGTCCTTCGGCCAACTGTGTGCCAGTGCATCTATACCGAGGGGAGCCTCGGTCAGCCCGTACCACAACTGGCAGTGGGTGGATTCCGGTGAGGCGAAGAGATCCACTTGCGCCTGGCCGAATCGATCCCAAATCAGTTGAACCGACTGAGGGTGGAGCCTCCACTCGCCTCCGAGCGAAACCTGTCGTGACAGAGAATCGGCCACTCGATTGGCATCGCCCGGAATGTGAGTGGCCCGTAAGGACCTGAGTCTGTGTTGGCTCCAGAGCAGGAGGTGGCGGGCTAGTTGTGACATGCGAAAGGAACGTACACCGCCCTGGTGGTTGATGTAGGCTACTGTCGCCATGTTGTCCGACCTGACCAACACGTGCTTGTTCTGAATCATAGGCCAGAACCTCCTCAGAGCTAGAAGCACTGCCAACAACTCCAGACAATTGATGTGCCAATGCAGCCGGGGGCCTGCCCAGACCCCGGAAGCTGCCTGCCCGTTGCAGGTGGCACCCCAGCCTGTCCTGGAAGCGTCCGTGGTGACAACGACGCGTCTGGACACCTGTTCCAAGGGCACTCCTGACCGAAGGAACACGATGTCCGTCCAAGGGCTGAGTGTCTGGCGGCACGATGGTGTGATGTTCACACGGAACGTGCCGTGGTGCCACGCCCTCCTGGGGACTCGGGTACGGAGCCAATGCTGCAGCGGTCTCATGTGCATCAAACCCAACGGCGTGACCGCGGCTGAGGATGCCATGTGCCCTAGGAGCCTCTGAACCTGTTTTAGGGGGACCGCTGAGCCGCACCTGAGCGTTGCCACGCATCTCAGAACTGACTGTGCACGCTCCGGGGAGAGACGTGCAGACATGCCGACCGAGTCCAGTTCTACACCGAGAAAAGAGATCCTCTGCGCCGGGGAGAGTTTGCTCTTTTCCCAGTTGACCCGAAGCCCCAAGCGAGCCAAATGGTTGAGAACCATGTCCCTGTGTACGCAAACCGTATCCAACGAGTGAGCCAGGATCAGCCAGTCGTCGAGATAGTTGAGAATGCGAATGCCCATTTCCCTGAGGGGGGAAAGGGCAGCCTCTGCTACCTTCGTAAAGACGCGGGGCGACAGGGAGAGGCCGAAGGGGAGAACCTTGTACTGATATGCCCGTCCTTCGAAGGCAAACCGTAGAAACGGCCTGTGTCTTGGAAGGATCGAGACATGAAAGTACGCGTCTTTCAGGTCTATCGCCACAAACCAATCCTGGAACCTGACGTACGTAAGAATGTGCTTGAGGGTCAGCATTTTGAACGGGAGCTTGAGTAGGGCCCGATTCAAAACCCTCAAATCCAGGATAGGTCTGAGCCCACCACCCCTCTTGGGTACAATGAAGTAGGGGCTGTAAAACCCTTTCTTCATTTCGGCTGAGGGGACAGTTTCTATCGCACCCTTCGCCAGAAGGACTGCGATCTCCGCCCGAAGAACCGCGGTGTTGGAGCCCTGGACCGAGGTAGTGAGAACACCGCAGAACTTGGGCGGACGACGTGCAAACTGGATAGCATAGCCGAGCCGAATGGTCTTGAGCAGCCAGCGGGAAGGATTGGGGAGATTCAGCCAATCCAGAAAGTTCTCCGCTAGGGGCCGCAGAGGAGTTACATTCGACGTACCAAGGGTGGGGGAACCTTCGCTGGGAAAACAGCGTGTGGTCGGAGGTAAGAAGCCCCGAAGGCCACTGGCTGCTTTGCCCAGGGAGACCGAGCCGTGCGAGCTTAGCAGAGGATCCACCCGACAGGGGAGATCGTCTGACCAAGCCCGTTGTTCTAGAGCATGAGGGAGCACAGAAGGTGTGTGACCGCATGCCCTGAACGGAGGAGACAGCATCCGACCATCGAGCGGAGGGTCGGGGGTGCTGTGTAATATGCCCAGAGAAGGAGAAAATTGCTCTTTTGTTGACCAGTGGTGGCCGTCTGCCGGGTGGCAGACAGCCGGGTGGAAGCCGAATCCAGCGCTCGTCCCCTCGTCGAGTGTGGATCCGGACAGGCCAAACGATCCCTCCTCCCTGGGCTGCCCGTCTCAGGAACGCTTCGAAACCTGCCGGGGGTTCTTAGTGGCCTGAGGACGAGCTGGCGGTGCCACCTTCCTACGAGTGCTGGACCGTTGGGCGGGTCTGGCTGCAGACCCGGCAGGCTGCGGGGTCTGAGCCACCCTCGTAGGGGGCCTTCCACGGCGGGGAGCAGGCGGAGGCTGCTGCGTCGGCTGAGCTGGGCCGGAACTCGCTGCACGCCGAGGCAGGATGTGCTTGATGGCCTCCGTCTGCTGTTTCACGGTGGAGAACTGCTGGGCAAACTCCTCCACGGTTTCGCCGAAGAGGCCAGCCTGGGAAATGGGAGCGTCGAGAAAGCGAACCTTCTCGGCGTCTCGCATCTCGGCCAGGTTTAACCACAGGTGGAGCTCCTGGACCACCATAGTGGACATCGCCCGCCCCAGAGCTTGCGCAGTAACCTTCGTAGCCCGTAAGGCATAGTCGGTCGCTGAGCGCAGCTCGTGTAACAGCTCTGGGTCGGGCGCACCCTCGTGCAGGTCTTTAAGAACCTTAGCCTGATAGACCTGCAAAATCGCCATAGCGTGGAGGGCGGACGCAGCTTGCCCAGAGGCCGCGGAAGCCTTCGCTACAAGCGCAGACGAAAACTTACAGGCCCTGGACGGGAGTCTCGGGCGGCCCCTCCAGGAGGCGGCGTTTTGCGGGCACAAGTGCATCGCAACCGCTCTCTCCACCTGGGGAACCTCCGAATACCCCCTCGCTGGACCGCCATCGAGGGTGGTGAGGGACGGGGAGTTAGCGTACCGTGAACGAGCCGACAGAGGGGCTTTCCACGATTTCGTCAACTCCTCGTGCACTTCCGGGAAAAACGGGACCGGGGAGGAGCGTGGCTTCGAGTCACGTCCCCTGCCCAGGAACCAGTCATCCAGCCTTGAAGGCTCAGGGCTGGGCGGGGGAACCCACGCAACCCCGATCTCCTTGGCTGCCCGTTGTAGTGCGGCGGCCATTTCGGCGCCTGCCACAGACTGAGATTCAACCGCCGGAGCGGCGAACTCGGTTGTGACGTCAGCCTCTGACGGCTCTCCCTCCGATGCTACGGACGCTGCCTTTTCCTCAGCAGGAGCCCCGAACAAAAGATCCAGCCCATACTGAGACGAGCTTTCAAAATCGTCCGGAGACTCAATCGGTAGACACACAGGGTGAGCGGTTTGCGAGGACGCAACTGGCAAAACTTCGCTCAACACCTGCCGCTCTTCCTCGACGCACATCGCAACGGCCTCGTACCCGGAAGTAGAAGGACCGGAGCGGGAAGCAGATGAGGAGCGCCGCGGCTTCTTCGAAAAGAACGCGGCTCTCGAGCGGAGTGTGCCCAAGGGCATGTCTTCGCAGTGCTGACAACCTCCCTCAGCGAACGCTGCGTCAGCATGCTCACGCCCCAAGCATTGAACACAGCGTTCGTGCCGATCGTTCGGGGAAAGGTAGAATCCGCACCCAGTAGGACACAGACGGAAAGGCATCGTGAAACACACAATCCGTCTGTGGAGCTCTTTTAGAGAAAATTGCTCTCTGCAGAAGAGAATCTTCTCTTGAAGATCGCCGTCGACGCACCCAGGGGACTCTCACAACACGAGCAGTGTCAGAGAGGGAGAGACCGCTGTCTGTGCCGTAGATCCAACGACGAGAGAGGTGAATGTTGCCGCTTCTCACGCAGAGACGCTGCATTCGGCTCCGAAAAACAGAACGAGTGAGCAGATGCACACGCTGCCCTATTTATACCCGGACGTCCGGGGCGTGGTCAGCTATGCAAATCTGCACACCCAATTTTCATTGGCCTTTCTCAAAACTGTCAGAGGTGTTTGGGCTCTCAAGAGCGACCCCTAGTGTCGTACACTACTCGACACAACTCGGAGTGTACGACAGATAGGGAAATTATGTTACTTGAGGAAAACATTTCAGGATTTCTCTCCATATAATGGACTTCAATGGTGCCTCCAACTTCCAAAATGCAGATTAAATGCAGCTTTAAATGGCTCTTAACGATTCCAGTCAAGGAAGAAGGGTCTTATGAGAGTTCAAGCACCCTCAAAAACTTCCATTAAAATTACTGAAACTGTTTACACTGTGAATCTTACTTACAGATTTGTACACAATTATGCACTTGTTGTTTTCTGAATTTGCCAGAAAGTGGTATTCAGTCAGCGAGCAAGTAAAGAAACACTAGCATTTTAGCATTAACTCATCGGAACGCCTCTTATTGGTCAATGCATTCATAAGCTCAACAGCAATGTGTGTGATTGGTTATAATGCGCAGTGCTGTAAAAACATGTCTTTCTCTGGTCAGAAAGTGGTATTCAGTCAGTGAGCAAGTAAAGAAACACTAGCATTTTAGCATTAACTCATCAGAACGCCTCTTATTGGTCAATGCATTCATAAGCTCAACAGCAATGTGTGTGATTGGTTATAATGCGCAGTGCTGTAAAAACATGTCTTTCTCTGGTCAGAAAGTGGTATTCAGTCAGTGAGCAAGTAAAGAAACACTAGCATTTTAGCATTAACTCATCAGAACGCCTCTTATTGGTCAATGCATTCATAAGCTCAACAGCAATGTGTGTGATTGGTTATAATGCGCAGTGCTGTAAAAACATGTCTTTCTCTGGTCAGAAAGTGGTATTCAGTCAGTGAGCAAGTAAAGAAACACTAGCATTTTAGCATTAACTCATCAGAACGCCTCTTATTGGTCAATGCATTCATAAGCTCAACAGCAATGTGTGTGATTGGTTATAATGCGCAGTGCTGTAAAAACATGTCTTTCTCTAGCTCAGCGCCAGCCAGCGAAAGAAGATTTGAATTTATCAGCTGATGATATGACGTGAACGATCTAATCAGCCGGTGTGATTGTATCAAATATAGAAAATATTATTCAGCTATTTTTTGTCTTTTGAAAGGTGCATTCAAAATCCACTTGGCTCAAAAATATGAGGGGGCATGTGCCCCCTCTCTTTCAATGGGCATGACGCCTCTGGTTTTTCCTTCTGGGCTATATGTAAACATGTTTTATGTGAAATATCTTATCCAGGTCAGTACTAAATAAACAATAACATGCATTTTGTATGATCCCTCTTATTTTGGTAAAATAATGAGCATTTAGCAGATTCTGCAAGGGGGATGTAAACTTTTGACCTCAACTGTATTCCTAATTAGCTTTGATTTTTTTTTTTTTTAATTTTTGGTTTTAATAACTTTAATCAAAGGTTAAGTTTTTCATCTAATATTTATATTTTATTTCACTTTTATTTTAGGTACATAAAACATCGTTTTAATTTTAGAATTATTTAACAATAACACTAATGGTGATGCTCTTTTATGTTTCTTTAGCACTATAAATGCTCCAAGGATATATCCAAGGATGAATCCAAAGGTTCGTTTCATTAAAGATCTCAGGAAGTGCTTCCTGTCAGCCCCTCCCTCCCTCTGTTTTAGTCAAAATCGCTTTCCTCACTGAAAACAATTTCACACCATCAACGTTTCCATCACACCCACACATCTGCATTTCGGACCTCAAAGCAGGTGTAATTTCTCCAAAGTCACAATAAAGAGAGAGTGAGATTGAGCGTCGGCCTGTGAACATAAAAGCGAGAGACAGAAAAAGAGGGAGACTGATTGAAAAAAGAAGGGAAAAGAGACACTAAAAAGGAAGGGAATGGTGAATGTGCCCCGGCGCTGATAGAAGTGACACACATGCTTTAATTAAACCTTTCACCTCCACTCAAAGCGGTAGAGATGTGCGTGGAGTGCTTCTCGTAATGGCTGCTGAGCTGACTGATTAGAGTAAACAGAGCGATAAACCTCAAGAGCGGCTTTAGCTGCTACATGCAGATGATCCCCGGAGGTCTAACGCTGCAGGCTCAGAGAGCCTGTTTGAGAGTGCGAGCGGGAGAGTGCCCAAAGAGGCCCAACTTAAAGGCCCTCGTCTCCTCTGCTTATCAGGCACGTCAGCTTTTATGCTCGCAAACACAAACAGCATCTGAAAATGAGCCTGGCTGCATGTGCTGAATTTGTCAGAGAGCGAAAGAGAGAAAATGAGCGGGGAAGGAAAGATGGCTAAAGAAGAGAGGGGGTGGATGGGGAACGGCCACTAAAAACAACCTGCTGCAATTACAGTCGCAGACTGAAGAAGCGAATACAGCTGCTGCTGTTATTATGATACTGTCTGCTGAAAAAAATGGAGGTTATCGGTCTTCTCTGACTGTCAGTGGCTTCAGTAATGGAGCAAGGGAACATGGGAATGGTAGATGGGATGTTGGATTATGCTTAAAGTAACGGTTCACCCAAAAATAAAATTTGTGGTTTCTGCAGAACACAAAAGATATTTTGGAAAAACAAACTGTCCGTACAGTGAATGAGGGGTGTTGTGTATCATGAATTATTAAAGCCAAAATCTTTTAGATGATGTCCAAGTAATGCATAATGGTTATTACACTGTAAAAAGTGTTTTTGACATTTACATAAAGATTATTGGAGTTTGTTTTATTTCAGTCTTTCTACTTAAGAATTTTATGATTAATTTAATATTTAATGGTGGGTTTTTGTTAAATGTGAGCCAAAATCATCACAATTAAAAGAACCAAAGACTTAAACTAGTTCAGTCTGTGTGCATTGAATTCATTTAATGCACAAGTTTCACAATTTGAATTGAATTCAATTTGAATTGAATTACTGAAATAACTGAACTTTTCCACGACATTCTAATTTATTGAGATGCACCTGCACAACATCAACAGACAACATTTCAGCCCTTAAAATTGCTGACTCACTGATCAGTGCCCTGACTACTGAACAAGTTAGCTGGCACCTATAAACTTGCAATTCAGACTATGTTGTGTGATATAAACTCACAGTTATGATTTATCAAGTAAAAATTTCAGGATATAAACTTACAATTGTGAGTTATAAGGTCCAATTCTGAGTGGGGAAAAAGAAATGAATTTAGAATTGACTCTTCGCAAAACCCCGCCCTCCTTGGTTACTGGTGCTTGTCTGACAAACGATGCTCTCACACTACACATCACGTTCTCACGCAGTAAAAAATACATTGCGGAACAATTTCTTTTTTATTAAAACACGAAACATGAATGCATATCAGAATGGTAGATTCGGAGTTATGATTGGTCAGATCGCCTGTCAGTCAAGCTGTTTGCAAAGGGTCAATTGTGAGATATAAACTGACAACTGCGTGTTATAATGTCCAATTCTGAGAGGAGAAAAAAGACAGATATTTTCTCAGAATTGCGAGTTTATATCTCAAAATTCTGTTTTTTTTTGTGTTATGAAGTCAGAATTGTAAGATATAAACATGCAATTCTGAGAAAAACAATTGTACTAAATGGCTTCTATCGAAGTCTCTTATTATTTGATCAAAAATACAATTGTTAAACTATAATATTGGAAACATAATTAAAATAGAAAAACAACAACAATGTTTTAATATATTTACAATTTCTAAAGAACAGCAGTTATATGAATTAGAAATCTTTTGTAACATTATCACATATTTTTACTGGCATTTTAAGAAACAGTTTATTGAATTTTTAATGCTTAAAAACATAAATTTTTCATTGCACACACACACATATATATATATATATATATATATATATATATATATATTTTTTTTTTAGCAGATATCAGTATATGCATATTTTAATAAATTAAACCGTATTTGTATCATCCAGAAAGATTTATTCCCTATTTTGAGTTATAACAGCCCACCCAGTATTGAATTTTAATAGGCTGACATGGGATTTACATCGTAATGATTTAAAAATGAAGACAGTTATTATGATTCATATGAAGCTTCTGTTTTGTAGGGAAATATATGTCTGCAGTGTCTAAATGTTATGCCTCTCATTTGTTCTTTATGAATATCTTCACGCACTTGTACATGGATTTTGTGTGCTCCTTGTTGCTTGACTGTGCAAATCTGTATGGAAATGAAAATGAAGCCAGTAAGAATTCATATTCAAAACGAATACGCTCTAGAGGGGTTTTATACATCTGTACACATTTATATAAGATTATTCAGAAGGGCGCTCTGACCTACGTATCCAGCATCAAGTTTTCACAGCACATTTCTGAATACTGCGACACATCATGTTACATAAATATCTTACTTTCTCTCTTTTTACTTGCTTCCCTATTTTACTAATTTTTGTCAACAACAACAGAAAATGTTTCAGTTATCGTAGGCTGAGATGGATTTTGAATCTTCTATATTGCTGGATGTACAGCTTTAATATTTCATGAGACGACATGATTCATTCAGTCTCGCAGCAGGAAGCACTGGGCCTTCATGCCTCAGAGCAGAGTGTGCGGCAGAAGACATGATATGTGTTACTCTATGAAACCTTCACTCTTTCAGACAGATTCGCTCTGTGTTATGCCTGACACATGCTGCCACTCAAACCAGCGGGGTTTTGCCGGAGCAGCGTTGAATGATTTTATTATATACATACCATAAGCCCCTGCAGATACTCCACTGAAGCTGGACTCATATGTGAAGCGCTGGAATCTGCCATGTCTCTGAATTGTGATGGGATTACACGATAGATTGGCCAATTATAGGGGCTGGAGAGACAAAGGCTGACCCACGAGAACTGAGGTGTTGCCTGCAGGGGGGTGTTAGGATTTCAACAATAAAGACAGGGGAGGTTGTCATTTATAGTCGCTGGAAGATGACAATCCTATGCACAAAAAATAATAATTCTGTCGTTTTATATTATGTTATAATATACACTGTTTTTATAGAGGTCATGAACTGTCTTTTTTATTATTTTGTACTGTTCTCTAAAGTCCACTTATAATGTCAAGATTTTTACATCAAAAAACATAATTTGGAAGTAATAGGCTATTTTCTGTCCTTCTGTCCTGTGCAGATTGTAGACTCGGAATTAAACACCCATTGCTATAATTGACTAACAGTTGTGTATGTTTGACAGCCTACATCCTTCATACATGGACGCTGCTGTGATTTAGGTAAAAAAAATGCATAAATACAGTCTGCAGAAAATGAAACAGAGAAAGCAACAGTGACCACGTAAGAAAAAGTTACCCACACTTGTGTGGTGTGCCATTACTTTTGGATCCAATATAGTCGCACATTTTCAGTCTTTCTAAAAAATCCTGTGTTGAACTGTGCCTTGTTTGTAAACAAATCAGTGGTAAAATTAAGAGAACAAAGCGTGGTCTGGAACTTAATTAAAAATAAAATTACCCCACTCTTTACTAATGTGAGGATCAGAAGGAAGGCAGTGCAAAGACTGTTTTTTCACAACTTGGCACTGCACAGTGTCGTCTTGTATTCAGAGCCATCTTTATTGTTTGGTTTCCTGCATTTACCTCTCACATTATTTATACTACTGTGGCTAAACAGGCAGCGAAGAAGCAGGCGTTGATCTTCTGCGGAGGCGTAGCCACACTATTATGTCATAAAGTGGAACATTCCACAACCTGTTGTTTTAGCAGATTGGTTTCAGTATAAGCTGTTTGTAGACTAACATGAGAGAGTTCTGAGTTCTGAAATTTACAGAATGTTTCAAGGGAAATTCAAAAGATCAAGAGAAATTAGATTTTTCAGTTCATGATTTGTTTTTTAAAGTATTGTCATGGTAAAAATGGCACAGTTAACAAATCATTGTATAAAATGTGTAATTCATTGTGCAATTGTGCTTCATTTTGTCACTTTACGTAGTTTATGTAATAATTTTATGTCTCCGTTACATGAACGAGTAGTTTTTAAAGGTCAAATCAGAACTTTATAGTTATAGCTGTGTGATATAATCTGTACAGGTGTGGTAATTGATGTTTTCACTAAGGAGGCTGGAATATCAGGCCTGTAGAGAAAGATTTTGCTTAGAAAAATAGAAGAATGAAAGGAAATGTTGTGTGAGAACACCGACCTTAGCTTGAAATGCCTTAGATCAGTTGGAAATAACTGGAAATAGTATACGAATTAGTGAAGTATCCAAATATAAATGTTGTAGTCATCTGTACTTACCAATTATAAATATTTTATAAGTTGTACTGTACTGTGATTCTATTCTCAGAACAGCATTTATGTCTTTTTCCTTTTTTGCCTTCTCTCTTCCTCTTCATCTTCCCTTTCCATTTCCTTCCCATACACTGTAAAAGATAAAACACACAGTGTGTTGAGTCAGCTTAAAATAATTTGTTACCCTGCTGCCTTTAAAAGTTCAGTCAACTAAAATAAGTTTATTCATCTTGAAATATTAAGTTGTACTAAGTAACAACTTAGATATTTGTGTTTGCTAAACTTAACGGATGGGTAAGTAACCCAGCTGCCTTAATATTTTAAGTTGATTCAACTCAAGTATCTAAGTTGTCACTTTCAAGTTAAATAAACTGTTTTTGAGTTGACTGAACTTAAAATTTTAAGGCAGCCAGGTTACAAATTATTTTAAGTTGACTCAATAAGTTGTTTTTTACAGTGTACCTTTTCCTCCTCTTCTTCCTATACTTTAATTTTCTTTACATTTTGTCTTCCTATTCTGTTTTTTCTGTACCTTTTCCTTTGTTGTCCTCTTTCCTTTGTTTGTCTTCTTTTAGTCTTCTCTTCCTTTTTCACTTTTCCTTTTGTTTTACCTCTTTTCCTTCTTTTTCCTTTTATTTAGGGATGCACCAAATGAAAATTCTGGACTGAGACAGAAACTGAAAATTATGGATGCACTTGGGCAAAAAATGAAACCGAAAAATGCTTTGTAATAATTATTTATTATTTTATTAAATAATATTTAAATAATTTTGTAAGGATTTTTAATTTAATCCAATAAATTTAATGACACTGAGTTTGAAAAATACAAGCCAATGAAATAACCACACTTTTAATGAAAATAAAACAAAAATTTGACAGAAAATATGTTTATATGATATGATATTTAATATCAATATATTTATTCAGTTCAACAGAACTTAACAGATTTTTATTTTTAATTATTTTAATAATTTATAGTCCTGCAAAGCTATTATTATCAGAGCATGTGAGCAGAGCATAGTGTCAAGAGAGGGTAGGGTCATCACCATTGCCCAGTACAGCTGTACTACACCATGTTACAGCACAGTAGAGCTGTTGCAAACAGGAGCAAGTATACTACATAAAAATTTCCTGTCAGTGCGTTATTTTATCAGACTTTGCTTTCCGGTCCGCATGAGCGGTACATGAGTGGACAGCACACACATTCATAGAGCGGACTATTGAGCGTACCATATATTTTCGGCTCATATTTTTGTCAGGCAAATAATTTTGCCGCTACCCTACTTTACTTAAAATCTCTTTTTATTTCTCTGTTTGTTCCATTCCTTTTTCTTTTCTCTTTTCTTTCTAGTCCATTGCACACAATTTCTTTTTCTCCCTCTCTTTTCCTCTTGCATCAGCCTACATCCACAGATACATATTTGCAGAGGCAAGTCCTGCCACATTCTCTCAAATCGCACCCTCCGTTCCCCGCTTGACCGGCCCAGTTCTTATTCCAGCCGGGACTTGTGGAGGGCTGGAACATGTGCTCCCTGTAGCTTGCACCCTGGGGTCTTAATAAGCAGGAAACAGTCCTGTATGCATAAATAACCTTCATCAAACCAGCCAAGTTAGGAGCAAGACAGGCTGGCAGGGGTGGCCATGTGACTGCAGACTACTAGCAGATCAGGATAAGGCTCCTAAATCACTACTCCCTGAGAACCAATGCTGTTTGATCCTGTTAATCCAACCATTCAGGCCCGATCAATGGCCCTCCTCAAGGCATTAGTGTCTGATTGCATAGGGCAGGTGTGTTCTGGAGGGCTCTGGTCCAGTAAAGTTTTTTTTCTTCCCTTCTGAAAGCTCTCTGCTGTTGAAATTGATTCCGCAAAGCTAGACTGGATGCCTAATCACCCAGGTGGAGAGCGTAACCAGGCTGTCAGCGCATGCTTATGCGGCGTGAATTGGGCTCTCCTCCACATTGGAGGACAACACGGATAGCCGTGTTTTTTTTTGGGCCCCCTACAGAGAGACCCCGAATGATTAATTCCTGGGAAAAATCAACACTTCACATTCATTGATCCAAACATTGTTTGCTTTTGCTGCTCTGCGGAGCTTAACTTGTCCATAGCAGACTGTTTAACCAAGTCTTGAAGTCTTTCAAGAAATCATTAAGATCCACGTTGCAAATGTGCTGGCATCGTAATATGCCATAGAGGGGTTTAAGTCTCTTGATTTTAAATAGCAGAGTTTATAGGCCTTCTGGAGCCTATATGTGGTCATAAAAACCCAAAATGGTTCACTTTTTATTATGGTTATTACAGGTTTCTTTAACTTTAGGCACTTTATGTCCAAGGGGTTGATTTTTATTAAAATGAACAAATTTAATATTTTTTTTCTTTTGTCGCATTTAAGACTCATTTGGATTTGTAAACCATGCTTTTATCATTTTATTTTTCTATTAATAATAAAAAAAGTTTTTTGTTCCTCCCTAAGGTTGGTGTAGTTATTTACTAGGGAGGCAACAGTACTGAAGGAATCAAGGAAAATGTCACTTATAGTTATTTGCATATTTTTGTTGCCAAATTATGCAAAAAGCATGAAATGTCATTTAATTGTGTATTCATAGGATGTACAAGTGAGGTAAAAAGTTTACATACACCTTACAGAATTTGCAAAATAAGAGGGATCATACAAAATGCATGTTATTTTTTTATGTAGTACTGCCTGAATGAGATATTACATATAGTCCACAAAAGAAAATAGAGTTTGTAAAAATGACCCCATTTGAAAGTTTACATAGCTTGATCCTTAATACTATATTGTTACCTGAATGATCCACAGCTGTGTTTTTTAATTGTTTAGTGAAAGTTGTTCATGATTCCCTTGGTTGTTCTGAACAGTTAAGCAGCATTTTTATGTATTTGAACCCTTTCCAACAATGACTGTATGATCATAAGATCCATCTTTTCACACTGAGGACAACCGAGGGACTCGTATGCAACTATTACTGAAGGTTCAAACACTCACTGATGCTCCAGAACGAAAAACATAGCATTAAGAGCCAGGAGTGTAAACTTTTGAAAAGAATGAATGAATTTTCTCATTTTGCCTAAATATCATATATATACAATACTTGATCCTTAATACTGTGTTATTACCTGAATGATCCACAGCTGTTTTTTTTTTGTTTTGTTTTTTGTTTAGTGAAAGTTGTTCATGAGTCCCTTGTTTGTCCTGAACAGTTAAACTGTTTTTATATATACTGCTGTACTGCCCTTCAGAAGCTACATAAGATACTTACATGTTTCCCAGAGGACAAAATAAGTTAAATTTACCCTGATATTCAGTTTCAAAAAGTTTTGACCCCGGACTCTTGTATTGTGTTTCCTTTTGAAGCATCAGTGAGCATTTGAACCTTCTGTAATAGTTGCATGAGTCCCTCAGTTGTCCTCAGTGTGAAAAGATAGATCTCAAAATCATACAGTCATTGTTGGAAAAGCTTCAAATACACAAACATGCTGAAACACCAAAGAATTTGTGGGACCTAAAAGATTTTCCTGAAGAACAGCAGGCAGTTTAACTGTTCAGGACAAACTCATGAACAACTATCACTAAACAAAAAAAAAGAAAAGAAAAAAAAACTTTTGAACATGGCCATTTTTTAAAGTTCAACTACTATTCTCTCTTGTTGACTATATGTAAGTGTCCTTTATGTGAAATATCTCATTCAGGTCAGTACTAAATGAAAAAATAACATGCATTTTGTATATTCGCTCTTATTTTGGTAAAATCATTAACATTTTGCAGATTCTGCAAAGTGTATGTAAACTTTTGACCTGAAGTGTTAGCTATATTAGCCTTTAAACGACAAAGGAGTCAGCCCTTTATTAAGGAAAGGTTTAAAATTTTATAAAATACTCCAGTAATTGCTGTATATACTGTATATTATTGGACTTTGTTAGTAGCTAAATTAAATGAACTATTAAGCACTATCACATTTTTTTTTTAAGTTTTCACATCTCGTAGTTAAAAAAACAAACAACAACAACAACAAAAAAACACCTATCAACAATAACATACATTGTCGAGTCTGTTTGTAATGACTTTTGAATGACTTGAGGATGTTTTATATTTCGAATCGCCATGCAAATGACTGACTGAGCCTCCGGTTGTGTATTTATGCGATTGTATGTTTTTGTAAAAGTGCAGGGGAGGTTGTTGTGAAGAGATTACATTTGCAAACATTGAAGCATTAAAAAATAAATTAAGGAAAAAGATAGGAATGCAAAGAAAATCATTAACAGTAAGTTTTCTTAATGAATTCAAGTCACACTCTTATACAAACACCATACACACCAAACCAGTCTTTTTTTGTGCATATATACAGAGGAAAAAAAAAATGTTTCTGTCAATACCTGCATGTGTGTTAGGAACACGGCTCCAGCTGTTTCCCTCCCTCCTTTTGGACAGAAATAGAAAGGGGGATTTACCAGTCAGTCTCATCCTCCACACAAAAGCAGAGGGCTAATCAGCTTCCGCTCTCATCCAAGCTGAATCAGGACTCCATGGGAATCCCACAGTAGCTCTCCAAAAGCACCCCTCATCCCTCCATCTTCCATCTTTCCACCACTCCACACTGCTTGTTGTCCCTCTGTAAAGAAGCTTCAGTCACGATCAGCCTCTGTAGATTTTCAAGCTCTTACTTCATTCCTCTATATTTTCTTTGTGTTTAAACATGGTGAAGATTGCAGTTTTGTTTGTTTCAAGCTGATTAGAGAAAAACTTTGCGTTTGCGGTTCATAGTAGTTTTAAAGTATACATAAGCATTTAAAGATTATGATATTTAGAGATTACCCTGCGAGGAACAGTATAATCTCTGAGACAAAATGCATACTGTAAAAATGATTCTTGAAGCACTATGAAAGAACCCTCTGGAGAACATGCTTTTGAATGTGTCTGAAATATATAGGAACTGCAGTTTATATTTCAACTCAAAGTCTTTACCTTATGATGGAGTTACTGGAGGAACTGTTCACATTTTGCTCCATTTTGTTGAAGCGTTCTTTATGAAAAGGTTCTCCACAGCGTTCTGTCATAGTGGCAACTATGGAACACTTTAAGGAGGTTATTGCGTTACTGCATTTATTTGATCAAAATACTGTAGTATTGAGAAATATTATTACATTTTAAAACAGCTGTTTTCTGTTTTAGTATATTTTAAAATGTAGTTTATTCCTGTGATGGCAATGATGAATTTTCAGCAGCAATTACTCCAGTCTTTATTCATTCAGATTTGGTCATCAAGAAACATTTCCTCTTATTTGTGCTGCTAAACATTTTTGTGGAAACCTTGATACCTTTTATATCAGTCTTTGAGGAATAGGAACTTGAATAGGAGAAAATTTTAACTTAAAAATTAAAACTTACTGACCCTCAATCTTTTTGAATGGTAGTGTATGCCTTTTATTTACTGAATTTGTATTTGCTTAATTAAATTTCAATTCCTGTGAGTTGAAACCTTTGAATGTTTCAGCCTTAAATCTGAATCAATACACAAAAGATACATCAATACATTAATACACAAATTAATTTACTACTTAAGAACATGTTGAGGTCCAATAGCTGATTCAGACGGTAATTGTTTCTTATTGGGACGTAAGCAATTTTCAACATTTACAAGGGTTAGTCTGTGATTTTATTGCCGTCCAAATCCAGAATGCCTGTGTTTTTCTCCCACCACTACCGTAAAAAATCCAGGCCAAATTACCTACTTTTTTTTTTTTTTGGTTTGCAAGAAGAAATTAGTTAAAAATTCACTGTTTAGGCCCTTTTTTGACCACTGCTGAACACCGTAGCTAACAGTTGCATTTTGCTGTAATTTGCATATTGATTACTGAGAAGAAGGAAAAAAAAAAAACCCTGAAATGCTGAAAAATATTTTCAAGAACAATATTTTATAACTGCTGCACCACAAAGCAAAATGAAGAAAGAGAAGAAAAGCATGTAAACATTTGAAATGGGTCATGATTATGGCAATACATTTTTAAAATATGTATTATACATTATATACATAAAAATATAAACCAAGCAGCTTTGTTTACCTTAAGTGATTGCATTAACTTATTTTTGCTAATCTTCACATTTCTAATGACATCCATCATTTTGAGAGATAAAATGCAAGACAGAAAACCATTTCAACTATAGCGTGTCTGTTTCCTGGTTTTTAAACATGAGATTTAAATAATCAAATAATATATAGCATATTATTAAATATGAATTTATTATTATTATTCCAAGCATATGATATTTATTTACAGCAGACAATCATGCGACTTGGATTCATGTCTTGTTTCTGTTACGTAATGTTTGCCCCATCATGTCCTTATAGTCTTATACACTGTAAAAAAATGAAAAACACAATTTGTTGAGTCATCTTAAAATAATTTGTTACCCTGCTGCCTTAAAATTTTAAGTTCAGTCAACTAAAATAAGTTTAGTCAACCTGAAATGCAAAAAGTTGTACTAAGCAACAACTTAGATATTTGTGTTTGCTAAACTTAACAGATGGATAAATTACCCAGCTGCCTTAAAATTTTAAGTTGATTCAGCTCAAATATCTAAGTTGTCACTTAGTATAAATTAACATTTCAAGTTGAATAAACTTTTTTTGAGTTGACTGAACTTAAAATTTTAAGGCAGCCAGGTTACAAATTGTTTTAAGTTGACTCAACAACTTGTTTTTTACAGTGTAGTTAAAGGGATAGTTCTTCCAAAAATGAAAGTTCATTTATGCACCCTCCACTGGTTCCAAACTTGTTTGAGTTTCTTCTTCTGTTAAACACAAAAGAAGATATTTTAAAGAATGTCGGTAACCGAACGCTTAACAGCAGCCATTGACATTTGACAATGGCTCATGGTCTTCAGACAAAAGTTATGGGCTTCTAGTAGGCGGCCATGCTAACCAGTCAAACCCTTGAAAAACCTTGGATCTCATTGTTTGCTTATATGGATTTATGTGCAAAATGTAACATGAATCAGAGTGACTCATCTGTGTGATATTATCAGAACATCAAGCTGGTTTGAACTCATGCCTCCAGCCAAGATGCTGCAGAGCTTATATTGCATTCTGTTGTATTACAGTCACTTTCACAATCACAGCCATTATTCAAATCTCACTACAACAGAGCGTGGCTTGATGTGCACCACAGGCCCTCAATCAAGATTTGTGTTACTTCAACATTCAGCGTGCTTGCTGTTGAAGAGTCTAATCCAGTTACACAGAATTCTGCAACATGTCAGATCCTTATCGAAATGTTTTCATGTTGTTCCCCTCACTACAGTTACGGTTTGATCAAATTAGAGTAATATAAAGGCAGTGGCCTCGTTCAAAGACATTTACAGTTTATTGCTTCATGAACGGTGAACAACACATATATATTGAACACTGTTGTGGAAACGTAAGGATGTTTCAAAGAACTTGAGAATGTTCGACAATCTTAAAGTGGAAGTGGTTGAAATATTTTAAGGCCTACTATATTTAGACATCAATACCAAAATTAATGTGCTGTGATGCAAGGTTGTGAACATAAGGCATATGAAACATAATACCATTTGGGAAAAGAACTGAGAGAAAACCAAAGAAGCTTTACAAACTACAGATTCGCTTTAACAAGCCGACTAGCGAATATGATATTCCCACAGCATGCATGCGTAGAGGAGCCAAATCAACAACGACTCCTAAGCAACAAATGACAGAGAATGAAATGAAATGATGCAAGCAGTCTTCACTATCTGATCCTCCCTATAGGTCAGACAGCCTTGTCTACAGTTGCCGTGCTGCTTGAAGAATTGAATTCTCGACACGGTGCAATACTCACTCTTAGATTGCAGTACTATCAAAGACAAGGTGTATAATGCATGCAAACCGTCAGTGAAGGCATGTAGGTTGTTTGGTTCAATGCTCGGTCCGTACCCGAATATGACTCTTCCCCCTTTCTGCTGCCCCCACTGGCCTTTTCAAGGGTAATTGTATGTTCGGAGTAAAAACTTGAGTACTAGCAGCATCTGATTACCATTGCAATGGTGACTGGTAGGAAGATGCCAGCTTCTCCGTTTTATCCATCATTTTGTTGGATTTCCCCCCCAAAAGTCTTCAGTGTTACATAATCCTTCAGAAATCATTCTAATATGCTGATTTGCTGTATAAGAAACATTTATCATCATTATCTCATCCTTTTGTGTGAGTGTGTGTGGAAACCAAGATAATTTGATGAAGTCTTTGATGAAGAAAAAAAAATGCATTATTCAAAATAGGATTCTTTTGTAACATTATAAATGTCTTTACTGTCACTTTTGGTCAATTTAATTCTTCATTGCTTAATTAAAATAGTTTCCTATAGAAGAAGAAGAAAATACACCCAAAATTTGAAACTATACCAAAGTTTTGAATGGTATAATGTAGGGTAGAGTAGGGGACCTCATTTACTTCTAGCATTTAAAACTACAGTAGTCAACATTTGAACTGGATCAAAACCTTTCATTAAAGTCCTAAAATTAAAACAATACCCGTTCTTGTCTTAGGACAACTTTGATCAACTTTTTGATCCATTTCAAATGTTGACTATCTAAGTTTTTGTTTTTAACATAATTAGCATGTCACTAACATGTTTTTAACATGATGTTGCTAGAATGCTTCTACCATGATTAGCATGTTGTTAACATGCTTCTAACATGATTAGAATGTTGTTTAACATATTGGTAACATGATTAGCATGTTGCCGGAAGGTGTTTTTTCCAGGCACATCGAGATAAAAACATCTTAACTTTTCAGATTGCTGCAAGCACACCGCATTTAGTAGCAGAGCTACTGCAAGCGATTTTGTAGTGCTGGAAATCCATTTATCCTTTGCTGAAACTTCCACGTCTTTATTGAGAGTGCAGGTCATGGTTGCTAGCAACAGCAGACGCCACTGGAGCACAAGCTACAGAGCGCTTTGGAAAGAAGGAAAAAGCAGGGCGCCTAACGTTTTCCATGCGTTTTAGGTGTGACATGTGAATGGCCCCTTACTTAACCCTTACTTACTGCAACCACTTTGTTGCAATCACAACTGATTCTAAGAAACTTCATTGTTTGGCGGAAACATAAAACACAAATTTTCATAGGGTGATTAGCATGCTGCTAGCATGTTTCCAGCACAATTACCATGTTGTTAGCATGTTTTTATCATGTTTTTACAATGATTCATGTTTAACATGGCTTTAGCATGATTAGCATGTCTCTAGCATGTTGCTAACCGTCAGTAAAGGCATGTAGGTTGTCTTTGATAACATGTTTTTTTTTAAGTGTTTAACATGTTGTTAACATGAAAGAAAAAAATCCAGCTTAAAACCAGCTGATTTAGCCAAAGAAGTTAAAACCAGCTTATTACCTGCTGAAAAAATGTTAAAAAACAAGTTAAACCCAGACGATTTAGCAAAAAGCCAGCTAAAAACCCACTATAATCAACTGATTTAGCAACCCTGCTGGAAAACAACAACAACAAAGCTAAAACCAGCCTAAGATGCTTGGCTGGTTTTAGCTGGTCAGCAGGCTGGTTTTAGAGGGGTTTTGGCCACTTTAGCTGGGAGACCAGCTGGTACGACAAGCTAAAACCAGCCACTTCTAGCTTAAACCAGCTAAGACCAGCCAACCAGCTTAGGCTGGTTTTAGCAGTTTTATTCAGCAACAACAAAAACCAGCTGATTTAGTGTAAAAAGAACAATCAGATTGTTTGAGCGTTTAAAGCGGTTGTAAATTACTTTACAAACATACACCTTTGTTTAGGTTTGTTGCAACCTCACCATTTTTAAGGAACACAATTTGTCATAGGGCGATTAGTATACTGCTAGCATGTTACCAGCACAATTATCATGTTGTTAGCATGTTTCTAGCATTATTACCATGTCGTTAGGATGTTTTTAGCATGATTAGCCTGAACAGCTAACATCAGCTCATTTAGCAATAACAGCGAAAAACAACCTAAAATCAGCTGATTTAGCCACACACACACACACACACACAAGTTTAGTGGTTTTGACAAGCCACCCATAGAAGGTGACCAATTACCAGTAGAAACTAAGAAGCACCGTTAAACCAGTTTCCATTAAAACCAGTACAATTCCCATTATAACCAGTAAAACCATTACAAATTCTGTGATGGTTTCTAATACTTTTTTTGAGCAGGGTAGCTGGTTTAAGCTTGGTTGGTCTTTTAGTAGGTTTCCCAGCTTGATCAGCTAAAAAGTAAAATTAATAAAATAATTTTTAAAAAAGTAGTAGATCAGTAAGTTAGCTTTCTCAAGCCAACTACACGATTGCTCTTTATTTAGACAAGATTTGTATAAAATATTGGCCATTTATAGGTTATCATTCATTAAAATTAAATAATTACTAGCCTATTGGTATCAACCAGAATTTTTATATTAATGCATCCATAGTATTTGTTAATCTGCATGTAAAAATGGACATGTTTGCATGCATATTGAAGGGATTCCTGAGAGACAAATAGGGCACATGTTCTTGCTTATTTATCTGATGAGAAACCATTGTTTGGAGTTTAATTAGTGCTAAACTAATTTCAACATAACACAATAGTTTAAATTCTTCCCATGATGCTTATCTTTGGAATTGTGATATTAGCTTTGGGGGAAAAATAAACTCTTCTGTAAGATGGTGATTAACCTGGTTTACTGTGTATCAAATGTCCCTGGTGATAAAGCTATGAGAGAGGAAGCGTTTGCCAGTGCCAAAAACTCTCTAAGACGCTAAAAGATTCTCAACAAAAAAAAAACAAAAAAAAAACAACAGTTATTTATTTTGACACTTTTTTTCATTCTTACCCAGACAGGTAAAAACGAGTTCTTCATAGTTACTTTTGACATTCTTGGGGCACTTACACGCTTTAGAAAGCTCTGATGGAGCATTTGACGGATGGAGAATGTGTAAGATGCTTTTTGAGGGTGTGGAAAGAGCCGGGTCAGTTTGAAATCTAGCGGGAATACAGAAAGCCAAGACTGTATGACTTTCTTTCTTTCTTTGCTGAAACATAAAAGGGGAGCTTCTAAAGAAATCAGTCTATTCTATACCATGAAAGGAGACCGGTACTTTTAAGGCTGAAGAAAGATGCACAAGCATTAAGGAAGCAGCGCAAAAAAAAAGTGGCCCATATGACTTATGCATTATATTCCAAAGTTGTCTCAAGTGTGAATTTAAGTTGTGATTCTTGGGGGAAAAAAGCATTGTGAGTCTAAGCAACTACTAATAATATACATTAGCTTAGATACTGTTTTCATTGCATGTTTTTCTTGACTTGTGTATTTTAGAATCTCTGCTTCCTTTTAAAAACGCTGGCCAACTAAAAAGTTTCTCAGTCATGAAATGATGACAACAGTGTGGTAAAACCAGAGACAAGCAGAGGGTAACACAGCACTGTAGATGCGGAGCATAGTTTTCTTTGTGATTGAGCTTTGAGCACCTGTAAGTCAGCACCTCTGCACACCACAGCCTCGTTTCACTGCTAATGGCTGTCTCTGAGGAGCGCTGGGCCAACCTCACCTGCTTGCAACCACATCCCATTCTATCTACAACGGCAGAGCCCTTGGGAGCCGTCGCCAGAGGAAGAGGGAAGAGAGTGGGAGGAATTGAACGAAGAGCAGAGCCAGGTGAGAAGGGTCCATCTCGGTTCTTCCTCCTCAAGCACTGACGGGCATTGTCAGGCTTTTTCGTCAAGGTGAAGACAAGGATAGAGCTCAGGGGCAACGCAGAACGTGTCAGTTAGAGCTCGGCTGACATGTAGCCTGGAGAACGAGAGCTGAGAGTGGCACACTTCCACCTTACAGTGGAATTAGTTTGTCCGGTCAATGAAGACGTGCAGTATTTATTGTGTTTTATACTTCTTGCAGTGATAGAATGCCCTTGGAGTAATCAGTGCACTGATGGCTGAGTTTTGCTGATTGTGGAAGCAGTTCTTCCTCTGACATGACCTAAATAAAATAGTGCCACAGAAACTTCTAGTTCTTCCAAACTGAGAAATAGATAAAAAGAGTGTGTTGGATGAACCAATGGAGAATATTTTCTTTTTGTGAACACAAATGTCTGCCAGAACAAAACACTCTGAAACGAACAGCCAAGAAAACAAATTAAACAGAATTAGTTAAGCAAAAACAAACAATCAGAGGTTGAAAATCATAAATCCTTTGCTTTTCCGCAACTTACCAGCTGTCAACATGAATTAATTATGAACATAACTGCATGCTAAAGCATACTAATGATTTGTGTATTTGTGATTTGTCCCTAATAGAGTTGTCTGTAAATTAAAGTTGTGAAAATGCCCACACATTTTTATAGATACCTGAGCCTTCACAGCAGAGCTCTAATTATTATTCAAAAACATCAACCAATATTAATTATAATAAAAATAATTCTATATATACAGTGGAGATAAAATTAGAGAACAATCTATACATAAATACTTGATTTTTTGCTGAAATATTGTTAATCTTCATCTCTCAAAATTTGAAGGAATATGAGCTGTAGGTATACCACTGTTCTACCAGCATGTTTGACAAAATATCCAAGGCATTTCAGTGGGTTTCTGAACTGGCAAGCGATTCCAGCTGCAGTGCTGAACCAATTCTTCGCTGAGAGTCTCTACGTTATCCTGTCTTCTTTTGCATTTGTCATGCATAGATGACCTGCCTTTTGGAGGGAATTAAATGAATTAGTGTTTTTGTAAACCTGCAAAATTTGAGAAATCTCAGAATTGGAATGACCAACTTCTCTTGCAATGGCTGAAAGTGTCATCCCTTTGGCTTTCATCTGGACAACCACCTGTCGCAGGGTTTTAGTCACCTTAGAGCAGCCCACTATCATGCATCTCACTAAAAATTGGAGTGGAATTCTACCAGTTAAATAGGGTTTGTCATATACAGTCATGGCCAAAAATATTGGCACCCTTGCAGTTCTGTCAGAAAATGCAACACTTCTCTCAGTAAATTGTTCCAATTGCAAATGTTTTGGTATTCATGTGTTTATTGTTTTTGTTTGCACTGCAACAACACCAAAAAAGAAAAGACAAACTTGATAAAATGTCACACAGAACTCAAAAATGGATACTGGACAAAATTATTGGCACCTTGTCAAAATTGTAGGAAATAATTGCTTTTAAAGCATGTGATGCTTCTGTAATTTCTATGTAGACACCTGAGGCAAGTAACAGGTGTGGGCAATATAGTAATCACACTTGCAGCCAGTTAAAATAGAGAAACACTGACTCAACCTTTGTGTTGTGTGTCAAACTGAGCATGGAGAAAAGAAAGAAGTGTAGAGACTTGTCTGTGGATTTGAAAGAAAAAATTGTGGAAAAACATGGACAATCTCAAGTCCATCTCCAGAGATCTTAATGTTCCTGTGTCCACTGTGCGCAATATCATTAAGAGGTTTACAGCCCATGGCACTGTAGCTAACCTCCCTGTACGTGGATGGGTAAGGAAAAATTAATGATTAATGATAATGATTGTTCCAATGGTGGATAAAGAACCCTGATTAACTTCCAAACAAATTCAAGCTGATCTGCAGACACAGGCTACAACAGTGTCAGCTCGTACTATCGTTGCCATCTGAATGAAAAGAGACGCTATGGTAGGAGACCCAGGAGGACACCACTGCTGACACAAAGGCATAAAAAAGCAAGACTGGATTTTGCCAAAACTTATGTGACAAAACCACAATCCTTCTGGGAGAATGTACTGTGGACAGATGAGACAAAAGTAGAGCTTTTTGGTAAAGGACATCATGGCACTGTTTACAGAAAAAGAAATTAGGAAAGAAAAGAAAAGAACACGTCCCTCCAGTCAAACATGGTGGAGGTTCAAAGATGTTTTGTGGTTGCTTTGCTGCTTCTAGCATTGGACGCCTTGACTGTGTGAATGGTATCATGAAATCGTCTAGGTTACGTACGTAACCCTCGTTCCCTGAAGGAGGGAACGGAGACGTTACATATGGGAACTCGCCTGAGTGACCAATCACCTCTGAGCTTTACAGAAAAGGCCAATGAAATTGGCGAGTGGAGTTTGCGTGCAACGCCACTCCCCCGTACATACGGGTATATAAGATGGCGGCGCGCATCCACTCATTCAGGTTTTTGCTGAGGAGCCGAGCCGCAGCCCGGCGTCAGCGCAGCCTAGGGTTGTGGCAGGGGATGTAACGTCTCCGTTCCCTCCTTCAGGGAACGAGGGTTACGTACGTAACCTAGACGTTCCCCTTCAGTCGTTTCACTACGACGTTACATATGGGAACAGACCCATGGAAAAGGCCACAACCCTGAGGCTGCGTTACGCAAGACACCAAGTGCCGACAGGCGGACGTGTCGGAAAGTGGAGTCACTACGTAACCTTCCCAACGCCCTAGGGACCAGTAGAGGGGCCCCATAGGGGTGCCAGATGTACTGAAGCATGGGTTGGGGGGGCGGAGCACATGTGGTTTAGGCATGTGGAATAAAGAAATTGAATACATCTAATCTGTTATAGATGTATGAGGGAAAACACAGCCTTCTGGCTGACTGTGGAGAAATACTGAGACATGTTGCCACAACCTTCTGGGCGAAGGAGACCCAGTCGGAGCACAGTCGCGGACTACTCCGCATCTAGTCCTGACTGCGGGGCATGGAGGACCCAGGTTCGCCGGAGGGAACATACTGGGAGATAGCGCACGGATCCCGTGGGAATGGCGCAGCAAGCCGACACCTGCCGGCCTCCCGCAAATTACCTGATGTTACCTTAACACACGGGAGGACACGGGCTCGACGCGGAGATTATAGAATCTCGCGAAGGTGTTAGGTGTCGCCCAGCCCGCAGCTCTGCAGATGTCTGCTAGCGAGGCGCCGTGCGCCAGCGCATAGGAGGAGGCAACACTACGAGTGGAGTGAGCTCGAACTCCTAGGGGGCACGGCTCCCCCTGGCTTTCATAGGCCAGGGAGATGGCATCTACCACCCAATGGGCCAACCTCTGCTTGGAGACAGCATTTCCCTTCTGCTGTCCTCCGAAGCAAACAAAGAGCTGCTCGGAGCGTCTGAAGCTCCGGGTGCGGTCCACGTAAACCCGTAAGGCACGAACGGGACACAGCAACGCTAAGGCCGGGTCTGCCTCCTCCGGGGGCAGAGCTTGCAGGTTCACCACCTGATCCCGGAAGGGTGTGGTGGGAACCTTGGGCACGTAACCGGGCCGGGGTCTCAGGATAACGTGAGAATCAGCCGGCCCGAACTCCAGGCACGCTTCGTTGACAGAGAAGGCTTGTAGGTCCCCGACCCTCTTGATGGAGGCGAGCGCGGTCAGGAGCGCTCTCTTAAGCGACAGGAATTTAAGCTCGACTGAAACCAGCGGCTCGAAGGGAGGTCCCCGCAGGCCCCGAAGGGCGACGGAGAGATCCCAAGAGGGTACAAGGTGCGGTCTAGGGGGATTAACCCTTCTCGCACCTCTGAGGAACCTCACGACCAGTTGATGCTTCCCGCTGGATGTTCCATCGACTGCATCGTGATATGCCGCGATGGCCGCGACATACACTTTGAGAGTTGAAGGAGACAGCCTACGCTCCAACTTCTCTTGCAGGAAGGAAAGCACTACTGCGATCGGACATCTCTGTGGGTCCTCCCCACGGGAGGCACACCAGTCAACAAAGAGACACCACCTCAGTGCGTAGGCCTGCCTCGTGGAGGGGGCTCTAGACTGAGTGATAGTTTCTATCACGGCCTGTGGAAGGCCGGCGAGGTCTACCGTGTCCCGTCCAGAAGCCACACGTGCAGGTTCCATAGATCGGGACGCGGGTGCCAAATCGTGCCCATCCCCTGAGAAAGAAGGTCCTTCCTCAGGGGAATCTTCCAGGGAGGGGCTGTCGCGAGGAGCGTGAGGTCGACGAACCAGGTCCGGGTGGGCCAGTATGGCGCAACCAGCAGAACCTGCTCCCCGTCCTCCCTGATCTTGCACAGGGTCTGTGCAAGGAGGCTCACTGGGGGAAAGGCGTACTTGGGCCCCGGAGGCCAGCTGTGTGCCAGTGCATCCCTGCCGAGGCTGTTGGGAGCCTCGTTGAGGGAGTAGTAGAGCTGGCAGTGGGAGGATTCCGGGGAGGCAAACAGATCTATCTGGGCCTTGCCGAATCGACTCCAAATCAGCTGGACTGTCTGGGGGTGGAGTCGCCATTCTCCAGGGTGGGTGGGCTGCCGTGAGAGCTGGTCGGCTGCACGGTTGAGCTCCCCTGGTATATGAACGGCGCGCAGCGATTTCAGCCGCGTCTGACTCCACAGGAGCAGATGGCGGGCGAGTTGCGACATACGACGGGAGCGTAGACCACCCTGGCGGTTGATGTACGCTACGGTCGCAGTGTTGTCCGTGCGGACAAGCACGTGCTTGTGGCGGAGCATCGGAAGAAACCGACGCAGCGCGAGAAGCACTGCTAGCAACTCCAGGCAGTTGATGTGCCAAAGCAGTCGAGGTCCTGTCCAGGAGCCCGAGGCTGCTTGCCCGTTGCATACAGCACCCCAACCCGTGGTGGAGGCATCTGTGTAAACCACAACATGCCTGGAGACCTGTCCTAAGGGGACTCCGGCCCGTAGGAAGGCAGGGTCTGACCACGGGCTGAATAGGCGGCGACACTGCGGGGAAACGCCAATCCGGAGTGTGCCACGGTGCCATGCCCATCTCGGGACTCGATCGTGTAGCCAGCGCTGAAGCGGTCTCATATGAAGCAAGCCCAGCGGCGTTACCGCGGCTGCAGCTGCCATATGCCCCAGGAGCCTCTGAAATGTTTTGAGAGGGACCGCTGTTTTGTGCCTGAATGATTTCAGGCAGTTCAGCACTGACTGCGTGCGCTCGTTGGTGAGGCAGGCTGTCATATTGACCGAGTCCAGCTCCATACCGAGAAAAGAGATCCTCTGCACTGGGGAGAGTTTGCTCTTCTCTCGGTTGACCCGAAGGCCCAGATGGCTGAGGTGCTGAAGCACCAGGTCCCTGTGTTCGCAAAACAGATCTCGCGAGTGAGCCATGATGAGCCAGTCGTCGAGATAGTTGAGGATGCGAACGCCCTTCCGCCATAGCTGAGTCAGGGCACCCTCGGCGACCTTCGTAAAGACGCGGGGGGACAGGGACAGGCCAAATGGGAGCACCTTGTACTGATACGCTCGACCCTCGAAAGCAAACCGTAGAAAGGGTCTGTGTCGAGGCAAAATCGAGACGTGAAAGTACGCGTCCTTCAGGTCTATGGCCGCAAACCAATCCTGGTGTCAAACGCACGAAAGGATACGCCTCGAAGTGAGCATTTTGAACGGCAGCCTGAGAAGGGACCGATTCAAAACTCGAAGATCCAGGATTGGTCGTAACCCACCGCTCTTCTTGGGCACGATGAAGTAAGGGCTGTAGAACCCCGACCTCATCTCGGCTGGAGGGACAGGCTCGATTGCGTCTTTCGCCAGTAAGACAGCAATCTCCGCACGCCGGACAGAGGCATCCGTGTCCGAGTGGACAGAGGTGAAAAGGACGCCTCTGAATTTGGGCGGGCGCCTGGCGAACTGAATCGCGTAGCCGAGACGTACCGTCCGGATCAACCACCGGGACGGGCTGGGCAGCTCTAGCCAGGCTGCGAGCCTGGTCACCAGTGGGATCAGCGGAGCGTTGACCGACGTGACCGCGGTGGGGCGGCCTGCGGGAAGGGGAAGGGGACTGGTCCCAGAAGGATGAACGTCCTGGAGAGCAGTCTGGCCGCTGTGAGCAGCACTTACCTTCCTCCCAGGTTCCCGCGCTGGCGAATGTTGGCTCCGAGTCCGAACCCGAGGAGACATCTTGTCCGACAGGAACAGAACTCGGGGCACTTGGCCCAGAGATGTGGAAAATTGCTCTTTCTGTGAGTGGGTGGGTACCGCCGACCCGTAGGTCGACGGTAGCTGAGCGCACAGACGGCCCCGGCCCTCCACCGGGGGCGGGGGGGCAGATGTTATCGTCCCCCGAAGAGCAGCTTCCATCATCTCCAGGCTGCCCGTGTCAGGAGCGCCGCGCAGACCTGCGGGTCTTAGGTGTATGAGGGGGCTCCTGAACAGCGGGCGGCGCCGCTCCCCTGCGGCGGCCACGACGTCTGGCGGCGAGGCGCGCATCATGGGCCTCAGCCGGAGACGGAGCAGGTAGGTCTTGCTTCTTGGGGGCCGCAGGGGGGCGCCCTCGGCGACGAGCAGGCTGAGGCTGGGCACCCGGGGACTTCGTGGGAGTCGCACGCCGGGGCAAGATGTGACTGATCGCCTCAGTCTGCTTCTGGACTGCCGAGAACTGCTGGGCAAAGTCCTCGACAGTGTCGCCGAAGAGGCCGGCCTGGGAGACGGGAGCGTCGAGAAAGCGTGCTTTGTCGACATCTGCCATCTGCGCCAGGTTCAGCCAGAGGTGGCGCTCCTGGACCACAAGCGTGGACATCACCTGACCAAGGGACCGCGCCGTGACTTTAGTCGCCCGGAGGGCGAAGTCAGTCGCCGCACGCAGCTCCTGCAAAACCGCTTGGTCAGGACTACCCGTGTGCAGTTCTTTTAACGCCTTGGCCTGATAGACCTGCAGGGTGGCCATGGCGTGCAGGGCGGTGGCGGCCTGGGCCGCAGCACTGTAGGCTTTGCCGGTCAGAGCCGACGAAAGCCGACGAAAGCATAAATGCACCGCAACCGCACGCTCAACCTGAGGGACCCCCTCGTACCCCCTGGCCGCCCCGCCATCAAGGGTAGCGAGGGCTGAGGAGGTAAGGCGTGAACGAGCCGAATGAGGGGCCCGCCACGCCTTAACCAGCTCATCGTGCACCTCCGGGAAGAAAGGCACTGGGGGCGAGCGCGGCGGCGCCGCAGACCTCGTCCCCAGAAACCAATCATCCCGCCTCGAAGGATCGGGAGGAGGCACCTTCGGGACCTCCAGCCCGATCCCCTTGGCGGCCCGGAGGAGCATGGCCGACAGTTCGGCGTCCGCCTCAGACGGAGCAGCGACCGCAGAGGGGCGCCGCTCTGCCGAAGTGCCCGCCTCATCTGCTGACCGTTCACCCTCTGATGCTGAGATAGACATCTCTTCCTCCGGGGGAGCACCAAAAGAGACGCTGGGCCCGCTTTTAGACGGGGGAGCGGTCTGTTTGGGCATCACCACGGGACCACGTGGTGGAGCGGAAGCCCGCGGGGTATCAGCCGGCGGGACATTCTGCACCGTCACCTGGAGGTCCCCCAAGCGCCTCGCCGAAGCAGCCGTAAAGCCTTTACGGCTCGCCGAACTACCTCGGGAAGACGACAAGGGGAGCCGTCTCGCGAACGAGAGGCGGGACCTCAACGTGGCCATGGACATGCGCTCGTAATGAACGCACGAACCATCCACAAACGCTGCCTCTACGTGCGCTCGGCCCAGGCACGTGAGACAGCGATCATGACCGTCAACGGAGGTGAGGAAACTACCGCACCCAGAAACGCACGGTCGGAAAGCCATACCGGGACAATGGCTCTCGACGACCGTAAGGAAATTGCTCTTTTAGATCCCGGTTCGCCCAGGGAGGACGCGGCACAACCATGCTCTCAAACTCGCTGGAATGCGAGAAGCCGGCTCGTTCCGTTTCTCTGTCGGCGGCCGGCTCGCAGGATCTGACACTGCAGGTGTCGGAGAGGTTTTCTTCCTTTCTGTTTTCTTCAATTGCTCGCAGGCGGTGAGGCTCTGAAGCGAAAATCTGAATGAGTGGATGCGCGCCGCCATCTTATATACCCGTATGTACGGGGGAGTGGCGTTGCACGCAAACTCCACTCGCCAATTTCATTGGCCTTTTCTGTAAAGCTCAGAGGTGATTGGTCACTCAGGCGAGTTCCCATATGTAACGTCGTAGTGAAACGACTGAAGGGGAACTGGTGTTGATGTCATATAAAAATCATATATAATCTAGAACATAATAAATGCATTGATCATCCTACCTGTGTGTCATGGTCTATAAAACTTTTGATCATTTCTACAACAAAAGCCTTCATCTTATTAAAATCTGCATAATATACACTTCCAGATCCATCCAATAAAAAAGCGATATCAATTTGAGATGTCGGGCATTCTGAGGATGAAAAAAAAAGAACTGCATCATGTTTTCATCAATCTCAAGCTCGGCAGTGAAAATCGTGTCACATACAGCATGAAGATTGATTTGTCACAACCCCATACAAATACCTCTCAGAGTCTTTGGCACAGATCTGCTCACAACATTATCTGAACTGATTTTAAAGCACATGCCGTTGTAAGTGGTTACATCACAGTTCTTGGGTATGGTTGGACCACAAACCTGAGATAAATTAAGATGTTATTTTTTAACATGACATTTGTGTAAAATTGGAGGTGCAAAATGTCATTATTTTGTCCATCTTTATAACCAAACTCATGCTGATATCCTTACTTTATTTTACATGCACAAAATCTAGCATTTTTCTTTCATGTTTTTGCAGTAGAAATGTTAGCATTTTTAGGCTTTCATAATAGAATTTGTCTTGGCAATGTATTTCCACTGTCTTTTGGACCATCTGAGATGAGTTTGGACCCAGAGAACCTGCAGGCGTCTCTGCCTAGAATTGCTGTATAGATTTCTCCTTGTGTAAACAGAGATTCAAGATGCATTTCTTGATGCAGCAGCAGACTATGTTATGTGACAGTGGTTTTCCTTAGTACTCCTGAGAACATGTAGCTATATTTAACACAGCATTTGCAATATCTGCCAAATATTAAGCCATTTTTAATTCACATGTTATAAATGGTAAATACATGTATTTATTTAACATAAAATCAGATTCCTGATTTATTTAATTAATCAGCAAAAAATTTACTATTTTATTTATGGGTTCCCATTTATATACAAAGTCACAGAAAAGGAGCAGCGCCAGATGTCCAAAATCTGAAACCCAAGTTGGTCCGGTGCGTAGATCCAAGAAAACATAGAGCAATCAAACAATTAAGATCCGCACACAGTTGTATACCAGGCTTATACCTCTCCACAAAATCTTTATTAAATGCTGCATAAGAGGTTATAAAAATATGTGAAAAAAGTGCAATAAGTGTGCAAAGGTGCAAAACGTTTTTGAGACAAAGCTCTTTCTCAGTGCCACATGAATTGGCGCACACCTGCACCACATTAAATCAGTATTACCATGGACATCATAATTGTCACGCTCAGTCACAACAGACAAAAGGAGTAAAGTGTAACAAGTGAGTTTATTAAAGTTCTCAACTAAACAAGTTCACTGCAGGTAAATATCCAGGTAAGTATTAGTGCAGGTCAATGTCCAGGTAAGTATCACACATCAAACAGGATACCAGCAGGTAAGTGTTCAGGTGAATATTCGTGCGGGTAAACGTCAACAGTATCACAAATCAATCAGGTTCTCAGCAGGTAAGTATATGGCAATAGAAGTATACTCAATCTTTCAGGCGTGCGTTTGAGGATAAAGGCAGACTGAGTTCGTTCTTCGAAGGTAAGCGAGCAGGTAAGCGGGCAGATGATCCAGGAATGATAGAGCGTATCAACCTTGAGCTCAGCCATCGAATGAATGGCTGAGCGATCCTTTTAAAGGGAGCTGTTGATTGAGACCAGGTGCTAGTAGTCTGGTGATTGTGAGCGAGTGATTGGTGCTGAATCAGATGCAGGTGATTGCGTGCGTTCGGTGGAGACTGGTCCAGGGTCAGGTGAGTGTGACGGTGTGACATTACCCCCCCCTCCACGAGCGTCTCCTGACGCTCGTACTCGACGGCGAGGACGGCCACGACCTCTGGGAGCTGGACAGGTAGGATGGGACTGGTGGAATTCCGCGGTCAGAGAGGGATCGAGTATGTCATCTCGATCGATCCAGCTTCTCTCCTCAGGACCGTACCCTTCCCATTCAATCAGGTATTGAAGCCGCCCGTTCTGCCGCCGAGAGTCGAGGATCTCTTGGACTCGGTAGATGGTTTCAGTGGCTTCAATTTCGGGTTGAGGAGGGGGTTCCGGGTGGTCTGCAGAGGGAGGAAATGTAGGATCAAAGTGACGTTTCAACAGTGATACATGGAAGGTGGGTGCTATGCGGTAGTGAGGTGGTAGTTGCAGT